>WARS01000010.1:14643797-14958317 GCA_008933995.1 Datnioides undecimradiatus
AATATAATATAATATAATATAATATAATATAATAATTTTCCTTGTTTGTCTCTTTTGTTCAAAAAGAAATTGTACCTCTGGTACAAAAAAGAAAATAGTTAAAGCTGAGGTCCTGCCTTTTACTGGACAGGTAGACAATCAGACTGGTATAATGGAGTGGCAATTGGGGTGGCAAATCAGTTTTCAGGGGTGGCCAGTTCCGCCCCAGGCCGCCTCATGAAAATGCCCCCTTTCATTACAATAGGCTTGTTGTTCTTTCATTATTCTTTCGCTTAAATGAAGCTGCCACTTACTCTGTATCATATTCATTTGAAATGTACATAATTAAACAGACATTTTAAAAAATGAGGTTTTGATTCATTGGAATCAAGCTCTCAAAAAGAGAGTATTTATTTTTAAAGTAATCCAGGTGGATCGAATATTTTACATACAGTCTTTTGTCTTATTTAAAATGTCATGCTTTGAGTGTGTCAGTGTTTCATGCACTTAAGTCACGGGATTTAAAACTGCACCTTGGAATAATTTGTTTTTTGCCGCTTTCACCACAGTAATTAGGTATCGTGCAGTACTGCTCTCAAAATGTAAAAATGTGAAACAAGAGAGTATCATTGTCTCAGTCCATTTATTCTCTGGACTTCAGACATGTTAGCCAGCTTGGCCAATAGTTACATTCTTCACTGTTCTACTACTGTTCATTTTATAGAGATAGATAAACACTCACACTGCAGTATAAAGTCTGATACAAGCCTTAGAATGACAATGTGTTTCAGAGGCTCAGCCCTAAAAGTGAAATATTTAAGTCATTTACTTTCTGTTTGAATTCAACTTTTGACTATGATTTTCTCAATATCAACGAATCCCATGAAAAGACCTAAACCAACACTGACACTCTGATAGTAACTATGTCATTACATCCTGAGTTCATCTATCTCTATACAGCCCCAACCGCATCATGCCCTATGGAAGACCTTAAAAACCCATTCATAGATATATAGTTTTTAAGTAGATCCAGGAGTTCTAGGTCCAGTTTTAGCAGAAGAATGCACATTTTGAACTCTACTGAATGTTTGGGGCAGGAGGACAGTTTATGAGAGAAACAGTGTGTGTGATCATGGTAATGAAGTAACAGCAGTAACAGTCACCCAGCAACGCAGTATAGCTTGTCACAACATTGAAGCTCTTTGTCACAGAAGAAGAAGATAAATCAGCATACACACGATACTTGTTACTAGAATACACTCACTAATGGTTTTGGTCTGCACATGGGATTTAACCATATCAAAGGAATTATCATCAGACTTATCCTCTTCTTTCTCTTGTGCTTTCTTATACTTCAAACTAACTCACAGATTAATGCAAATCAGTAATTGGTTACCATAACGATTGCTTTTAAACTAAACAAAGTTTAAAAGCTAACCCACAGTATGGAGAAGTAGGACTGCCTTCAGAAAACAGAAAACATCAGATCTAATGTACAGACTAAAGTACTGAGAATTTATCGTGATGTGCAATGTAATGCAGCTGCCCACTGAAACAGTACC
This sequence comes from Datnioides undecimradiatus, assembly GCA_008933995.1. NCBI lineage: Eukaryota > Metazoa > Chordata > Actinopteri > Lobotiformes > Datnioididae > Datnioides > Datnioides undecimradiatus. The sequence goes on from WARS01000010.1 coordinate 14,645,339, forward strand.
ATATATGTTTATTCAAGAATAATATTTTATACCAGCCTCTTTACAGAGAACATATCAAATGAAGCTGCCATTTTTAGTCTATACATACAGAATATGATACATGTGAAACCAGCCTGTGTGACATCATGTGATCACGTACGTCTGTACAAAATTGAACTTGCATGATGTGAGGGTGAAAAGTACAAGCATCAGTCTTTAGAGCTAAGCCTTAACATTGTCTCCTCTCCCTTTAGGATGGCGTGTCGAGATAAGAGGTATCTCCCAAGAATAACATATCTAATGGATTTGATTGGATAAAAAGAAAAAGATATGACATGGATATTTCTACTGCATTGTTTTAAATGAATTCTCCTGATTTAGAGTCTGTCCCAAAGGCCTGTGAAATCACAGAGTGTACATGAGTGTACTCATGTGGCACATGAGTAGAAGTGTAGATTCAGTGGGTAGAACTATGAGTGGATGTTCTCTGCATGTGTAGCCTCTTGTGTTGTCCCTGAATGAATAATTGTTTTCTGACTGTGATCAGCTGTATAAATTCTATGCAGCAAGAAAAAAAAATCAAAATGAATTTATCATTAAATCGGTTAAATAGACAAAAGAGGTCAGTAGTTACATTTTTGTGTCAAAATAGGAAAGTACTGATTGTTTAAAGACAGTTGAGTCTAGCAGTTATGGTGCGTATTCAGAGCACGCTGATCAGGGTAGATAACAAATTGTGCATTGTCTAAAAGATTGGAATAAATGTTATGCTGTTGAATCAGTGTATGTCTTCTCATCCATGTGACTGTTGTCATGGTATATTTATAGTTTGTTTTACTGGCCAAAAACCCAAAGTATTTTACTTACTGCAAAATATATAAATGGACGTGAAGTTGAGTCACCAAACCTTGTCCATCACAAACACTTAGCTCCTAGCTGAAGAAAAAAAAATGGGAATTATTTAACATCTTTTATATCAAAAAATCCTTTTGTAAGCTGAGTGTTAAGATTAAAATGTCTACATTCCTGTTATGTTTTTGTATTGTTTTCACCTGTGTATGCCCCTCTGAATAAGTGAATTACCTTTTGGATCAAAAAGTTGTATTTTATTTCATCTGATTTAAATAAAACAAACCAAACAAAGAAATAAAAAGAATAACACCATAAACATTGTTATATGTATTTCCTCCACTGTGTTTTAATGAAATGAAAATGAGTTAAAGGGACTGCCATTTAGCTTCTCTCTCTTTGATAAGTCAGTGAATTGTGCAGAAGGGCATTGCACCTCTGATCCTAAAGTCCTGTTCACTGCAGGCTGCTGCCGTTCACTTTCATCTCATCAAGCAGCTAAAAAGAGGTTGCAGGTTACATTTAAAGTGAATTGTGCGTTGTATGACATAACTAATATTAAGTTTTGCTACTATCATGCATGTTGTTGAGTTAGCAATTTCAAGCAACAAAGACTCACAGAACAGAGGATGCACTCTCTCTACCAGCCGTACTAATGTTCAAGATGTTCAAGACATTTGAAATGCAGTGCTCCCATGACATGACATGAATCCTGTGCTTGTAGCACCACAAGAACTGAGGTAATGTCATGGTTTTTGAGTTGAGTTCCTTGTCTTGTTATTTCCTGCCTTATTTTGAAAGGTTTTTCCCTTGTGTGTTTCTGTCTGCTTGTTTCCTGTTTCTTGTTTAGTTGATTGATCTCACCTGTGTCTCGTTTTGCTGCCCTCCCTTGTTTATTTAAGTTATGCCATTGCCTTTGTTCTCTGTTGGTTCATTTGCTCTGTTAGCGTCCATGTCCCTACCTTGATTCCATGTGCATGTTCATAGAGATTTTGGATTTTTGTTTACCATGTTATGTTTGGACTGACTCCCTGGATTTCGACCCTGCCTGCCTTGACCATCCGTAAGCCTAAGCCCATTAAATAAACTGTTCTGAACTGATCTTCTGTCCCTTGTCCTTGCCTGCATCTGGGTCCTGCTTTCACCTTGTAGCCAAGCTTTGACAGGTCACATGCTTTACTTGTTTTTCTGAAAAAGCAGTTGTGGCCACAGTGCCCAAGGAGCAATGTCTGAAAAAGCTGTTGGAGAAAGAGCCCCAAGACCCCTACTTCAGGTTTCCAGCATGTACGGTAAACAGAAATGTCCTCCATAATACTGTCAACAAAGTGTCACAGGAAGAAAAGAGAACCTCTACACTGGAGGGAAGGGTGTGATCAGTGAGTTGGATTGCACGAAAAAGCTCAAGAGCAACTTCAAAATCATTAGCACTGACATAGTGTGCCAGTGGTGTCCTGCATGATGCATCAGAAACAGCAGACCCTCTGCTAGGTAATAGAATACACACTCGAATCAGTGCATGGAGGAAACTATACGCTAACAGTGTAAAAAACAAAGTGAGTGAGGAAATGTGGGCCTGGCAGACACTGGTGCTCTGCAGCCTGTCACTTTTTGCTATGTGAAATTCCCCCATCACCATCCTGCAGCAATTCTCTTGGCCGACAGTGCTTACTGTACTAAAATATGGGATAACTTTGGGGACCAGCTTTTAAGAGCAATGCTAACTAACATAGCTGGAACTTTATGGATTTCTTGACAGTTCTTCGGGCCATACATGTCTCCATCATCCGACTGAGGTGGCAGCACACTGGGATTTGTCCCGGTATGTCAGATGAATAGAACACCACTGCATGTACTATTGTCAGTGTGTATAACTGTCCTAGCTCGTTTGTTTAGTTTGTATAGTACTGTTCTCTGACTATGTGAAAGATCTAATCATGACCTTCTAAAAGAATTAGCTTGAAACTAACTCTGATACAATGATTGTGTCATCCAGTGGTGTCCTATCCAGCTCAGTGCACATCTTCTCCTAGGACTAAACACTGGTTTCCTTTAAACCTGACTGCCATCATTCCCTTAATTCAGTGTGTGTGAAAAATAAAGTCAATTCACCTCTTTTATTTAATTAAATCATATATTCTTCATTAGTGTAAACAGCAAGCTCAGTGATCAGTGAAAACTCATTTGTCTAATCTTTGTAAAGAGTCTAGTAGTCTATATTTCCTGTGGCAGCATTGACAATGAAAGCCACTGTGGTTCTCCAGACAGTTGCTTTCAGTGTCAAACAGCAGCAGTGTGTAAATATTGGCTTATGATCCTAATACAGCTCTGATGTGACTAAACTAAAACTCAAAGTGTTTCTTGGTGTAATGCTAATTTTAGCCACTTGAGGCTGAAACACACCACCACCCCATGTTCTAAGCAGGACTAAAAGGTACAGTCATCAACACCTACATTTCTCTATCAAAGAAATGTCTTTATTGTATATTAGCTTGTCTACAGGAGGCTGCAGACAGTGAAATTAATGAAGTTATTTGACACAACACTAAAAGCCAGAAACTTGTAAGGTCCTCATCTAATCAAATTCAGATAGTATTCAAGAGGAAGAAATGATTCTACTTTAATCAGCAATATAACATAAGAAGAATATCATTGCAACTAAAGTGAAGGTAATGAAAGTAAGAAAATGAAAGGAAAGGGAAACATTCACTTCCTAAAGTAATAAGCATAATTATAATATATTGAGAGTCAGCTAAAATTGTGTCTCCTCATGTACTCCACGTTGTCTAAACACTAAAGTGTTTTACATAAAAGTATTCATGAGACAGACTAACACGTTCTTATTTTGTCTCTGAGCACTTTTGTCTGCAGTGAAAGTCAAGGTAAAGTCACTGCAGTATGCCTGGACAGATTGAGTCACACATTATAACACCTGACCTATACACAGCTTTGGCTTGGAACAGTGTTAAGGTCTCCTCCTGCCCTCTGCGAGAACAGACAGCAGCACTGAAACAAAGCCTATCAGCACCACGTGGCCTCCTCAATGGACACAGCTTACACCTCTAAAATGGAATTGATGATCTGAAGTTGGACTTTAAAGTGGATTGGTCCAAGATGAGTTTAAGCACCAATATTTCAACTTTTAGCTGATGGACTGATGTAATATTCAATCAACAACATCCAGTTCTACAAATAAAAATAAATTATTAATTTGAATTTCCAAATCCCAAACATATCAGTGCTTATTTGTTCTGTAGTGTATAGCTTGATGTATAGAATTAGGCAGTTACCTTATTAAGGGGCAGTGGGACAGTGGCACCTTTTGGCCTTACCCTCATGGGTAAAACAGTCACTATTGAAAGGTGAGGGTCATTCACTAGACCTTTTTTGCTTGCTTGACTTTGTCAAATAATGTTGAAAATCACTCCCTGCCACCATAACTTAAGGAGGGAATTAAGGGACTTTCTAAAGATCAACAAAGAACAGTAAGATACTTTCCATCCAAACAAAGGGACACACAGAACTCTAAAAAGCAACAAAATGAGCAGAATAATTAATTAGTAATAAAGGGCAATGTTGATTGTAACAAGTAAAGTAATATGAATAGATGATTGTGTTTGTCTGAGAATATTACACTGTTAAATAATGAACATAATGGAAAAAGGTTATATTCATTTGAAATGAATGTAATATGATTGTAAGATGTGTTTGAAATCATTGTTTTAATCATACAATAATGGAAAAGTGTTAAAGTAAGAAAAATATAAATAAATATTGTGAAATATTGAGCAATGAGCTGGACAGATGGGCGAAGCTTCCTTATGTCCTCAGTTGAACTGGGTCACTTGGGGACAGGGAGGCAAAAAGGGGAAGTTGAACGTAAGTCACGGGACTTTCCACCCTTCTGTCATGTGTCGATCATACAATTGTATACTACAGCTCTCACTGGACGCCTACAATAGAAAACAGATTAAGGTATAAAAGGGTAAGCAAAAGAGGAAGAAATTGATTAGTCCATTTCAACCTTGCTCGGTCCTCAACGAGCCAGCTACTGGATCAACCACACCCAGTGGAAAGTAGCCAGGACGAGAGACATTACACCGGAGAAGGACTTACTTTGCGAAAAGAGGATTCCTGTTTCTTCAGTCAACGGTCAGAGGCGTGCAGCGTTGAGGGCTAGCCATTACCTAATAGCTGAATAATAGTCGGGTGGATATTGGATTACTCTTTGCTCACTCTGCCATTAAGGACTGGGAGTCACAAGAGATTGTTGGGACTGGATAAGTTCAAACATTACAAGAGGCTTTTGAATGCAGACAACTCGAGATGACAAGGACCATGGAGCACATCGGTGGAGCTGCAGCAGCCCATCCCTCAGCCATTGATGACTCTCAAGTGGGGACATCAGTGGAGATGGAAGCGATCCACAACCTTCCCTGTACATTTGTTCTATGGGGCGATGTATGCAACTGCTGGGACAAATCAGTGAAAAGACTCCTAATGGATTGTTGCTCAAAGAAGGATTACAATACCCTAGCTAAGGAGATAAATGTGGGAGTTGCAACCACAACTTGCTATCACTCAGAACGGCTGGCGGGTGATAGTAAAGGGAAGTCCAATGGCATTGACGACCAAAAATAGTATACAGATATGGCTCAAATGGTGGAATATAGTACTGTCCCAATGGAAGACAGGAAGGGTGACAGTGCTGGTGAGACCATCCACAAAGTATGACCCTATAGTCAAGCTGATGGCCCATGCAGCAGGACAAGAGAGTGTGCTAGTTGACCACAAGGCTAGAGCCACCAGCCCTTACCAAGAACACCAAGCCCAGCTAGAATCCCTAGGGAGGTATAAGAGACAGTCAAACTTGAACTCACAACCAGACCCAGATGTGCAAAGTGTGGTGGAGAGCATAAATGGAAGAGGAGAGCGAGTCTGGAGAAGAGCCTGAAAGGGATGAATTACAATCAAGAAAAGTATCAGATATTTTGAACCTCTCTGATACTGTAACCAACAATACCACACCCATAGTAAAGAGCCTGAGGAAGCTAACTGAAAAATCAGAAAGAAAAAAGGAGCTACTAGAATGGCAGAGAAAGCCTCGAGGAGGAGGCAATTCATCAGGCTCAGCCCAGCTATGTTGGTGAGTCCAATGAGGAGGAGGAAGTAGGATGTTTCAACTGTGGAGTTACTTTGAAGAAGGAAAAATATCTGTGGGATGTTACTCCAGCTTTATGGTGTGACAAGTGTTACAAGAATGTCTTTCCCATCCACTCTGCAAGCGGCCTGGTTTGCCATTCAGTTCGACCAGAAGTACCACATGTGGATATAATGGACTGTATGGGGGGTAGAAATCAATGCTGAAGTTATATGGCACTCATTAAAAGCCATGAGGAGAGTCATTACCCCACCAGTGCTCTGCGAAGGATACATGCGCTACAAGGTATATACCAAGATGTGGAAGTATCCTGACGGAACAGGAGTCTCAACGGCACATCTGACAGACGGAAGATTCGCAGCAATCAGTCCAAGGCTGCCTGCATTAGAAACAGCTAACCGCCATACCCAGACTGAGTGGATAGTATGTTGCAGGGAAGACACGATAACGGAAGTTATCAGGGTGGATCCAACGCACTCCCAGGATGCCAACAACCCCAAATCAACGGTGATTGAATCATGATGAAGATATGACATCGGAGACAATTACAGCAAGCTCGGAGCTGGAGGAGAAAACACCATGATGGATGAGCTCCTGGTTGTTAAGCAGTGGAAAGAATCCCCAGAACCACCAACTTTATCACCAATGACCCCTACACAAGAACTGCTTGTGCTGCATGCAGACTGAAAATCACTTAAGGAGGGAATTAAGGGACTTTCTAAAGCTCAAGAAAGAACAGTAAGATAGTTTCCATCTAAACAAAGGGACACACAGAACTCTAAAAAGCTACAAACACAAAATGAGCACTTAAAATGAATAATTAATTAGTAATAAAGGGAAATGTTGGTTGTAACAAGTGAAGTTATATGAATAGATGATTGTGTTTGTCTGAGAAGATTATACTGTATGAAATAATGAACATAATGGAAAAAGGTTAAATTGATTTGAAATGATTGTAATATGATTTTAAGATGTGTTTAAAATCGTTGTTTAAATCATACGATAATGGAAAAGTGTTAAAGTAAGTATTGTGAAATATTGAGCAGATGGGCGAAGCTTCTTTATGTGCACAGTTGAACTGGGTCACTTGAGGACAGGGAGACGAAAAGGGCCATGAAGTTGAACGTAAGTCACGGGACTTTCCTGGGGACTTTGCTCACTCTGCCATTAAGGACTGGGAGTCGCAAGAGACGGTTGGGATTGGATAAGTCCAAAAGTTTCATCAAGGATCCCAGGACTGGCAGCAAAAAGAGGAGTTGTTTTGGCCAAATGACTTTTCTTTCCATCTCATCAAATTGGATTGCAGCTCATTGAGTATCAATTTATTTTAATCATATTTTTAAAGGTATGAAATTATTAATCAGTGATGAATTGCTTAAATAAAGAATAATTAATTGCAATTAAATATAATGAACATTGAATTATTATCAAATTAATAATTAAAGTTAAAGTGTGATAACATCTTAGTAATTCCTATAGGTTACTCTAGTCCACTTATATAAACTGACCGTACCTAGGGTTACTTGGGATCTAAAACCATTGAAGGTCTCTGTACATGAGTAAGTTGACACTGGCATCATTGCAGGTTGAACCCTGTGTTGCATTTCTTCATTTTTTTCTGCATTACCTAACAGTGCTGGATGCATTGAGCAGATTAATCAGTTCATACAGCACTGTAGTCTGTTACTGAGACAAACTCCAGAGCTGTCTATTCTATTTTGCCCTAAATATGTCTTTGCGAGATAAAAGCTTAATAATGCAGCATTCATTTCACACATATTGAGTCTTTCTTCCCTCTTTCCACCAAATCAGGGCTTTCTTCTTCTCTGCCCCACCATGTTCTCCATTACTTTGTCTTTGTGGAAGTGTAACAAAATTTATTAGCATTGCCAGATTATGACCAGCACTGAGTGATATGAGCTGGTTAACAATCAGTGTCTGCCAAACACATCTCAAACATGTTGGATGGGGTTGAGATCAATGCCCTGTGCTGGTTAGTCAAGTTCTTTCACACCAAACTGGGAAAAAAAACCTTTGTTTAAGGTGGCACTGACATGTTGAAACAGGAAAAGAACAAACACAAAGTGTTGACACAAAGTTGGAAAGGCATTATTGTATAAAACATCCCTGTGTACCATAGCATTAAGATTTCACTTTTTCAGTGAAACAGACTCAAAGTGCCCTAAAGTGTCTGGGCACTTACCACTCATTCATTGCAAGCAGCAGCATTCCCACTTCGATTGAAATCGAAGTATAGAAAATACTATAGACCACTCTGGGAAATATCATGAAAAATATCATAAGGAAGTAGTTTCAGAACAAATCCACTGTAAAAAATACTTGTAGTTTTTAAACTGCCAATTGCCTTTAGTGCCTAACATACAGACTGCAAATTGTTTAAGAAGTCCAAAAGTAGCTAAAAACAGAAATAAAATAAATTTTAGATCTTAAAATGCTGTCAACATGTAAATATAAATAAATGTTTGCACCTCAGTATACAAATAAAAGTTAATGTTATGGGGAGCCATAATTATTTGAAAATAGAATAAAGATCTAAGTCTCCAAGGACCAGCAGCGGATGACTTGTCATGGGCACCAGAACGTCCAGAATCCTTCCTGTGTCTACTGTTTTTTAGGAATAAAATCAAACTGTTCTGTAAAACTAATCGAGCCTTCTTTTGCCTTCTTTGTCTGTGCCCTGCGGGTCAATGACCTTCCTTCCACAGCTAATGTTTCACCACAACCTGAAACCCCCAGTCTCCTGTTTCCACTCTCTGCTCTGAGCCAAGTGAGGTGGAACAGGACTAACTGAGGAAGCTGTGTGCTTCCATTTTTAGAAAAGTCACCAGGGATCAGACGTTTGCTGCATAGGGACCCAGGACATTTGGGGCTATTCATGAATATTGACTGATACTATTTCAAGAGAATATTTATTATGAATGAACTGAATCACGTTTTCCCTTGAATTGCCCTCTTCCTCTTTATTTGGAATGTTCAATTGTTGGGATTTGTTTGGACTAAAGTTACTGTTCAGTAGAGCTCATAGAAAGGTTTCAATCATTTGGTGACTCTTAAATACAAAGCCAGAGCGCCCCCATCATTGATGAGACGATGAAGTTGTCAGATGAGCTTAATACATCTTATACTCACTTTGATCTCTTCATCAAAGAGTCAGCTGTCAAGTTTACTCACTGTCAAGCCTACAGAGGATACGTACATCATAAGGCTATTACAGCAGACCTGCTTCAAGACAGCCTCCATCATCTCATTATTTTACATTCCATGCATTTTCCAATCATAATCCAAAGTTTTTCACATGCCACAATGCAGATATCCTGATAACACCTGAGGGTTTAACTGTCACCTGGAAGAATGATTAAATGGTAAATGGACTGTACTTACAGAGCACTTTTCTACAGTAGTCATGTGCCCACTCAAAGTGCATTCACACTTCATGTCTGCATTCACCCATTCACACCACATTCATATCTTGATGGCTACTGTTCATCAGAAAGGATGACCAAAGACACAGCATCAGGAGCAATTTGGGGTTCAGTGTCTTGCTCAAGAACACTTCCACAAACAGCCAGGAGGAGCTGTCCATCACTCCTGCAATTGGTGAACGACTCTGAGCCACAGCCATTCATTACCATTCTAATGGAAACGATGTGCACTACTCCAGTAAATATTACAAAGCTTGGTGATGCTGTGGCAAAGACTGAAACCAATAACACTGCATATGGTTGACATACAGTGCACAATATCAACATGCAATATTATCATCTGAAATTCTGGATAAATATAAGATTTGGGAATATTCTAATTATGCTTCATAGTTGGTAATTGGGGAAAAATGATGAGTTACACAAAATTAGTGACCCAAGTCAGCGTTGTTGTTGCATGAGCCATACAAAATGGCTTTGGCTTCATCATGATGGACCACAGTCAATTAGTGGTTTAGTGTCTTCATTTACACTCAACAGCACTGTGTTTTCATTGCAATATATATTTATAGGACTTCCCTTGGTGTGAGCAGAATACACCTGTACTTATTAGGAGTTCATACATTTAAAATATTAAACTAAAGCGTTGCAATTCTGAGAAGCTTATCAGGCTGCTCTCAAACCATACAGTCATGTCAAGTTAACAGTGAATAATTCAAATAGCTGGAATCAATAATTTAAAAATACACACTGGGAATTCTAAACTTGTCTCATTCAAAAGGATGAAGAGCCTGACAAATTATTTAAAGGTGCATTGCTCTGTGTGCTACATTAGCTCTATAGAGATTTGTATCTGCCGGGGTTAGGGAAAAGAGGATGCACTGTTCGGCTTCCAGTTTCATGCTCTTTGTCAGTAGATGATGGTCTTCTTTATGAAAATTTTGTACACAGTGTCAGATTGGGCTGAGGTCAGCTGTTCTCTCTCAGTATTGTAATGACATTTTGCATTGACATTGAATGAAATGACTAAATGTAAATAGAAAGGGTTAGTAGTGCAGGTGATGGAGCTGGTGATGACAGCAACAACCAAGTCAGAAGCTCCAGGCAGCTTAAAAACATCTTTTTTCCAGATACTTTGGACTTTGGGTCTAAGCTGCAAAGGACCCTAAGCTTCAGTCTTGCCACTCATATTGGTCCAAAAAGAATTTTGCAAAGTGCATCCTGGTGACCTAGTGCTTGAAGCACATAGCATGTAGCTGCACTGTCCCTGGGGTGTATATTAACATGTTGAAATGATTTGGGGGGGTTGCCTGTGTTCCCACTGCACTGTACTGTAGCTCAGTCTTCATGTTGACACCAACATTACCTCTGACCTTTAAGCAGAAATCAAAGTATTCCCACAACAACTAGTGAACTTCTGAGTCAGGTTGAAGTCCCTATCTCTCAGAATAACATTCCATTGGATTGAATCCCAGAGTGAGAATCCCATTGTAGTTGTTTCATTGAATGAATGTCTTAACCCCTGCTCAGAGCCTGCATGTGAAAGTGTCTGTGTGTGTGGGAGGAAAAGCAGATTTTAGGGAAAAATATGGCATTAGTACATGAATAAATGAGTCTGGACTGTTAAATGGTATGCAATGTGATTCCTCACAAGGTTTTTAAAATTAGACAACTGCATCTTATAGTACATTTTTATAGTTTTATAATAATCATAAAAACAAATTGTTCTAACTTCAAACATTGACAGATGTAATATCAAATTATTAGTTTACTAGTCATGAGGACGATATACAACCTGTATAATCGACAATTGCTGGAACTGAGCAGCCAGCGAGCTTAGCGCCCTCTACTGCTTAGGAGTGCCCAGTAAGGGTCTTACCTAATGACATCCTTTGATGTTTTGTGTAGACCCCAGGGCCTGGCTTCACTCAGCCTAAGAACCTGCAAGTGGGCTAAGTGGTCACATGATGGTGGTTATCAACTCAGGGATTCCTCATCTAGTTATAAGTGCGATCACATAAATGGAGCTGTGTCGGCACCAGATGTCCCACAGACACTCTAAAGCCGCATGTTTCTCATTAGACACCACTTTCATGAACATTTTGCAAAAGCCAGTGCAGCTCACTGCTACAGGAAATTTCATCAGCTAGCTGTATTTGGTCATTTGTGGCCAAATCTAGTCCCATTTTCTCTGTGGAAACAATTTGTAAAAGGTAGAGCTGATGACAGTTTTCTCATGTGCTATAAATATAGTACCATGAAAATGGATCACAGTAAATGTAGTTAGAGCTATGATTTTTACAATACCATTTTTAAAATGCTAAAGCTATGCCACTGTAGTTTGTCACTACATTTGCCACAGTCATTTGTTCAGTGACCTTCAGGTTGTTTTATCTGGCCAGACTAGACACCATGAGTCATCTCAGTGATGAGTCACATGGCCACTGACTCAGGATAACCTTCTGTAATAGGATACGTGTGATAATAGGCACCATTCTTTAAAGTGGCTTCACTGCGAACTGTCAGCAACTAAAGGTTACGCCTCAGTTTTCTCCTATGCATGCAAAGTTTCTGTACACAGTGGACTCAAAGGTGGCGACTTACAAGATGCAAAGAAAGATAACTGTACTCAGGTCTGTTAGTGTAACAAATGCATAGTTTAGGCTCCTCACAATGGCAAAAATCCTTCTATCTGAATTTCTAAAACTGATGCCTTTATCAAAAACCAAGGATGACACAATGAAAAAAAAAAAAAAACAAGCCACTTGCAACTATCACAGCCTAATGAAGCGTGCTTATGCAGATCCACGGGTATGCTGAAGGGAGCTCTGGGAAACATATGTAAATCATCAAAACCCTTACAGTATGTATATAAGTTAACATGAACGTGACTTTGTTAGTGCGCTGGCATAAGTGGCTGTCTGACACATTCAGATAGAAATTAGGCCAAGAAAAATAATGCAATCAATCTTGCACTAATTCCACAGCAAGCCAAAGCAGGACTCAGATCAGCTTTACGTGTACAGTATCCTACAAAGTTATACGTGTGTTAAGCCTAATGCAATCCTTCCCACATTGATTGCTATATAAAGTAAATCTGCCTGTGAGGCAGACACTTAAATACCAGCTTTGGAGACAGCTGCACTGTATGTTAACTATGCTTATGAAACAGCATCACAGTATTAACCTTCAAAATCAAAACAGGGTCAACCTGGAATGGGAATATAAATCAGCTTCTACCTACACCCCCTGGTTTATAGTAACACATTAAATGCTCAGCTGTATTTAGTGGCATTGGAAGTGACAATTAAGTAAAGTGTCAATTATGATATCATACTCAGATATAGTGAGGTGTATAGTGTATATTAGTGAAGAAAAAAAGACAGTTTAGGATTTTTTTACAACCTAAATCTTGTTTTAATCATGAATTGAATCAGCCTGTGAGATCACCTAATGTCTGATGTCTTCTGAATCCCAGGAGGGTATTTTCTAATGTACATCAAAATATTAGTGATATGAGTCACTTGAGTCATCTGCACCAGAAATGTATACAGTTCCAGACTTAGAATTATAAAACTGCAGCTATTTCTATTAAACCCTTCTGTGATGGTGAAAATGAAAAGAAGGGGGTTGATTTGATTTTCCCTTGGTGATTGTACCTCAAGACTGACAGAACCGAGGAAGCAGGGCTTTATGGAGCTATCCAAACACTGAAGTGGTCATCATTGTAAATGCCATTACATTTTGTATTTATTATTAATAAACTGAACCATCCACAATAAATGAAAACAAAAAAAATTTACATTTTTTTCATTTTAACTTAAAACACTTGGAAATTAAGGAAACTATGGAGGATCTGGAAACTATAAAACAGCCACAACGTGTATCCATATGATCTCCCAGCACCAAAACTGTCTATTTCTACCTGTCTCTGTCTCTCTGCTTGTTATAGCCTTTCAGCTATCAGCTACGGTGCAACCCTCTAGCATATAACTAAAAGCAAAATTAACATATATGTTTTTAGCACTTTTTAGGGGGATACGGTCGGGTTAAAAAGTGTGGAGGGAAATTTTAAGAAGAGAGGGTGCAAAATGCAACAACCACTGATGTAACTCACAGGGCCTCAGGTCCAAAAAATGTGCCTGATTAAAACTGACACAGAACAGAGGTGGGAGAAAACAGTCTAAAAGTGTGTGTGTGTGTGTGTGTGTGTGTGTGTGTGTGTGTGTGAAGCAGGTAGTCTTGAAGATATTTCTGTAACTGTCACTCCAATGTGTGCTCACAGAAAAGCCAAAGTGTGTCCTTTGATAGCAGAGCTAACAGAAGCTGTTTAACCCCGTGTTCAGTCACAGCTTGGCCCATTCTCTCATGCAGCAAATCAAAGTCATTTGTTAACCTGTGGCTCTGTAAGTCTTTGTTTGCCATAAAAGCCCTGAAGCAAATTGGTACTGTTGTTTTTTCTCTGTAGACCTCCAAACTGTTTAATCACAAGTGTCATAGAATCAGACAGAAGTGTGAGCCAACCGATAACAGAGAGCCTGGAAACAAATATTGTCTCTCATTCATTCCCATTTCATTCCCTATTTTAATTAGCCCCACTTCTCCTTCTCTGTAACCATCTCTTTCTTCCTCCGGGTTGCCATAGAAACAGGGTCCCTGTCTCAGTGTATATTGTCTCCAAAATGAAAAAGCAAAAGCTCTGTGCCTTGAGCTGGAAGCACACAGAGATGTGATAATTCTTGCTTCCACCGACCAACCAGGGATAATTGTTGCAGAAAATATGCAATCTCTGCCTTTCAAATAGCACGGAGGGGTGACACTGAGTTCTTTTACATAACTCAAACTTAAGCCGGAAAAGAAGCAGCCCTTTAACTATTGATATGGTGGTAAATGAAAATCAAATGATCAGCTCCACATGGTGATCATCATAATGACTTTATAACTGTCAAAGGAAAACCGTATCTCATTTTCAGAAAATAATCAGACTGTCATATTAAGACTGATTGTAGAGGGAATATCCTCTCGGTTCTAATGTCGGTTCTAAAGCACTGTTGCTGGATTTGTCTTACTTTGTATGACTAAAATGAGAGAGACATAGAGAATCATTGTGATAACCACTGTTGTGATTTGGAACTATACAAATAAAATGAAATTTAACTAGAAATTCTCACAGCTACTCACAGTCCTGTAACTTTACTGTCTCATGCGAGCCTCCATTGTGGGGTTGATTGCCTGATATATGAGTTGCACATAAAATGTTTTCATATGTGTTCGTTCTGTTCCTGAATGCAGTGCATTCCAGGAACAAGGAAAGAGTAGCTGCCGCTACCTATAGGGTCAGTGTAGCAAGCAGTCACCAGTGGGATTAGAATTACAGGCCTTTACTTGCAGGTGTGAGTCTGTGATGCTAACACATCGTCACGACAGATCTCTAACTTTAGTAGAAAGCAGACATCAAAATCTGAGTCAAACCAAGCTTCATCCCAGCTCCTCCATTATCACCAGAAATACTGTACTACAGGTCAGGAGGGTATGCAGGTTGTTTTTTCTTTGTTTACAGTCAACTGAGAGGTCCACTGCACCATTCTGAGGCCTGAGGGAAGACATTTGGCCCAAATTACAGGAATATTTAAACATCATGGTCAAGTCATATCAAGAATGTTTCCTGTTTGTTAAAGGGCAGTCAAAGGACATCTTAATATTTATTAATGACCAGGCACCCTTGCAGAAGTGTACGGTTGCCCATAACACAACACCGCCCTGTGACATCTGAGGAGCTCCCGTTGGGTTGAGAGCAGCACCTGTAGTACGTGGAATCTGCTCCAGCATCCATCTCTCACCAGCAGACCTGTCCGGTCACTGCTTCTCTCAGCTGTGGTCTGTAGTGCCTTTAAGAGATGCCTTGCAGTGATCTTGTCCAGTGTTATTGACTGATGCAGATGTTTTTCTGTCACATTGTGTGCAGTGTTCTGTTGGGCATCACTGTAGCAAGTTCCATAGTTCCCATGGCACTGATCAGCCACAGTCCACTCACAGACAATGAACGTTCTCCAGAGCGCTGCTCACACACTCTTATCACATCAACATACAATCTAACAGAGAGTCCCCATAATCAGACGGGGCCAGCACTACCCTCTGTCCTTGGCAAGCAGCTGTCCTCTCAGGTCAACAAGCACCAGCTGTCATGATCAACTCACCTGGCAGTGCTTTCACGAATCCTCTCCATACTTCCTGATTTGGGCCAACTGCATTCAGTCAAACTCCTTACAGAATGGAGAGGTCCAATCAAATGATGAATTGAAAACATCAAGAGTCAAAGGTTTATTTGATTAAGATGAATCAAAGGTGTGTATTCTTATTATGTTTTGATTATTTGATCCTGCCCTGGCTTGGTTGCTCAAAGAAACAGGAGAGAACATTTTTCTACTATTTTCATGCTTAGTTGAGCTGGGGCTTGCTCTGGTGACAGTCACATGGAATATATGATTTAAAGTGTGTTCATGGAGAAGCAATATCACATTTTCTGTCATGTAGCAACACTAGAAACAATGGTGCCTGTGAGTGAGATTGGTACTCTTGTAAGAATGTTCACAGACAGGATGAATCTGGGCTTACAGGAAGACAAGAGGAGTTGGCTAATTTGCAACAGCAAGAGTCTTAGAAGAGACAGTGACACGTGGAGACAGCTCCGGCTGGAGAAACAATCCACATGACAGTGATAAGATTCTTAAGATATAAAAAGGTGACTTTGTTCTGTGTCCTATACTTTTAAACTGGGATAATGTTGCAACAGACTTCTGTCTCATTAATTATAAAGAAGCCTAATTGCAGGTTTCCAACTCATAGTCCCTACCATTCTCCAACCTTCCACCAGATGTCACTAGGACGACCCACCAGCCCCACACATTCCCACAACGACATTCTCACATGCTCCTCATTCCTCAGTCCCCCTCTCTTTTTCCATCGGCATATTTCCACATGCCTCCTGCCTGATCATCAGTGCTGCAGTGTGCCTCGTAACCTTCCGGATGCTTCTACCTGAACCCGCCAACCTGCCTGTACCTTGTTTATCTGAGTCTGGGACTTCATCCTCTCCCTTATTGGTTTGTGCACACCCGATGGTTACAATTAGACAGACAAAACTCGAAAATATGGTTTCAAATCAAAATTAAGCACATGTATGCACTACAGTTCCCACTGCCATTCAACATCATCTTTGATTGCTATATCTAATTACAAACTGTGTGTAACAAAGCATCACTGGCATGTTCATCAGTCAATGGACACACCCCACTCATTACTAGTGGAGACATCGCTTTAGTTATATGACAGCTGAGCTTTAAAAATACAGTAAGAGGAAGGCACAGCTGCTGGGGAAGAGGGCAGAGGGGAAAATCAGGGAAATGGTGAACACTGAAGCATACAAATGTTTTAAATGTGGGAATAGAAAGTCTTTAACCAAACAGATGTCAATGCCCATCAACCTCCCATGCTTTGACTGATTCACAGTTGTTTACCCAATGTCTCCTTCACAGACTCTGGGAAACCAAACTGCCAGGATTAGTTATGTCAGAATATCTTCTTGTTATCAGGGTCACTTCACTGGACTGTGAAGTGTTGTCAGCGGAGCCAGAACCATATGAATGGTGTTGTCATAATTCTGAAAGACTGGCTGAGCATGTCACCGCAGTGTGAAGTCACTGCAGTGCAGAAGGACACATTGCATCTGACAGTACTGCCCGTCTTCTCACTGAACAACACTTACACACATCACAACACGCAGAACCATGCACACAGTGAAAAATGAAACGGACTTGACCTCTCAGAACACGCTCGGTTGTTTTTCTCCCATGTTGTGTGATTTTCCTTATAAACGGCAATAAGAATCCATCGTGTGCAGCTCTTACACAAAAGCTCACTGTGACTTCCTTCTTTTAACATCCCTCCCTGCAGTATTTAAAATTCAATCACTGATCAAATGGTGCCAAACATGTCCAAATGTTGTTGCTGTTTAAATAGCACCACAAATTAATTTCAGCTAAATCTGTATAAAATACAACAGGATGCATATCCTCTGGCAGCTGAACATTTTCATCCTTTGGAGCTCTGATTTTGTCTCCACCAGTTTCTGAGGATGATACCCCTTTTCTCCTAATTGCCTAAATGCTCCTTTGTGTTCAGCTGCTAGTCTCTAACTGCATCTGTCTGCTGTTTAAGTGCAGGGCAGACAATGTACAGCAGTTTTTAGTGCTTTTTTTCCTGGAAACCTCTTTCCTGCTTGTGCTAGGAATCATGCTGCAAAAGTGGGAAACCAGACTATAAGACTAAGCATCTCTGTAGACCTGAGTGGAAGCGATGTTCATCACTTTCTCACATCCACTATATACATAAGAACATATTGATTCGTGGAGCTTTATGATACTGGCTGTCAACATGAAATGAGTTATTGTTGTGGTGGTAGTGGTAGTGTGGTGGACAGTAATTCTGCATGGCTCTTATTGGTTCAATCTAAAGGGATTCTGCTTACACTTATGGTATCATGTCACGGTCCAAACACATGTAAGCCAGGACCGACGTGTCTGTTTGTGTCTGTCCTGTGATGAACCTGCAACATTCCTTGGCCTTTTCTGCCTCGTTCCATGGAAGAAATACACACGGACACACACACAACCACACACTTCTTGGTCATGGCAGATGCGTGCTATAAATCACAGTTTTAATGGTGTGCCGCGATCTTTTACGCCATCTCCTGAGGATGAAACAGATCGAATCCGACAGACCACGCTGTAAATCCCTGTCACGCCTTTCTAGGTGGGTTTCATAGTTTGTTTTAGCGGGCTCTTTAATTAGAACTCCAGGTCAGATACCGCATGTGTGAATGGGGTGAAAAGCTATGATGTGCATGTTTGTTATGGTGTTCAGGAGAATGGGAGAGAACTGTCCCCTCCTATTGGATGATGTGGATGACATTTAAACTGATTTAGTGTGGAGACACAAGGACAAGTGGCACATCATACACATTTCAGTGCAAGAGGATTTGTGTGTCTGTGTGTGTCTGTCTGTTTGTGGGTACAGTGGGGAGGGGTGATCTCCCACCACATCACATGTGCAAGATTCACAGCTTCCTTCCTTCTAATAACAGTCTTTATGTTGTTCTTGCGACCAAAGAAAGCCACTCTGACGGCCCTGTTCTGTCTGTCCTGATGCCTTCTCCGTTTCTGACTTTGTGATCCAGAAAATGTGTTGCCAGGGTGCAGCAAACATAAACTTATTTAATTTAAGATCGGGATGAATAGCATGCAGGTCCTTCTCAGGTCACTGCTTTGCAATAACTAGCATTTATCTACCTGCATCTGTGTCTGCCTTGTCTGTTTTCAATGAAACAATAGATAACTTGTAGAACAGTGTTCCTTGGCCTCTGTCACTGCTTCAAAG
The DNA here is from genome assembly GCA_008933995.1 of Datnioides undecimradiatus. Lineage (NCBI taxonomy): Eukaryota > Metazoa > Chordata > Actinopteri > Lobotiformes > Datnioididae > Datnioides > Datnioides undecimradiatus. The sequence goes on from WARS01000010.1 coordinate 14,664,203, forward strand.
ATGTTGTACAATGCAGTTTGGATTGATCCATGTTCCCAGTTCCCAGAGAGCCACGTTGTTTATTATTATTATAGAGCGGACGAGCGGTTTTCAGTCTATAATGGGAAAACTGAAGAAAAAACACATCTTACTAATTCCAAGTTACTTTTAAAAAAGGTGTTATTTTACCCAGCAGTAATTCTGATATCTATGCTAATAGAGGGAACAAGAACCACTAAGAAGCAATCTTGCTAAAGGCGTCATATAGCATTAACAGAGACAGACATATGTTGACATCTGGTGGATAACTGTTGGTATTGCATCTGTATGCTGTCTTAACCAAATTCTTTCCCATGTTAAGAAGCATGACCTTGACACTAGTTGACGCTCCTTTAAAGTGTGAACGTGTGTAGGTGAAGCTTGAGGTGAGATATTTTTCTGTGGCCTCTGAACATATGAGACAAACCAAGGAGACACCAAGGAGAAACAGGCGTACCTACATTACTGCGTCTTCCTTTCCAATGAGGGACTGTCAGCTTAGTAGAATTGCCAAGAATAGAAACGCTGTAATTTGAAGAACTGTAGCAGATTAGGTTAGCTAGCAAATGCTAACACAAGCTTAGATTATCTAACAGCGGGAGCAGCATTGCCAGATATCAACTCTGACTTTCCAACATTTGCACAGCCCATGTGTGCCATCCACATCTATCATTCAGGTGGGGAAAGTTTTAGTTTACCTGAAGTGCACCCAATTAACCTGGAGCTTAGGATTCACTAATGGCAAATTGTGCTTATAGTCACAGGATGGCAGTGTTGCCACACACTTCACACAGCTCAAGAAAAAAAAGCTATTAGAATTACGTTGTGGCCAGTTGTGGGTTTGTTTGCAAATGTACAACTTGTGAACTGTGTAATCTGCTTTTTCTACAGTCTGACAGTCCTCTGTTGACAGCGCCGCATTGCTAGCATAATGGCAGTCAAAGCAGCAATGCAGTGCGCTATGCAGGGTTCACCAAAGGTTGCTTGTGTTGCCGTCTCTATCACGGTAAAGCCATCATACCCTTAGCAGTTTCTTCTGTCAGTCGATAAATCATATTTACTACGTGAGTCATTATAACACCACTGACTGGGAAGAGGCTACTGCAGGTCAACAAAGACTGCACAGACGTGCTTTTGAAAGCAGAGATAACGTAGTCAGTGTCTTACAAATGAAATAATGAATTAACAGACTTGATTACTCATTTGTTTTGCTGTTTCAGTTTCACTGTTCAGGTAGGTTAGGATAGAGCACAAGGAATTAAAAGAAAGTTTTCTCACAGAGACAGAAATCTTTTCTGGTAGTGATGAGTTAGTAAATCATAATCCTAAGAAACAGAATAGAAGTCGTCCTTCAGCGCCTCGTCCTCTGAACGCCACAGGATACAGACTGTAACACACAAGCTGCAAGAAGGACACTGCTCCTCTAAATACGGTAACACTTTGGATCACATAAATGATTATCTCACATCACGGTCACTACTTAATGCTTATTTAGGCTTATCGATTGTTTGTGAAAACCTTCAGCTGTCAGCTGTATGTAGTGTTATTGACTGGTTTCTCTGCTTCCCATCATCCATTAATCACTTATTATATCCACTTTGTCAGTATTATCTCCGATAGATAAAAATAGCTGTAGAAATAGAAAAAACAACTGTGCTAGTCAAGATGATGATGAGTGTGATTGAATGCATCTTTTTAAGCAAAAGCAATGAGCAACAGTTTGGTTTACATCAACCTCTGTTGAAGCTGACTGTAGAGTTAAGAGTGAAATAGTGACCAGAATTGAGAAGTGCTAGTTAGAAGTTGTAAGAAGCTGTAACACTGAATGGAAAAGGTGTCCGCACACTGACTGTGTGTGGCTGTGGTTATTAGCGGAGATTGATCTTGGGCCACAAAAGCCAGTAGAAGGCACTGTTTGTCTTTAAGTGACTTTTCCTATGAAAGTTTGCCTTTGCTTGTGTGTCAACCAGAGATGGTACACAACTGTCTGCACTCATACATACCTTATAGCATCACATTAAAGATACTTAGAAGTAACAGCTGAACAAAAAAAGCATAAAGACTGCAAATTATAGAATGTTTGTTATCAATAGTTCCAGATATGTGTGAAATCAGATGGATGTCACTATTAATTAAAGTGCACAGAGCAATTCACAAATTAATTCCATGATTAAGATCCTGATGATTCTCTGCAAAAATATTTTTCAGTTCACACAAAAAATCTATAATTGTACATATGTATATGTAAAAAATGGTCTGCATATAAACAGGTTGATATTCTGATGCATTCACAAATACCCCAAGTTAAAAATGTTCCACACATATTAATGCAAAAGTATTGTTGAGTTTCATCAAAACCATATCTGGATGGGGTTACATTTAAATGCAGACATCTCTGCATCTGTGTGTGGGTGTTGTGAGACTCAGGTGCCTGATTCACAAATGCATTTTTTTTCAACAGGGAATTATCTGCAGCCTATCGGATGGCTTTTGAGCCAATTGTGCGGATTCTGGGGTGTGATTTAATGTGATCACACAGCGTTACATCTGTGCAGGGCACCCTCCCAGAAATCAGCTAATAGGAAATCAGTGTCTGGCTGAGTAATTGTCCAGTTGTTGGGATACAGACACAATTGAGACGGGACGCTGAGTAACCGACAATGTGAATTCTTACACACATGAATCAGAACACACATGAATATTCAATTATTGTTAATTGCTAATTCATACAACTGCAGTTGTTAAGAGCTTGTGTGGTGCCAGCAGCAGCTTGTTTCTCAGCTGTGTGTTCAGCTGTCCTGTTGCTATGTGCTGCTGGAGAACAGATCACCCTGCTGCTCTTCCATTCATCCACTAATTCTATCCTTCCTCCTTTGACCATGTCTCTTTCCATCTGTTCATCTGTGGCTCCCTCGGCTAGGCTACTGGCCCGAAATGAAGCAAAAGGTTCAACATATTCTACCTGAACCTGAAGCCTAAAGGTAAGACTAGATAAGATAGAACTGTATTCACCACGAGGAATACTGTTGTGCAGCAGGTGCAGTACAAAGTCAAAGACTGCCTAAAGTAAATAATCAACAGGGTCATTAAAAAAAAACTATACAATACATAACAGGTTAACACTGAGATACTGGTGAACTGTAGTTATCAAATCAAAACCATCCCATGAAGTTGCTTATCCAAATACAGCCAATATCACACACAACAGTTTCAAGGGAAACTCTGCCCTGCTTTAAATGGATGTTGGGTCTTGACATCCTCAGATGGTAGATCAAGACGTCTGTGATAGTTCTTGCAGCCAAAAATAGAGCAATTGTGTGTTTGCTCCTTGCTGCCATTTGCTCAAGTACTATTTTTTAGTGGCAGCATACAGGCAGCACTGGAGGTGAAGTCCAAATCCACATTCAAATAGAACTCTAGTTCTTTCTTGATACCAATTACATCAGGGTACATCAGGAGTTACCGAGGCAGTGCACATTGTGAATTTGAATTATGTATTATCTTCTTCTAAAATGCTTTAGTTTCTGTTTTATACATTTTGTATACCAGTCAATGCCCGTCGTCTACATTGAGTCACTCAGTATATACAGCCACACAGCATTAGTGATGTTTTTTAATTTGGATGTTGAGTCTATAAAATATTAAAACAAAGGTTTAAATATACCTCAATGTCAATATTATATAATAAACAACATGTAAATTTGATTTAAAAACTCATAAGCTTTAGCTTCTTGTGTTGGTTCAATAAATTTAAAATGGATCATCATGTCCTTTAAAAAGTCAGTAGAATGTGCATATATGCTCATAAAGAATCATATCAAAGTACCTCATAATTTAAAGGACAAGGTAAGAACAGTGGAATAAAACCGACTTTAGTATCAGTATTTATAATGACACGGATTTGTAATTGATTAAAACTCAACAAACAGAAGTTTGAGTTGTGTCAAAGGACAGATTGCAGACTCCAGCAGCAAATCAAACTACAAGATTTAAGCAATGCATTTCTCCTGTTATTACAGTCTGTGACAGCAGCTACCAGCACTGCTGTGCTCTGTAAGATTATCCAGTCTTATTTTTAACATTTCATATATTTCACTTGTTACACTTTACTGTTTTATGTTCTGTTTCTGTGCGTGAGGAAATGAAGTTGATGTTGGTTTGGTTTGGTTTGGTTTGGTATGCAGATGCTGATTCACCAAGCCTTCCACAATAACATTTTTACTGGAATTGGAAAACGTCCACAGCTGACATGTCTTACCCAATGCCAATGGAATTCAACCAGTTTCAATTTTTAGTTTTAGAGCTGAGCCTGTAATAACTACTATTCATACAGCCTCTCTGCTTGCAGGGTTAAAATTCATATTTAAACTGTAACTCAGGTCAACACTTGCACCTCCAGAACCTGTGTGAACTGTGCTTAAGCCAGACAACGATGGAAACAGGATTTCTGCCTGTTTCTGAAGCTGTGATCTTCACCATCTTGCCAGCATCTTACCAGCTGTTCGTGTGTACGCGGGATACAATGCATGACACCAGAGCTATTTCTGTCAACTGATGCTAACTGGCTGCCGATGTGACTGTAGTCAGTGGCACGAGGCTCTGGAAATCTGGAAGCCAACAATGACAGTGAGGCGAGATATGCTGTAGCTAATAACTGTGACAGGCTTGAGACCAGCTACACCATCAATCAAACATACACATGCATAACAGCAAGACACTATGTTCTTGAACACTTGATGCAGTCAGCTGACACAGACAGCACTTTGAACAAAACTCAGATTTGGCCTCTTGGACTGTAATTGGTATATTTGAGAGCAAAATCAGTTGGACGTGCTGCTTCTGGTACAATCTTAGATTTACAAGCCTACCAACATATAGAGCCTTTAGTGGCTTGTCATATCAGCTGGTTGTAAACATGCTAAATTAGATTATAGATGATGTCATCATCACACTGAAGAGGCAAACCCATTCATTTACCACCTGTACAACTTTGTTCTAAACTTTAGAATAACCAATTTTGATTAAGGTCTTTGCTTGTTAGGGACCTAGCTAGCTTACATTGCTTGGCAAAGTGTTCTTTGCCTGGGATGTGACCACAAGTTCTTGGACCCTACTCTACGCTAAGCAATATAGTATCTTTGATGACATTACCATGGATCACTCATAGTAACAAAGTTGCAAAGAGTTCTATGGTCCTCTGCTCTATGGAGCACCTCTTTTCTCAGGAGCTGGTAGAGACTAACACAGTTAAAAGACAGTGAGAACTGCAAACAAACACAGCTGTTATGTTGCTCTGTGTCTGCTAATGTAAATTTTAATTTTGGAATATTTTGGGATAGATGATAGTACATTATATGTTGTCTTTTCTCCACTCCTAACTGTCTGGAAAACCATTAATGCAAGTTAAAAGCAAATAAATCAAAAGATGGGGGCCATAAGGTGGGTCCTGCTTTATTTCCCTCAGGACCAAGTCTCATTGTGTCTAAATCTGCCATTAATACCTTTATTATTTTGGCTTTGTGGTCATTTGTTGTGTGGCTGGTAGTATTCTATGCTGGAAAACTATACATTTCATAGACTGTTGAATAGGGATTGAAAGTTTAATAGGGCGCATCAGTGACTTACGATCACAGTGACACAGTGCTGTTGTGGATTTAGAAGACTAAAAGTAGACCATTAATCATCGTGTTAATCAGAATTTGGGCAGTTTGAACGGGGAACCAGCCGGAGACGACTGCCTCACAGCCCATGGTGATCATATAGGAACGGAAAAACAGGCATTTCTCAGTATGAGCCACTTAACATTCAGTGTTATTCATTCTCTGCCATAGCCACTCTTCATCTGGCTTTGTTGAAAATGATCACTGTGGTTGGGCTGCCCAACTGGTGTGTTTATAAGGGCTCTATCTTTAGACTGGAGCAGCTAAAACACTCCACTTCACTTCAGTGGTTGCCATGGAAACGGGGGTGCCAGCATAACAGCACTGGAGTAGTACTGTTGTGTTGAAAATGAGAATGGGGATACTAATGAAATGATGGAAATTACTGTGCTATGAATGAGTTAAGCAGCAGCTTTGTATTTGCACCGGCAGTGTTCTAACCCCATCTGTGGATTGGCTGGCGTTGCTCATGACAAACACTATTTTAACCACAAAAACAACACAATCGCGACCAACTTCATCAAATATGCAGAATTGCTTCAAGGGCTACACAGGAGATAGAGAAAAATGATTTTCACGGGTCGAGGTGCAGCATGAGCAGATTATTTTTCAGTTTGCGGTGGAAGATTTGTACACCGATCTACCGTCATGATGTCAGTGGGGAGCTAATTCCACCACTGTGTACACACACACAGAGATATGTGCTGCTGGGAGAGGATTAGCTGAGTGTCAACTGCATAGCTGTGTGAGGAAGTCACTCAGAGACCCTGATTATATTGATATTAGGCCAGTTAGGTCAGTCGCCGCACTGACTTCACTGACCCATCACCCCTGTGCATTACTGGTTAAAGACAGAAAGCCGGCTCGCAGTCCAGCAAGTATTCAACATATTACTGGCAGCTAAGCCACAGCAAGACATTATGACTCTATTCTCTCTTAATCTGACATGAGATAACATTAACACTGCAGTCTGATTCTGACATAAGCTTAGGGTGTTTAGGCTGAAGACACAAAATACAAGTGGTTTCACTGACGGATTATCTGTTACTGATGAGATGACTGATACATGAGGATCAACAAAGCCCAGGGGTTTACTATACTATAAGATTTCATAGCTGTGGTCACTGTCAGTATGTTATCTTTTGTTTCAGAGGCAAACAAGCTACTAATGACCCGATCAAACTAGAACCCAGGGGTATTAGCTGTGACAGTAAACATGACAGACATTAAACATATACCGTCATTCTGCCTTTATGAAGGCACACTGCCTGAAAAGCAGATCTATAGTAGGCATTCGTTCTCTCTGGTCTGTCTACCAGGCATGTACAAATTTGGAGCGGGTGATGTTGTTATGGCAACAGCAACCTCTCCAATTAAAGCTTTTAGGTAGAGCAGCATTTCAAAAGAAACTCAAGAATAATGCACCGTTTTCTAACAATAAAGATGGACTGATGGCTTCAGCATTAACATGTTTGGCCATCTGACAACCCGAATGCTCACAGTCACTGCGCCTTGTGTTAGTAAAGCACCAGTGTGTTCAGTTGCATTGCTGGTCCTGGATTTATAGAGTCATAAAGAGATGCACTGACTTACAGAAATATGCCCATCCACACCTCACAGCTAACACCTCTCAGAAACTAAATATGGAGAGGAGTGGTACGCTAATTACATGTCAGCACCGATGGCTGTGCATGTCCATCACGGGCATGGGCAGCTGGAAACACACACTCAGACACACTTACAGACACTTTTCAAAAAGAGATATGCCTGTGTGCAGCACACCAAACTGTACTTTTAAATACTTCCCGGTCTTTTGTTCTGATTTTTACATATATAAAAGTTTAATGTAGCGTCCTAATATCACTGCTTGTGTCACAACTGTTAAAAAGGAGACTTTAGTATTTAGAGAACATTTACAGTTTTTCACAATAATAGAGGCTATGAGTGGGTCCCTGTTTTGTTTGTCCTGTGTGTCTCGATTTATAACTACCAGACAAAGGCCAGGCTATGGAGTCAAGAATTCATGGCTTGCAGGAAACAGACAGTTTGTTTATTGGCATGAATTGCCAATAAATAAACTCGATCTATTGAAAAGTTCCTCCTCTGCAATTACAATACAGAGGTCAAGATGAATGCATAAAATACACGCCTGCAGCAGGCTGCATTTATTATTGTCATGGTTCTGAGTTGAGTTTGTTTTGTTTCCTGTTTTATTTTGAAAAGTGTTCCCCTTGTGTGTTTCTGTCTACTTGTTTCCTGTTCTTGATTAGTTGAATGGTCTCACCTGTGTCTCGTTTTCCTGCCCTCACCTGTCTATTTAAGTTATGCCATTGCCTTTGTTCTCTGTCTGTGCATTGTTGAGTTTAGAGTCCATGTTCTTGCTCTGTTAGCTTCCACGTCCCTACCTTGATTCCTTTTGCTTGTTCATAGAGTGTTTTTGGATTTTTATTTACCATGCCTTGTTTGGACTGACTACCTTGGATTTTGACCGTGCCTGCCTTGACCACGCGTAAGCCTAGCCCATAAAATAAACTGTTTAAAGATCTTTTGTGTCCTCGTCCCTGCCTGCATCTGGGTCCTGCTTTCACCTCGTAACCTAGCCCTGACAATTATTTAGTTTTTGCATTTATCAAGTGACGCTGCACAAGCATCACACATGCACACTGATGCAGTTTGTGCCCTTAAACCTCTAATGGGTTAAATGTACATAGAGCTGTTTAAGAAACAAATACAATTTAAAAATCATCCACGTTTTTGTGGTTCTGTAGTTAAAGCCATCTGGTTAATAAATTCAGAACCAGTTAATGGAGCCAACACGTCCAAAGAAAACTCCTTAACTCATTTTCTGAAGAATCCTCGGCTGACGATTATTCTATATTGTTTTTGTCAGAAATGGGATTTTGAATACATTATTTTAAACCAGTGTTGGTATATAAAGCCTGATAGTAAATCGTTCCTCTGTGTGTGAATGAGCCACTCTGTTGCACTGGGTGACATGTTCCTTTCAATACCATAAACACACACGCTGTAGTTTATTTTGACACACTCCGACACACACAGTTCTACTCTCTGTAATGCCGCACATGCATTACAAGTCAGTCTAACTATGAAGCAGATCCAGTGTCTTACAGTGGTACTGGAAACAAGAAAATCCCCTGTGGTCCAAAAAGTAATTATCCCCATATACTGAATATTATCATTTTTAAACCCTGAAGGTCTCATATTTGTAAAATATTCTCAGGCAGGACAAAAGGTTTGATAATGTGAGTGATCATCATGAATTCAAATCTGTAGGAATGGATTGGGCAGCTTGGTAGCAAATCAGGAAGAGAGAAAACTTTTACAGGTTGATTCGCCTGCAGCAAGTTGTGATAAAATGAATTGGCGATGGCCATCTCCAGTGGGAACCAATGGGATCGTGGCTTGTGATTGTATTACACGTTTCCAGCTGCCTTCATGTCAACCTTCATGCTGTAATTTTAACTGCGGTGCTAAATAATACAGATGCGCCTGAATACAATTACTGAAGCCGTTAATCAAATAAAGTCCATCATTCCATTTGAGGTATTTAACATACTTTTATTGTTGTTTGGTCTGTTGTGAACCTGGCAGTAGTCTTTGGTTTTGCATGAGACTTGTATGACAACGACAGTCCAGTCTTATGTAACCTTTGAGTTGGTAAATAAGTAAGTGAATAAGTCGGCTAAGTGTCTCTGTTTGAGAAACTGAGGAAAAAGTAGAGCAAATCAAATCTTTGCAGCTTTGTACTGCTTTGTATTAGAGGCATGTATGCAGTACATATCTTTGTTGTGTGTGTGTGTGTGTGTGTGTGCACGTGCGCGCGCACATTTGTGGAGCAATTGTTTGGCAGAGGTATTTCAGGCACATGGCTGGGCTCTGTGACAGACTCATAGGGAGCAGATAAAGACGGAGAGAGGGAGAGAGGGAGGGAGTCTTCCCAGTCAGCCTGAATCTCTCTCAGCCTACACAATCTCCCGACAGAACCTCGGGCTCAGTAATGTTGGATACGCTGCGAGAGTGAGCTCTAGCTTCCACACACGTTCTGCTATCACCTGCTCGAGGACACACACAGCACACACCCGGTGAGTAGACCTCTGTATCACTGTTACTGTTTGCATTTGCCTCTGCCATGCTAATGTAGAGCATCAATTGAAAGCTGAGAGCTTTCAAATAGATACTCTTGTCAGATCAGAGAGATTACTGTGTAGAGAGATTACCACTGTGTTGTCAACTAGCCTCTGTACATAGTTTTTACCATAAGTAAGTTGCTGTTACAGAAGCTCAAATGAGCCACAAGGATCTTTTGATGCTATAATCTTTTAAGTCCTTTAAGCTGTCGGCTGCTTGCAGCCTCCCAGCAGGGGTCTGGCTTTAACTAACTAGTACTTTTACTCACAGATGGACACAAACACGCAAACCCCAGTTGATGAGCCTATGAAGTCACTGTATCTCAACGTTTTTACACTCAGAAATCTCATTCACAACACAAACATGAACGTCTTTACAGCTCACAGGAAAATGGCATGTATTTGGGTGTAACTTATATATGTGCATAGGCACACATACACACACATGCACTCCCACATACATGCTGTTGTTCTGGGCTGCCTGCGGAAAACCAGTCAACCTGCGCCCTCTCCTTCCCACTCATCCCAGTCAGATCAACATTTCAGCGCATGTGGCAGAGCAGAGGAGGGAAGACGCTCATTTTCACACCTATCAGGACCTGATATCACACTGCTGTTATCTTTATATGAAATACATTAAGCATAAACACTTGTTCTTTATTACAGAGGAAGATTCATATTATCTCAGTTCACAAACAGACATTTTTAAAACTATTTGTATTTAAATAAGAAAATACCATTAAATTACATTTAAATTAAAAAATGATTTTAGGTCCAGTGCTACAACTATTTCTTGGTGTAAAATTAGGTGCTCTCCAGTGCATTCAGAATTTATGCTAAGCTAGGCTAACTGACTCCACCTCCTTGCTCACAAGCTTGTGGGTTTAGACCAAATCAGCCAATAGTAGTGTCAATATTTAGCAGGTGGCAACAAATTCAACTCCGAATTAATGACAATGTCACTGTTGGTCAGCTGGATTTGTAAATAGCCAACAGTGGGATGATAAATAAGCAATTTAATGACATAAAACCACAACAAATTAATTGATAAATCAATCTTCTATTCATCTCCTAATGGAAAAACATGAAAGTGCATATTTGCAAAAATGTCTTTAAATTCCCGAGCAAACAAAAAGTTAATTTAATTTGTCAATTAAAACCCACTGAAATGCCCAAAGTTTGTTATTATTGCTGCTCTTATCACTTATTTGGATGAGACAGACAAGTTACAGGTTATAAGACTGTATAATAACGTGCCTGGTGCTAGGATTCTCTCAGGATGACCTGATAGAACGAGTTGCCTCTTTGAAGTCGATAATGACATCTGAGTGTTATTCAAAGGCCAGTATCACCTTGATAAAGCTGTGTTTAGCAGACCATGCCATAGACTCGTAAAGGCATCTGCTGTTAGACTGTGTGCTGTTAATCCATTAGAGATCAGATTAAGGAGGAGCAGGGATTAGAAGTCAGGAGGACCTTGGCTGAATGGTGAGACAGTCAGGGAGGTATTGAGGTCATGTCACTGGGACTGGAGTCTGGGATAGATCATAGACAGAGCACTGACAGAAAGGCCTCAATGGACTTGATCCAAACTCTACAGGCTTAAGAATATGTCAGGAGTGCAAGGAATGATGAAGCTTTGAATGGAAAAACAAGCCACTAATCGCCCACTGTGGAGTTCTACTGTGGGTAACTTAAGAGCCAATGAGCACTTCCCTGCTTCTGGTTGGTTCATGGTCGGTGAGGGAGATATTTCATCTTCAGTCGTACCAATACAAGACATCTTAAACAGTCGTCTCAGTGTTTCTCCAAAGTACAAGGAGGTGGTGGGAGGTGTTGTCCAAACTAACCACAGGTCACCACCCACATGGTAGGTGTTGACTTCTGTAGCCACGTCTTTATGGAGATTTTTAAGAACCCTTTTAAACAGGGCTAGAAAAACAGCTGATTTGGTGACTATTAGTGGTTGAAAATGTCAAGTTTGGATCTAAATCTGAACACAAGGGACTGTATGTGAATTATCAACATTGTAATAATAATAAGGTGATTGCACATGTGGTAGAGTAGCCATAAGTCACTCAGAACATTGGATAACTCTAACAGGGTCAATCGCAGTTTCTTTTGCATATTACTTGTAACTTGCCAAACTAAAGCTAAACCAACAAAGTAGAAAAATGCAACGAGTCAACTCTGAACCAAAGAGAGACAACTGTAGGTTTGATGACTGGCACCCACATCCAAAGGAGTGGCTCGTCCAGATGACACAGCTTTCTCATGGTCCTGAGATATTCAAGGTATGCAATGCAGTCACTAAGTGATGCATCACTCAGTGTGATGCAGTAATCCACAGTCAGGTGAAGAAGACCACACACTCAAAAACATGCTTAGACAAAACGCACAAAGATGGGGCTGCCGCATAGCACAGCTCCCTTAGCAGTTCAGGGTTTGGTGTTTTGCTCAGCAGTGTTCAGGAAGTGAGCTGGTAACTGACAGATAACAGAATTGTCTACATACAGTTTTTTTTACTTCTCTGAGCACAAACAACCGTAACACCTCATCCAAAGATGAATGTTATGGAGATGATTTTGATACTTCTGGAAATGTCAAATTTAGCAGCATATTGTGTGAATGGGACGGTCAGAGAGAGCTGATTGGTTATTCTGATTCTGCTCAGAGGCAGATTTAAAATGGAATATAAAAAAATGTAATACTGTGCTCGAAACAAACAGAAATACAAAAGTCTTCAAACAACTGTACACATTCGCCTACTTGCACGAATGAACTGGTTCCTCTACTAAATGTACCAAGCTCTGATGAAGAACATCGTACATCCACTTCCTAAAGCTTTTCCTTAGAAAGCATCCATGACTCCCACACCGTTGATGATACAGTCTCAAACAGTATCAAAATAACTAAAGGTTGACACACTATATTCTGGATATTATCTTTACTTTATGCAGGGATTGGCTGGTGGAGTGGAGCTTGAAAGTAACTGAGAATACTGAGCCTCACTGCTCTGTTTCATTGCTTACACAAACACTTCCATTATGTTTTTTTGTGTACAACAGGGTGCATCACCATGAATATCTTTGAAGAGACTCTGTCCTGAAGTGTGCACCCTAATTTGTCTGTTTCACCAAGTCGATACTACAATAGCACACAAAGAGTTCTTGGAGAAATATTGGGGAAAAAAACAAACTTTAACCTATATTCATCTATTCTGAATACTGCACTGTACCTTTTATCATGTTTACATTTGATTTATCCCAAAAAGCCTGACTCTAAATGTGGCTAACTGTGCTGAATACTCAGACGCTGAAACGTGCCTCCTCATCCCAAACAATTACCTCAGCTCTGTCTGCTTTGTTTTGAATGTAATTAGCTGTAGCTTTTTAAAGTCTACAAGCCAGGCAGCTTTGGAGACTGTTCAATGAGCCTGTGCATGCCAGTGACTGTACTTTTGGCTAACTAGAGTGCTTTAATTACTGTAACTACATGTAATGGTACCCACAGACCAGTGCCTGGTCCCTTGGCTTCGTCCTCCATTGGCATTTGCCCATGGCATTTATTACTGACTCTTTTCTCCCTGGTGTTGTTGCTCAGTTTGAACATTGAATCAGTCCAGGTGGAGCCTTCCAGATTTGCTGGTAAGAGATACGCTGGACATCACCTTTGCTAAGCCCTTATCAGCTGGCTGTGTCCGAGAACACGCCACTAAGACGCATCCAGATTGCGGCTGATCAAGTTGTGTTTGACTGCACTTCACACCTGGCATCATTTCAAGGTGTGCATGCGTGACCATATGTTAATCCAAGTGATTGACAGGTGTTGGGGGTTTTCCTCCCACCATCAGCTCTCAGGAGCAATGTAGCGCCGCAGACTCTTTCATGCACACTATCAGGTTGGTCCAGCTGCGAGCCAGGCGGCGTCTCTATTTTCAGCAGCGCAGGATCAGGCCTCCATAGTGTCAACAGGTGGACGAGCTCACCAGCAGTGTGACCTTCAGTAGCCTCCGCTCTTTCCTGTCTTCCTCTGTCACTCAAGTTTTAACCTTTTCTTAATCCTGAAACTGGGTTTTCCCTGGCACTTGTGCTACACTCAGATTATTTCACTGTTCAGGCCAAAACCTCCATTCACAAGCCAAATGACATCCCTTAGCATGCAAAACAGATATTGTAGTGTGATGGTTAGACTTCCTCTCATTTCATTTTATTTAAAATGACAGCTAATAGGTGGACAACACTCCCTAATATGAGACTCAGTTCCTTTATAATGGTCATTCTCTTCAGGTGAAAGCCTGATAACGAACTTTTCCTTAAAAATACATTGAGGAGCGCTTGTGGAACACCTATGCTAGCCCAGGTCTAAAACGGGTCAGCTCTCCAGTATATTCTCACAGCATCTGCAGTCACAGCCTGCAACACTGAAGCTTGTTCATTCTTTCACATCAGGAGATCAATATTATTTTACTTGTGTGTCCAGCAATAAGACTGAAAAGCAACTCCCGAGACAAAAATGTTTCATATACATGATTACAGGAAAAAGTAGAGAGACTGAAGGGAAATAACACAGCTGCTATACTGCAAACCGTACAGTAATAAGACATAAGCACCACTGATGCTCTCCACCTTTGCATGTTACACTCACACTCATGACACAAAGTCATTTCTTTCACCAGAGTCACATGTTTTTGACTCCTTTGTGATTATCTCCCATCAGCGTTTGCAGCTTTCAACAGCAAAACAGCATTAATACTTACTCCTTTGTGTCTGAGTGAGTCAGAATTCACAGGGCCACTAGGTTTGTGTCGATGCGTTTGAACAAACAATGACAATCTGGTTCAATGTGGTTAGAACTTGGAGTCGGTCGATGAGTTCTGGCTTGATGTATTCTGCCCTGTAACACAGACAGCTAACAGTTGTTGGTGTTTCTTTCCAATCTCAGCATTCCTCCACTTCCCATCCCCCTCCCGCTTGGTTTCTTTTCCAAACTGCAGAGCTGCTTTATTCAGCAGTTATGTAAACCGCATCTATACATGCTGTTTAAGCTGGGTGCAACTGAAAGCAACTGCCAGTGGAAATCATTTTTGTCACACTCAATTATCAGGACCGTGTTTATAGGAGATCTGGTTGTGGAAAGACTAAAACAGAATAACAGCTATGATCATCCTTTATTTAACAGAACTGATTTTTAGATCTAACTGAGAAAGCATGTCAGATTGACAGAACCATTGTTACAAGGTTTTTTCTCTTAAATTTAAGCATGAAATGTGAAAACTGCCTGAAATTTTAGAGATTTAATTAAATAAAATTACAAAGCTTTCCCCAGAGACTACATCTGCATGCTATAAATAGAATGGCATACATTAATTATGCCATAATAATAATAATAGTTGCAGAAAAGAATGCTGAGGTTAGAGCTGTCAGGCAGGAGGTCTAGAGGAAGAGCAAAGAGGAGGTTTATGGATGTAGTGAAGGAGGACATGAAGGTAGTTGGTGTGAGGGAAGAGGACACAGAGAATAGGGGGAGATGGAAACAGATGATTTGCTGTGGCGACCCCTGAAGGGAACAGCCGGAAGGAAAAGAAGAAGAATCTTTGTAAAAAGCTTGCAGTTGGAAATCAAAGCTCCAATATAAGATGTACAACATACAACCTGTGTCAAGTTAAGGAAGACCTGGATGTTTGATCATGTCTGACTTTCAGCGGATTTGATTAAGACTCTTCTTTCAGGAGAAAATGGACTTTATGGTGTCACAACATGTTTCAGGAGGTGTCTCGGTGTGTTCTGCGAAGTGTGTGACAGTTCAGATTGTGTTTTAGGAGCGCTGGTCGAAATTACCATCATTATTTTAATGATTGATGAGTTTAAATAGGACCTATTAAATAATTCCCAACACTAGTATCTGAGAAGTAACCACAAGCTGACCAATGACTATAGACCGTCTTCCCTGTGTGACTTTAATGCTGTGCCTGGGTGTGGGTGAAAGGCTGATTTTAGTGTGTGTGTGTGTGTGTGTGTGTGTGTGTGTGGGTGTGTGTGTGTGTGTATGTGTCAGGAGGCCGAGTATGCATACATGTCTAACAGAAGCACCTGCTCACATACAATATGGCATTTACTGCAGACGAGTACTGACATGACTGGAGTTCAGGGGATCTTCCCTCACAGCAAACAACAGCATGGACCGTGTGGACTGTCAAGGTTATCTGCATTGATCTCGGCTGCATATGTGCACACTATATTGATTTTCTTTTCCCTCAAACAACCTGTAGTTAGTTAACAAGTAACTTATAAGTAATATCTAGATTTATTATTTGAATGAGTAAGTATCTTTGGATTTTGTATATACCACATTTACTCCCCCTGACTCTAGTTCAAACACTCAGGGGGTCAACAATGTGGGATGTTGACAGACTGTGGACAGACTTAAGTTAACTTAACCGATAGATCATGAAGTGCTTCTGTGCCTCATCAGGACTGCTGCAACGTCAAAGAAATAGCCAGTTAATGCTGATGTACCATGTTAAAGCAGCGTTTTATTGCTGTAGCTGCCTGATGTGGAGCCCGTTGAAACCAAACACCGCGCTCCATCCAAAGGTCCACAAGATGAATCAGAGGTGTTGTGAGATGACAAACTGCAGTGGACAGAAGGAAAAGCGAAGATACGTGTTAATGTTTTTGAATTTTGTTTTTGTTTGAAGTATTAGATGATTTTTGCCTGTTTTGGTCATAAAACAGTTTGAAACAAAACCATTTCAAAAGGTTAGAGGGATATGTGTCATTGCTGGAGCATTTAGCAACTCACACACATCTGAAACACGGCAAAGGCACATTGCTTTTTGTAAGGATCCAAAGGTTATCATAGTTTTCTTTTAATAAGAACAAGCTTCCACAGATCCTATACAAATGACCTGACAGAAGTTGTCCTGTTGAGTCAGGCATGACTGCGTTTTGCAAGGAGGAAGGCAGCTAACATGCACGAGTGCCAGCTCATCTGATCTCTGGTGCCTTCATGTACACATGAGAAGCTCTAAAACATGTTTGTAAGGTGTGATGAGCTCTGGTGTAGGAAATCAAACCAAAAAAAGAATATTTTACAGTTTGTTGCTTAAAAATATATCATAATTCACCTTTTACATGTTTTTTTCTTTTCTTTCCAGCCACAGCTTTGTGTATTCTGACTACCTTGACAGGAAAATATTAAAATAACATACACACCACCCTTGATGGAACCACTATGAACATCACCTTTTTAGTTGTACTGAACATGAACCCCTAGCCCATGATATACTGAGGAAGAGGAAGTAGTGAGCATAGACTGGATGACATGCCCTGCTCAGGTGCTACTAGCGGTGTGAACACTGGCGCTACATATATAAACATGTCCCTGCTTATTTATCGCTAAGTATCATGTTTCCTCCTACAGTATGTATTTTCAGCAGCTTGCCATTTCCCTGCCAGTCAGCTGATCCAGTGTTCAGTCTTTGTAGAGCTCCCTCTCCTATAGTGATGACCTTTTTATAGCAGAATACATCAAAGTGCAGTTACGTGCGGTGGGTCTAAAAACAGACGGCGAAATGACACAGGATCAGTGTTTAAACAGATTAAAGTACGGATCAATGGAGGGATGGATGGAGAGATTGGAAAGGACACACTCTCACTGCGAGAACAGTGGATAAAGTGATATGAGTCCTAACTTCCCTTGTCTTTGTGTCTCCCCAGCGTGTAGCCCGTCAGTCAGTTACTTATTTGTCTCTGAAACGCAGACTTTCTTCTTTGAACTTTTATGTACAAAGATTTGGGAGTACACATTATTACACAGCTATTGAAGCCAACTGACACAAATGTTCTTATACAGGACAACATGGCAGTGTACAAAGTGTGGTTATGTGGTTATTATAACAATAGTGTCTGTACAGGAGCGTGAATGCTTGTACAAGTTTGCTCAAAAACACTGACAGATGATGTTTCAGATCACATAAATATACTCAAGGCTATGTGACTTTGTTGTGCTGAGTCTCAGTCTCCCATGTGATTTCATATCAGAGGTGCTGCTCCTGTTTTACTTTGTCATTGTTTGTCCAAAAGTCCTGGAGGTCTTGCGGCGGCCGTTGACTTGAGATGACCGGGTGGTCAGAGGGGCCCCACTGGCCTCTCCTCCTTTGAACAGCCTTGAAACTGGAGGTGTGCACCCACTCACTTGCCCAGTCCTGTTAGAGTAAAACTGTACGTTAGCTGATGATGTGTTAGCAGGTCAGTGAAAAGAGTCGGCCTTCGTTCTTTATTTTTAACTCAGGCATTGAATCACATCTTAATAAACAAGCTGACAGATAAGTGATGTTAGCGCGTTCCACTCATAACTTATTTTATTAACATATCTGGAAGCTTACCGTCTAGAAAACAGTTCACCTCAGCACATAGAGCAGATCAGCCAACACATTTTTCTAAGCGCTGTGTGAAAATGTCACCGCTCCACCGGAAAAGTCTAAAATCCCGTCCACCTCCCTGCTCCGCTGCCACTGACAAAACCACATTTTAAAGTTTTTACCAAGAGGGAGGCAGGCCTTCCCCAGGGAGCTTCAAACTGTTTCAGGGGAAGCTCGGTGAATGGAAGAGAACTATATGACATTATTATGACAGACATTATCACATGGAAGAGCCAAATGCCTTGGCAAAGGTTTCAGTATGATTTGGATTTTCATGATCTGTGCACAGAAGCTAGAATATTGGGAAAGGTTGGGAAAGGCAACTTTTATAAGTTTGTATTGTACCGGGGATACAGAATGACAGTGATTACAGTTCAGTCTTTGAAGGAGACTGTCAATTAAAAACAAATTGTATTGTATGAGCGTCCTGTTGTCATTAGAGAACTGTTTCGACGTGTTCAACAGCTTGTTTGTTGAAAGTCAGGTTATTTTGTTTTCTTTCTTTCCCGTACAACCTCATATCTGCCCTCGCTCCCTCATGTTTCCATCTCTTTCTGTCACCATGGCTTCCTCTGCCTCCCCGCTTCTCTCTCTCCCACAGTTCATTACTGCATACCGTGTGTCTTGAGTCCTCCCTCGTGTTGCTGGGGATGTGAACTGCATGTTCTCTCTTCAAACAGACAGTGAGAGGCTGCTGTCCTTTCTCGGCAGAGGTTCAGGTGCATGTTAACCTTCGGCGATCGCTCTGTTCTTCACTGATTTACTGTTGTGCATTAAAACACAGAGCGCCAACACAGCCATGTTACATTCCCTACAGTCTGTGTTCCATTCCCCAAGCCTGGATCAGTCATCCATCTGACACCTGACACAGATATGCTACTTCTCTCTCTGTCTCTCTCCCTGTCAAGCCTGATATACGCAAATCTATGTTGTGTGTTACAATGTACTGTAGTAAATCACTGGTGGCAGGCGCAGACACTGTACAGAAGCCCCATAATAAAGAGAATGAGAGTCCCATGGGGCAGCCATCTTTTTTATTATAAAGCAGATCTGACTGTTACCCCTATAATGGATGTACGGGGTAAAAAAAAAATAAAAACAATGCAAGGAAACAGAATCAGCATCACATTCTACGGGAAAGCTTTTTACCAGAAACAGTTTCTTCAGATGTGACATGTCTGGAATCAGCAACATTTTGATTAGAGTTAAAAACCAGGATCTGATTGCAAAGTTCTTTTCTGTAGGTATAATGACAAACTGTCTGTGGGGAGACACTTTGACAGTTATTATCACAGCGCGAGTGAACTTCACTACGTGGTAATTAAAACAGTTAAGAGGCCACAGAGAAATGGCAACAGGGACTATATTCTTCTCCCAAGCCTTACCTGGTACACTCACTCGATTTCCTCATGCCAAATGAAATAAAGAAGGAAATATCATCTACTTGTTTCCAAGAAAGTGAATATAATTTGTGTATTTTTATGCTTTTTTGATTTATTCTGTGGTTTATGGTCTACTGTTTGTATGAGAGCTCTGGAAAAATCTAGACTTCTGCTACTGATGACGGAGTTTAGAGCCTGTTTATAATAAAGTCTGGATTTTGTCTTCTCCTCTGACTTCCCCCACTGGTTCACTCACTGCCATGTACTCTGTCTGTCCTACAGGTCATCATGGAGGAGGCTGACCTGCTGAAAGAGAGGC
Organism: Datnioides undecimradiatus; assembly: GCA_008933995.1. Lineage (NCBI taxonomy): Eukaryota > Metazoa > Chordata > Actinopteri > Lobotiformes > Datnioididae > Datnioides > Datnioides undecimradiatus. Next base: position 14,684,155 of record WARS01000010.1, read on the forward strand.
TTCAGGCCATCACAGTAAGGACCAGTCCTGCCCATGTGGGAGCAAAAAGAGCAAGCTAGAGTGCAAAGAATGTGTGTCACATGTTGAGAGCTGCTGTGCTGACTTGAACTGTTATTTTTGAGAATTATATCCTATTAGCCAGAGGGACAACTTAAACTAGTCTTTTTCAAATTATCATTAAATGTCCACAGAATCCATGGTGAAAAAAATAACTGCAGTTATACAGAATTAACCTTTAATTGTTTCTGCAGTTGGTATGCCTATAAACTGAACACATTACAGTGTTTATAGAATTTGCTAACTGACTTTTATTGCCTGCCTGCCTGAGGTTACCTTTTTAAACCCACCTTATAGAATAGAATAGTACTTTATTAATCCTTTGCTGGAAATTATGATAAAAAAAAAATAATGAACACCAGTCACATGATTGGATGTCCTACTTGGATGCAATGAATGCTGGATGTCTGGACGTGTGCATAAGACTGCCAGGGATAGATCAGACATCTCTACCAAATTCAGAGACCCCGGTTAAACAGAAAAGTTTCATTTTTATATCTGTAGCCATCCTGTTCATCAGAAGTTGTCAAACTGGGCGGCAGGCCTTACCAGCAGGGCTGCAAACTGTTTCAAGGGAGGTTCAGTGATTGCAGCTGATAAAATATTACATTATCTATCAAATGACGATCACAGAGTGGCCCAAATGTATGCAGGTTAAAGAGATATTTCATAACTGTGTGAAAAGTGTTTAAAAAACGACCTCTGAGCAGAGAAATGTGAACTGGCAGGTCTGGCCCATCATGAAGCCCCTCACACAGCAGTGAGCAGAGAGACTCAAATGTAGCTCCAACGCAGAATTAAGTCAAAATGCAGAGCAACATGCTGTAATTCAACAGACAATGTCTGTCTCCAGCAGTTTATGTGCAGTTGTCTCCATCAAAACGTTTGTAGATAACTGCTCATTTGCAATATGTATTCTTCTAGCAATATAAGTAACTGCATCACTGCTGTGATATTTAGTCTGAGCCGTGATGCGGCACTGAGCAGGAGTCATTTCCAAAGCAGAACCTGAAAATAAAAAGTGTGGGTGTGTAGTTGCAGGGTGACAGAGCTGTGGAGGAAAACCTTCAGAGCTCTGGCTGTGCAGGTCAGTTTCCCTGAGAGGTGCAGGGGAGTGGCAGCTTTTATCTGCGGTATAAAGATATTAACATTAAACAAACCGGTGGACATTTTAGACTTGGTTCTATAGCTGTAGAGAGAAACAAACAGACATGTCTGTCCATCATATCCAATATCTCAGACAGCGTTAATGGGATTTCGATGAACCTGTGGAGGATATTCATGATGAAAGTTAGACTTACTTAAAGGTACACCGGCTGATTTTGCTATAACACCTGACTGCATGCTTCTATAACCTGTGAACTGCGTTGAATTGCAAAGCTTAACACAGGGTGGAATGTCGGGCTCATTGGGCTCCATTGTGTACTCCAACCAGCAGACACTGCTCCATCTTTACAAACTCATGTTCCACAGTTGACCTTTGACTTAACCTCACATATAGAATTTAAATTCTCCTGCACCTCAGCTTGCTGAATGAGTGCCCAAAGCCACTGAGGGGACAGGCTAACGGCTAACCAGTCGGCTGTAGCTCATTATACATCTTAAAACAGTGCTCACAAATGTCATCATCAATCATTTTGATTGCCGAATTGCATTATTTATTTTCTGTTATTTAATAACTGCTGACAAAATGTTGTCTGCTCCTGGCTTGTAAGATACAGCTAGCAAGTGTAAGTTTGTTTATGTTGTCGTCCAGCCAAACACAGCTCAGCTGTCAATCAAACATGAGTCTGCAAAGAAGCTGGAGGGAAAGATCTCATACAATAGAATGATAATAATAACATTTAAAAATCACTCTGACAGTGATTCAAGCTGCAAAAAGAAGAAAGTGGTTGGTGTACCAAAGCATTGCAAATGTAGGGCCCCTGAAAAGCTCTTCCTCTGTTGATATTTCACACACCTGTGGAACCCCACCCACCTGATAACTGAGGGTGGAAAACAAAACACGATGGGGAATGAGGGCCATTTGATTCATAAGCCCCTAACTGTCATGGAGCCAGTTGTCTCTGCGAAACGGTTTTCATGGTCCAGACATTTCAGCGACGTGACATCAGTGGGTTTAACAGAGTCAGACGCAGACAGAGACAGGACTATAAATACCTGCAGACGTCATCAGGGAGATCCCCTTTCACTAGGACTTAGTGCCACTGATCCACCATCCAGGAGCTAATTTTAACTCATAGTGACCCCCTCAGTGTGACATCCAGGAACACAGGGCTTGTGTTTTGATTATCCAGGCAGGACAAATATGTGTCCAACATGTGTTCAGCGATAAATGACTTTAAATATCTTAATTACATTCTAACACTTTAGGATTTTCTACAGGAGGTTCTTATCAGCAGGGAACGTTGTAGAGGTTGTGGTGAACAGGTGGACATGCACAGACACAAACAACAGGTAGGCTGGGTTAGGTCATGAAGGCTGAGTTGCTTTTTAGCTATTTATGGCTGTTGGTGTCCAGCTGTCAGCTCAAGGTTGAAGTGTCAGCGTGAGAAGACAACAGGTGGAATAGTTTCCATGTTGTAAAATGTACACGATGCTAACATGTGTGCGTTCCCACCCCCCAACAGGACAAAAGAAGAATCCAGGAGAACATCGCCATGAAAAGGAGACAGATTGAGGAGGAGAAATTAAAGCTCCAGTATATAAAGGTACTATTTCACAGTAAAACAGCAAAGCCAACAACAAAAACACATCCAGAGGAAAAGGCGCTTCACTAAACTTCCCTTTCCATCTAATAAAGAATATTACAGATTAGAAATGTGTCTCCAGCAGCCACTGAGCAGAGACTATAAACACTCCCAGGAGAAGCTGCAGGGTGAAGGTTTCCTGATTTCATTTACTGTCTCAGAGCTAATAACACTGCAGCAATCTCTTCTTCATTTCTGTACAAACTTAGACACAATCTATAAACAAGGTCAGATCTTGCTCCTTCTGCAGGGGCATTATATAACTTCTTATAATGTGCTTATTCTAAATACAGCCATTTCAATCCAACACAAATGAAAATTTTAGCATTGCCTAACCTACAGGACTGTGAGAGTCAGCCTCTTCTGGTGCACAACCCTTTAAAGTCCATACATCCTGCAGTTTGCAGCCTTTTTGACTGATGTTTACGGAGAGAGGAGAGAGAGAGAGGGACATCAAGCATCAAGGTTCCTGACCATATACTGATCTCGTCAGTTTGTCAGATAATCAGTAAATATACTGAGGAGGATGTAACACATTTCAAGACCTGACAATATGATAAAAGATCTGAACTTTCAGGTAATAATAATATGATATAATCTCTAATCTAATCTAACTCTGCACTTACTGGATACCGAGCTCCTACTCACTGAACCTGGTGGAGAGTTAAAGATGATAAGGGCTGGAAAGATGCAGAGCTTAAGGGAACGGAGAGAGATTGAACCTGAGGAGGTGAAAAGGACGACAAAGCATAAAGAATATAAATATTTGAAATATGAATAGAATTCTAAATATTGTCTGCAGCAAAAACTGAGGTTCCTGTGTGTTGGTGTGTTTGACTGACAGAAGAAAGCCCTGAGGGAGCAGTGGCTGATGGATGGTCTGAGTCAGCAGTCGAAGGAGGAACAGGAGGCCATGAGGCTCCAGGCTCAGGATGAGCAGCAGCAGAGTGATCGGCTGCAGAGCAACATCGTCAGGTAACCTAAACCCGAAAGCACCTGTAAACTGCAGACATTTCCACAGCACATCCCACACCGGACACAACGGGCAGAGAGCTGGCAGAGTGAGCGAGTCGTGTGGGTGAAGGTGTTTATATTTGGTCCAGGTGCAGTGAAGAAGTAAAGAATGAGTGAAACTTTAGTAGTCCCAGTGGAGAAACCGGGCTGCTGCAAAAGCAAATAGAGACAGACGTTGAATTCAGTCACATTAGACTCTGACATGGAAAATGAACTGCACAAACCGTATGTGTCACTGCAGCACACTCTGCTATGAAGTGATACTGACAAGAACTCACACTTGAGTTTGCCAGATGCCAGATGCTCTGTTACACAGAACCTGGGCCGGATCCTGTTGAAACCACTTAAAACAGATCAGGTGCTTTCATAAAATCTGTGGCAGCTGATTGGATGAGTCTTTAACAGTAGCTGGTCAGGCCTTCATAGATTGTGCAGTTATGCCTGATAATCATATTTTTATTTTTTTTTTAGTTGGGATCATAGTCATTGTAATATCAAACAATCTATGTGCCTCTATCACAACTGTGTCTCTACATAATAATCCCTCGGGTATGGTGGGTCACCTCTCCCTCCATCCTCTGCAACTACAGGGTTTTTTCCATACAAATGTTGATATTTGCTATCCTTTGTTGGTATTCATCCCAAACATGTTCCATTTTAACAGTGTGTGAAATCTCCTGATGAGTTCTCTTGAGAGCTTGAAACTGAAGACGTGAGTTTTCTCTTTATTAAACACACACAAGGTGCCATGAGCATGTTCTACAACTCTCTCTCTGTAACAAACAGAAAAACATACCTAACCTGTCTGCCACGCTCCTTCTGTTATGTAACATTGCCAGCCACCATCTGCAATGTGTGCTGATGCGTACTGGCATACAACAAATATAAAATTACATTGATGGTGACTGACAAATATAATTTATCAGCATCTTATTGATGCACACTATAACATTTCCTTTTTATTATTTATATTTATATTTATGGGGTGGAAAATTAAACATTTCTCACTTTTTGCTGGCTACATTACCGTTATCATTATATCTTATAACCACGTGTTTATGTTTGAGGATGTCCCTCTGAGCAAAAAACCCAAACGCTGATCTTTACATTCGTGTCTACAAGTTGTTTTTGTGCCTAAACCAAACTTTAACCATAGCACTGGCATATCATGGAACAGATTTAGGTTTCAACCAAAACTGTAACAGATTTGAAAGGCTCATACAAACAGTGTCGTCAGATCAGAAAAGACTTGTTACATGCCATACTTAAAGGTGAGGCAAACATATTCAGTCATTTGAGTTGGTATAAAGACTTTAAACAGCCCAGTGGGGGAATGATTGAATATACTTTATCACACTTGTGGAAATCAGTTGCAATGCCTCCAAGCTTCCTTGAAGCTGCTTTAGCAACAGGAGAAACACAATCTCAGCTCAAGCTCCTGTTAGCTTGCAGTCTTTCACCGAGACTGGTGAGCTCTCAGTTGTGATCATGTGACATGTGTAGGCTTCCACTTTTTCAGTGCCCCATATGTATAGATGAACAGTATAGGATAACCGATCATGTGACAGAAGTACCATACTTTAAACTCTGATGAAAACTCAATCTAATGATGAAGAAACTAGCAAAGTCTAGTGGGCAGACACTGAATTATTATTATTATTTTTTTTTTGTCAAACTCCTCAGTTAATGTCAGTCACCAAACACGCTTCAGCATCTAATTTGGCTCATATGGAGCAGGTGTGTAAATATTGAAGGTGCTCCTCTACAGAGAATTATTCCCCAGTCTGGATCAACTGCTGTCTGTGGGAGAGCAAGTGGACTCCGAGTATCTGCTGATGTTAGTGCAGATTGAACTGAAGTCACCCTGTTAGAGCCTTTAGTGCTGCATCCTGGGAGCTCTGCTGCGCTGGATCAAAGCTGTCTGCCCAAAGTCACACAGGCAATCAGTGGACCAAATCCCTGTCTCAGACAACCCATCATCACACAGGATGGGCTCCGAAAGAACCCTGACCCCAGTGATTCACAACAAAACACTGCCTGCAGCCCACAAGCTGGGCTGAAATGGGAACTTTACTGCAGTTAATAATGCGATCTACAGGCTGTCGTGTTGTTTAAGAGTGAAAACGCCTCTGTTTCTAGACAGGTTTAACACATTTAAACTAAAGATATTACTGGATATGTTGAATGTAAAAATTTGACAAAACCACAGGGATAAAACCACAAAATCATGACGACAGCAGCAGATAGGCAGCTTTATTTAGTCAAGCATGAAGAGTGATTAAAAATATTATTTAACATATTTCTACTTTTTTTATTTCATTTTAACTTCCATGCTTTTAATTTACCACTGCTGGAACAGGTTTTCATGTTTTACTGTTAAAATAACTTTTTCCTTATATTGTACATTGCTTTAGCACCTGCACTTACTCTTTATAGTTTCAGCTTTATTCACTTTAAAGTAATAAAGTGCTTTTTTTTTCAAGAGGGCCTTCTGCCAACCAGTAAAACCACATTAACCTTTAGAAATACACAACATCAGTGACATCATGCATCAGAAAATGCCTTGATGATGTGATGAATACTAAATCATTCCCCAATGAGAGTCATGATGAATGGAGAGATGAGGGCATTACAAAGTAATCTGCCTCCGTCAGGTGAAGCATCCAGTGCCACCAGAGTGAGACTGAAGGCTGGAATCAACGAGGCAAAGCTAAGACAGCGACAGGCCTCAAAAGCAGTGCCCCCATGTGTGAAGCCATACTGCCAGCTGAGCTTAACACATCTCATACTCACTCCTCAACAAATATTCAGCTTTCGCGTCGACTCCACTGTCAAAGGATGAATGTGAGTGATCTCGAGGAGCTGCTGGGCCTGAGAACATCCCGCCGGTCATGTGCTAAGCAGACAGTCAGTGTCACCACTGATATGTACATAAAGTCTGCAGTGTCTTGTCTAACTGACTACCACCTGTGGCACTCACCCCCAGTCTGGTGAAGTGCTTTCAGAAATGGGTTTCCTTCAAAATCAGCATCCCAGCCAGCCAGCCTGGAGCCTCACCAGTCTGCGTTTGAAACCAGTGGATCCTGGTGGGATGCTATATCCACTGCCCTCCACTTGGTCTTCACACACCTTGAAACCATGAAATAGAGTACTTTAGAGTTTTGTAACACATGCACTGCATATGGCCTTACAAACAGAGCCCAGACAGTTTGGATTGGCAGTCACACCTCCTCCACTCTAGTGCTGAACATCAGAGCCCCCCAGGGGCAAAGAACCATCCAAGAATCTAGAAGGAGGTAGGCACCAACTGCAATGGAAATGAGGCTTCGACTCCTGAAGTCGTCCTCTGTACAGAGAAATTCTTGTCCTGTGTAGCACAAAGGGACTGCTCCTTGCATTTCATTGTGCAAACCTGAATAGTAGAAACACAACCTATCTATCTATCTATCTATCTATCTATCTATCTATCTATCTAACTATCTATCGGCCGCTGCTGCTGTTAGTTGAGAGTTGCTGGAGATGCTGTTCAGCTCTGTGCTGGTTCCTGTAATTAACAGTGTTTATTGCTCTCTTGCACAGAATAGAGAAAGAGATTGAGGCCTTGGAAGCAGAGGAACTCAACATCTCTGCCAATGAAGAAGTGGTTCTGAAGCGGTTAAAGGAGGTGGAGAGGACAGCCGAGGACATTATTAAGGTAGGCTCAAATTAACTGGCTGCTTTCTGATGCTCTGGTTGCCTAACCGGCTTTTTCCTCTGTGTTTTGTGCTGATAAATTAACACTTGGGCTATGAGGCATGATGCATGATCTAATAATCCTTGAGCTTTTAACATCTAGCATTTTAACGGTTCCCGATGGGAGAATAGAATGAAATGGAGACATGGTTTTGTTTATCTGAGATTTTCTCCTAACAGATATAATTGTTGATGAAGCCCTGCAGCTTCCTTTAACAGACACATTGTTCACGCTTGCTTATAAAAGTCACTTTACCTGTCTTTAGCTATGACACTTGATTTTTAAAATAGATATTCAAGTTGAATGTGGAGGGTCACTGGTGCTGTGTAGAGAGTATTTCTCTATAAAAGCTAATTCAAACACCAGCACATGACGTCAAACGATTGAAATCTCCTGATGAACATGGATGTAATTGAATTGAATTGAAGTGAATTATCTGTTAACCTCCAGCCTCGGTTTCACTCTGCATTCTGCAATGATGTACAGCAGAGGTTACTCTTATGTTACTTTATATGGTGTGCAGGTGTGAATGTGAGAAGGTTTGGCTTTCTGTAGGTGTTACTGATGTCGCAGCTTCAGCTCGATGAAAGTCCATATATTGTCATGGTCTACGTATCTGCTGTCACAAACCTAAAAACACCTGCTGACTCCTGGCTTTTGTCTTCACTGTGAATCGGGGTCCGATGACTCTGCAGTAGTCACGGGTTTATCGTCTCCAGTGCTGATCAGCTGCATGTATACGCAGCACCTGGGTGGACATACAAATATTTGATGAAGTATGAGGGTATGAGGTCATGATGAAGTTCTGGATGCTGACATGTAAACAGTGAGAGAGCTGCTTTTGATTTGCAGGAAACAGGAGAGAGGTTACAAGTACTATAACAGACAGTGATAAGCATGGATTAATTGATTAATTATTATTAATTATTGTTATTTTGCACAGTGTTTTGCATTACAGACTGGTCAATTAATTAACTCAGTTATCTGCTTATTTTTTATCACATATGACTCTGCATTTATCAGAGTTATTGTGAGTTTAGTGTCACTGTCAGCGGTGTTCCAGGTGTTGTTCGTTTGTTGTTCTAAACAACAAGCAATAAGATTTCATTTGAATGAAGCATTGCTACAATAAAAGTAAATCTGATTAACGCTGGAAATTAGGGATATGAGCCGTTTTCTTCAACTCAGTTGACTGATACTCCAGTATGATGCCAATTCAATAACATGTGCATAACCTCGGGCCATAACCATGAGCCTTATGATGCACAGTACCTACACAGTGTTGTTGGAGGCGGAAAGTTCTGTCTCCAGCAGATGTGTTGACTGCTCATACATGAGGCAGACATTGAACATAGTGAATAGGTTCTAGTGTTTTCTGTGAATTTACTACATTCAATTTCAAATATCATTGTTTTCTACTCACCCCGTGCTGCCTGTGGCTTCTTCTCTAATCTCTGCTTGTTTCTAACAAGATGCACTCACTGAGGACTGTGTGGGTGCACTGTGGTTCACAAGAGGCTGCTCTGAGTGAATAAGGTGGCAGGTAAATGGATTGCTCATGTGGTGGGCGTGCAGTGTACTAGGACTAATATGCATGAAAATGCTTTCTGGTTGTTGCCTGTACAGTGAGAGAAGCGTGACTTTAATGTGACACAGTCACAGACCGCTGATGCTAATCACCATGAATCTGAAGCACTGCTGTGATGTTGACTTCCTGCCTCTCTCACCACTTTGACCCTCAACTGCTCTGTCTTCACATGTAGGAGCTAAATGCAGACTTCCAGGCAGGTAAACACTTTTGTAGCATTTTACTGTTTTGATTAGTAAATTAGCTTTCGTCACATTTCTACATGCTTCACTCTGTCAGTTACTGGATTTCGTTTGTTTGCTTTTTGACTAAATTACTAAAAAATGCAAATACCATTATATATTAACAACTCCTACTGAATTAGAAGATCTGTCATTATTTAGCATATATTTTGTTGACAAAAATACTTTTTTGTGATTTAAATAGTCATAATGTTCTATCTATTGCTAATATTCTAACCTTTTAACCTTTACTGTTTACCATTCAGAGATATAGAGGACATAATAACTCTTTAAGCCCATTATTTTGAGATCCTGATTTAAAGAATGTTAACAATGTATTTTATGCCAGCCATCCCTGAAGTTTTTATTTTACTCAAATTATAAATTATGAATTGCTGGTATTAAATTGTTAATTTATTGTTCATACCAAAATAATGTTTTAAATACTGAGTTTAAAATATCTCAGAACACATATTTTGTTGTTACAGGAGAAAACAAATTGTGCCACAATGGGAATGTTGCATAAAACACTTCTTCTCTGTTTGCAAGACAGAGAAAAGGCTGACTTCAATAGACATAAATAATATATTCAGGGATAACTACAACACTTTCGTATCTCTAGATAGCAATTTAGCGACAAGTTCAACATTCTAGAATACCAGTTTGTGTTCATTCAGAGTGAGATGTTGACATTCATGTCAATCTCATAACTGTGTGTAAGGCAGCTGGAGTCAGGGCAGGGTTAGCTTAATATATCAATTGGAAGGACAGGGAAACAGTCACCTACACCTACATGTTTCCCTCTTTATGCTAAGCTAGGCTCATCATGCCTGGACTTCATACCAGGAATGAGGTTGATCATCTCACTCTCGGAAAAAAAGCCAACAGTGAATTTTAAAATTGTCCCTGTGAAGAATTATCCTGGAATAATGGGCTTAAAACACTGATCATCATGATTTGTTATCTTATTATAAAAAAAACATGATATGTACCACAATAACACCCCTGCACGCTATACAGTATCCTCAGATGGTGACTGGTGTATTTCCTCCTCAGATGTGACACATCATGTCACCTCACCCACCTCAGATCTTGCGTCACTCATCCCCCTGACACCAGCAAAAAGCCCTGCTGTACGTGAGCCTGGTAGCGAAGAACCAAAGAGAGGTACATCATTTAACGATCAGTGAACATGCTTAAAAACGCTTCTGCTCCTCTGATTGAGAAAAAGACACGTGCTGCACAATATGACAGAGAACAAGGGCAGATTTTGGATGTTCCCCAGCAGCTTCACAGCTCAGTCTCTCCGCTCAGTGCTCGTGCCGACATCCATTTTGTGCTCCAGAGGCATAGCTGTCTGCTTAAGACTAGCTGCTCTGACTGAAAACGCCTCCTGGTTCCATTATGCTATTTTAAAAGCTGTAATTTAACATTTCACCAGGATGCAAATTATGAAGCAATTAGATTTCACTGTGAGGAGAACATAACATTCCCATGCCTGTCATTGTCTATGTCTGAACTCGTACATCAGAGAAAGCAGAGTTTTCATTAGAGGGGAAAAGGCTGGAGCGCAGTGAGTGATCCACAGCCTTCAATAGTGCCAACAGACTTTTGACTAGCGTGTCTTCATCAGAAGTAAAACAGAGAAGAGCATGAGGCAAATACACAGAGGAGGTGTGCATTTGTCTTAAACGAGTGAAGTGAACAAGATTCCAGATCTGCTGGATAATGGATGGCGTTAACAGAGCTGTCCACAAGCCACATGTCATTCACTTTAACCAGATGCACGTTTAAGTAACCTTTAAATGTACATTGATGGTGTACATCATCAATGAAGGCAACGTGACAAATTCAGCTCTTCATTAAGACCAGTGTTTCAGAGCTGAACAGAGTGTGAATAGAAAGCAGCAGCAGTAAGATGCAGTGACTTGAGCCTCTCAGCAGAGGCTCAGAGCTCTTTTCTTTTTAGACTCTGTCCGAATTAATTGGTCTAGATTTTACAATACCGTTACTGTGTAAAAGCTATTTACCTCCACATTAGTGTTTTCAGCATTTTTGTGCAGACCTCCATTCAGAGAAACACAGTAAAAACTGATCTTCCCCATTCGTCCACCTGGAAAACACGTAAACTGTATCAAAGCCAACATCTGGTGATGAGTGGGACAGGCGGCTCAGCTGACCAAATCATTATTTTATGTTTTATCTTGGTCATCTGACAGAATCAGCATACAGACACCAGCTGTGCTGGATGATATTGACGTTTTAGATGCATGATCACAGAGAGAGTTGGAGACATCTTGATCTTTGCTGTCACACAGCTTCTACCTGTGACTCGGATACAGATACATTCACTGCTCACCGCCCTGATATCACTACTGCTATCTTTCAATATAGAAGTATGATTTTCTGTTTATGCTGTCAGATAACACAGTATGAAGTTATCTTATTGTGGTTTATAAATACTATATAATAACCAGCAGACATTCCCAAGTGGCTACTGCAAATGTATTGCTATTTTTATTTAGAAGTAGTCACAGATTGTTTTAAGATTTATTGGCAAATGACCCCTGACCCACTGTGAACATCATATTTTGGAAAAGCTTAGTTTACTAATACACATAAATCATAATGAAACGCCCGGCCAGCATTTTGAAATATCTAGCCAGGGGGCTGTTTTCGAAAAACTCCGTTCTGGTGGGAGAAAAATGCCATTTTAATGTGGCCATGGGTCTGAAATAGGGATTACAAATTTAATAAACTTAATGTGGACATAGTTTTGACAAAACTGAACAATTTTTGTCATGATAAACTATGATTTACCAGCATATTTTAGATATAAAAAGGTTTAGATATAAAAACTTGCCCCACAACAACAGGACATTTCAGCATAAAGAGAACATGAGTGCTGCTGCAGTTCAGTAAGTGTTTTACAGATAGTTATAGTTAGAAGATTAGCCATTATCACGTATATATGAAATTCTTTTTTGTCTGTTATTCAGTGACATTCAGTAGAACTATTCTAGGGTTGACTCTGCCCTTTTTGGATCTGATGAGGACAAAGTGTCAAAATACTGTTTGGACTATTAAAGACTTCTATTCAGTCAGTTTGCCTTACATCACTGCCTGTCATGAGTATCAGTTTCAAAATAAGACTATAATATTAAGAAATGTCTGGTGACAAGATATATCATGGAAACTTTCCTTTTTGTCCAAAGACCTTCATTTGAGTCTTTTCTTCATTACAGCTACATTTGCACTGGAGATTAGTGTGGAACTTGATAAGAGAACAGGCAAAAGTCAGGTGGTCTCCACAGCAGCCATCACTCCAGAAACCATACAGAATAGGGGGCTGAAGGTGTATGAAGATGGGCGCAAGTCTGTCTATGCACTGTGCCCTGATGGAGGCAAAATGCTCAATGGGGCAGTTGGAGAGATGACGCACACAGAGGTAGAAGAACTGCTGCATCAGGCCACAGATAAGAACGTCCCAACTGAGGTGCAATACCATCAGCCTGTCTACTCTGCACCCTACACAGGGAGCAGCAGAGCTTCAACACCCAGGACACCAAATAAAACACCACTGCAAACCCCAACACCCAGCCCCAGCCCCTTCCAGGGTGCAACATCATTCAGAGATGGAGCACAAATCCGCAGAGAGGAAAACCAGAAAGGCCAAGACCTGGAGGGATGGAAAACCTTGAGTAAAACACCTAGCCCTACTCTCATCCAACAGGACTCATTGTCAAAAGTCCAAAGACCTGGAGAAGAAACCAAGCTGCTCTACCTCCACATTCCAGGACAATCCAACAGTGACCCGCATTTAATTTCACAGCCTCACTTTGGTGCTGAAACTCCACAAGGACTCGCCAACAGCAAGACGGATTTGAACAGTCAAAACCAAGCTGCTCTTGTCTCAGTCAGAGCCAGATCTGATGGATTGCCAGCACCTATACAGCCAGTCTACAGGGCGGTAGATAGCCAAAGTCCTTCACTAGCCAGCCATAAGTCTGAATTTGATTCTGATGCTTTAATAGAGAGTTCAGGTGAGTATCAAGAGAGTAACGCCTCTCCCAACCTTGTCAACTCACTGCCAGAGGAGCTAAAATCTGAACCTGTCACCATGATCTTCATGGGCTATGAGAACGCTGATGATGAGGAGGAAGAAGACATCCAGGCGGAGCTGGTGATCATAGGCAACAGTGATGATGATGATGATGATGATGATGATGATGACAAGGCCCAATATGTTGAAAATGAAAGTAATGCGGAGGAGTGTCTCTCATACCACCCTGAGGGATATAAGAGCAAAGTCTTCCAACCCAAAGTGGGTATAGCCAAGGTTACAGGCTGCAGAGACATTATTGAAGACGCCTACACAAACTGGGATGATTTAGGGCTCCACAAGCCAACGTTCATCCACAAGCCTGGAAAGCACAGTCCCTACCTACAGGGACAGGGGGTGGATGAGTCTGCAAACACAAGCAGCGTCAATATGGAGAAGATGAAGCTTTGTTCAACAGGACGATAAGACGGAACCTCACCTGTTGCTTGGAAACAGGGTCACAAAAGATTGGACATAAAGATTATGATTTAGGTGATTGAGTCATTTACTATGTTTCATGGTTCATAGGTTTAAGCATTTCTCACGTGGACATGCATAACCTCCTGAGAATCACAGCTACGGTGTTTCTCAGTCTTACTCCAGATGCATTTCTCATGCAATATGAAGGCAACTTTTTCCCTTGAGCCATCTGCTGCAAGAATCCCTATGTTGACATGTCTGTGATTTGTCCTGATTGAAGAAAACAGCTAACAGCCACAGGCACTGTGTCCTTGTGCCTAAATGATTCTGAAAGCTTTATTGCCCCCTCCTGGCAAATTAGTGTCATTACACAGTCACAGTACCATGGGAACTGTCAAAACTCTGTTTTACATGTTTTCGCTGTAAAACTTGATGGTTAAAGCCCTTTATTCATATTTATTTATACTTACATCAGTGTAATAATTATTTGGAGAAAGCCTTCATTAATGCCTTAATAACATACATAACAGCTGACCTATGACTTATTATGAAGTGCGTAATCTATGCAAACCTTTTCGGTAAATTCATGATAACTTTTAAACCAGAACCTGTTCATTTTAATAAATAGTTAATGAATAAATGAATGAAAAATAAATGAATGTTTGTGCTGTGCAGCACATTGACAGACATTGTTATGTTGTAGGATGATATAAATCAACCCCAGGGATTTTCCACAATATGGAAAACCATACGTCATGTTTTCATGCACAGTATAGCCAAAAGTAAATGAACACATTTGTAATAATGGTTTGGTTTTCTTTTACACTAATGTATACTGTGATGATTTATACCATAGTGTCATTCCGTTTTTGATTTTAAAGTTTGTGTTTTACACTTTCTTGTTGTTCATCTCCACTCAACACGGTTTGGTTGAACTGGAGCATTAGCTGTGAGCCAGATCCTACCGCCCAGTGTTTTCCCTCACTGGTGTTCGTGCAGCTGATTGGGAACAAATTCCTGCAGCCAGGCTCCAACATCTGCCACACCCCAAACCAGAGGAGTGGTGCAGGATGCTAGAGCATCTGATTTATGTCCACATACTTTGCCATACAGTGTAAAATGCATCAGAAATCATTTATTTACCATCAATAAAGCCTCTTGTTAGAACTCAGAGACATTTTTAAAAGCTGCAAATCATGGCCACAGCGAACAAGGCACGGTTGAGTTTTAATTTCTACTGTAATTGTGAACTAACTGATCTGTGTGCTGTTACATCATCGTGATTAAAATGATTTCCTCATTGACTAATGGTGGCAGTGTTGTTTTTCCGTCATGCTAATACAACTAACTCCTGACTGAGAATTATTTGTGTTATGATAAAATAAATAAATGAATTAATGGTGTTTGCTTATAAAAAAGGGGTACACGTGTGTGTCTAAGCCTTTCTGTATAAAGCCAGAACAGCCGGTTTGCTCTGAATCCCAGCCGCATGGACACAAGGACTGACAGCTGAGTGAACTGCTTGTTGTTCTGTTCTCATATAAAACACTTGTCCTTGGTCGCTTTCTCCTCCTCTCTGCATCTCTCTGTGGCATTATGAAAACATGGAGGAGGGTGAAAAAAATGAAGTGGCTCCTTAGACATCATGCTTAAAGGATCCAGTTATGTAACAAGAATATCTTATGTAAGACAAAACCCTGAAAAGTGAGAAACCCTGGGTCATCCATTGTTATTATTGTCACCAAAATTCAATATTCATGTTTTTTTTTTTTCCATTTGGAAGAGTGTACTTAACCACTGTGTGAATACATTCCACTGTCCTCCTGTGACAGGAACACACATGCATTGCTAACTGAGAAATATTGCATTTCTTCAGTTGATAGGATGACTCACATTTCTCTCACCATGGATGGATTAGAGTCGGTCACACACCGTGGATGCAGTTCCTTCATGAACAGCCTTAAAAGGCAAAAGGCAAATACAGGAGGCAGTGTTTTGACTTCTCCTCTCGGAGTTCCCAGATCTGAAGATGCATGGTTGTGAGTTGGTCAGTTTAGGGAAAGATTGTAATGATGTTTATTAAAATGAACTGAGAAACGCAGCTGACTGTTGGTGATGGGGTGTCAGCGATTTACTGACTCATCCATCCATGATGTCTTTACAACTTTTTGTCCAATGTTATTTTCAGTATTGGGAGAACAACAAATGAGTGAATTCGAAGAAAAATAGAGGTAGCTGGAGGAAATGCTTTTGCACATTCTGTGAACTGATAAGGTTTGATATAGTTGGTAATCTGTTGGGTTGCTCTATATCTTTAAACAGAAGGGGGCTACTTGCTGTTTTTCATGATTTTGTGCACATAGTGATGCTGTACCACTGAGCATTATGAGACCAGCTGGTGAACATAGAGGAGCAGTTTCCAGATCGCCTTTCAGTGCTTTGACATCAAATTTCTGCTTTCTAACTCAAACTAAATGAGCATGAAAACCGTTTACAGCAATGCTTTTGGTGCTGCTTTCAAAGCAATGCTGGTGGGAGACAAATCCTGACAACAATTAGACACAAACTCGATCGAAATGTTCTGTTTTGAGCAAACACAAAATGCTTCACTTCAGGAAAAGTAGGTGTTAATTCTCGGATATGAGGTTTTTAGAATCCTTCTTACAAGCAGAGAGAAACAAGCAGGTGGTTCAGATCAGTCCTGCTGTGGGATAGAATGTCTGTATGAGGACTAGATGAGCTCCTCTCTGCCTGAGTGTGTGTTCATCAGAGAAAGCTCAAGTATTGGCTGTCTCCGGTACACCCCCCTTCCACGCGCCATCCAATCAGATGTAGCAGCAGCCGGCAGAGCTGCCAGTGTGAGGCTTCACTCAGAAACAGAGCAGAGCCCACTGCATTAGCCCGCCACACTGTCTCAGGTAGGTCCATTAACACACACACGCGCGCACACAAACACACACACATTCACCACACACATCCAAAACTTTACAAAGATGTCCTTTGCTTTGGATTATAGATCCACGCTGCATCATCTGCTGTGGCTGGTAAAATGGAAATCCTGTCATGTGTTTGGTATTGATGTGGACGGAGGGATGCTGCAAGCCTCCCAGCAGAGCAGACTTATTGGGCTGATGATATGCTGTGTATCCACTAGCTGCAGTAGTCCGTGCGTGTGTGTAGAGGGTGTGAATAAGCGATTTCGTTTAACCGCTGTTGTTGCGTGGAGTGATAATCTTGTGAATTTTGAAGATGCTGATGTCATACAGCTCGCTTTGGTTGGAAAGTCACTGTTTCTGAGATTAACATAGCAACAAAATTTGTCAAATGAGCTTTTAATTTTGAAGATTTTACTTTGGAATGAATATGGTATTATGCACCAAGCAGAATTTCAACAAGTATTATCCAGCCCCTGAAAATACCTGTGTTTGTCAGGTACAGCATTTACCTGTGTTTGTCTTTTTTACCTATAATATAAGAGTCTGCTATTTATAAATAGAGAAGTTTAAAGAATACTGCTTAGATGCAGTATTAAGATTAAATGGAGTTTAAGGTGAAGGAGGTTTTAATCTGATGAATGTACATCAGCTTACACAGATTCCTTTGGCTCACCTTACCAAACATTTCTGCTATGTGGTTAATGGACATATATGAAAAAATATTAAATATAGAGATAGAAATATAGAAAATCATCATCTTTGTTGATGCAGGGCTCTTTTTAGTGCAGGACCAGTCACTCAGTTATATGCAGTTATGAAAGGCAGGGCTAATTATTTCATTAACAAACCAACAATGTGCTGGTCCAGCTCTCATAACGCTCTGACCTCCCTTACTCTGGGCTCTCAGCTCCAAGCCCATTGGTTCATATTAAAGACCTTAATGTCCACCTGACAAATGTATACTTTAATTGAACACAAAGTTTTCTTAAACAGCCTCTATAGTTTTAACAACTATCACTCAGCCAGGAGGAAACTGTGCATTTGTTTGGGACTATTTAACTTTCACCGGTGGATTAATGCATATTTCTGGCAGCAGGCCAGTGAACGTGGGACTGATGAAACACCCGGTGCAACAGTGGGGCCCTTTGGTGTGTTTTTAATAGTTTTTGGAAAACAATGGACAGATACATTGACAGTAAATGAATGCATGATACTAATTTCAGTGGTGCTTATATCTGAATAGGCAGTGTAGAATGACAGTATTATATTTGCAGTTTAGCCTGCAGCTGTCTTGCACAGACCACTGAAATGATTGCATGTGAATTCACAGTGTGGAGAGGGATGGAGCCAGTGTGTTCAAGGCTTTCATAACCAGAAAATGAAAACTCTTACTCGTGTCAGCGCCTGTGTGTAGATGTGACAAAGATGTACATGTGCGTACACAGCATACACACACAGACACACACACACACACACACACACACACACAAAGCTTCTTTATCTCTTTGATAGATTTGTACTCCTGTCAGTGAACTTCTACGGATAGCTCTGTCATATTTGTCTGCTTTGTTACACTGAGGCTTTGCATATATGTGAGTGTGTGTGTGTGTGTGTGTGTGTGTGTGTGTGTGGGTGTGTGGATGGGTGAAGGTGTTATAATGATAGAATAATGTTTCTTTCTCACTTTCAGCTGCTTTAAAGACAAAGAAAGTCCCGACAGCCCTCATCTTTTCATTTAATGTTGACAGGTTGAAATACATTCAGAGGAAATCAGGCTGTGCCATAATGGAGGGTAAACACAATTTTTACCAAAAAAATATTTTTAATGGTGGAATACAATTTAACACCTTACTGTGGCCCCATCTAACTCCTGATGGAATACATTTTCAGCAGGAATTAGTCTTGTTCTGATGCCTTTTGCCGAACCATTCCACAGTCTTCTATTGCATCAGAAAAGACTTTCACATGCTGTAGATATTAAAAGTCTAACTTAACATGTTGGACATTTCACCTCCATTGCTGTTACATAAACTCCATACCAGTGATATAAGAAGCACTTTATTCCAATGTCACCTAT
Source organism: Datnioides undecimradiatus (assembly GCA_008933995.1). Classification (NCBI taxonomy): domain Eukaryota; kingdom Metazoa; phylum Chordata; class Actinopteri; order Lobotiformes; family Datnioididae; genus Datnioides; species Datnioides undecimradiatus. The sequence continues at coordinate 14,703,053 of WARS01000010.1, forward strand.
TTGCCAGATTGAAATCAATGTTTCCACATCTGATAAGGTTAAAGATGGTGCTCGCACGTGTCCAGCCTCACAGCCTCAACGTGACATTTCATAAAGAGCTGAATGTCTCGACTGCTCCTCACTCAACTCCGAGGTTCATTGTTTCCAGAGAAGTGGACACTCAATTCAAGTGATAATTCACAAGGTTCCTGCCGTTCTTGATTTTAGTGCCACCCCCACAGAGACAGTCAGTTTGATAATTCTTTTTTATTTGGTGCATGCACCAGCTTCATATTTGGTAATATTAAAGACACTGACAGTAGACTGGGGATTGTTATAACTCTCAAACAGACTTTCCTCACCAGGAAAAAGCTGTATCAGTTGTTCGTTTGTTAATAAAACAACCTGTGTCATCATTTTCTTCACAACAAACCCCTAGCGAAAAACATACGCACCGTGAAATTGATGTATGTTGTGCATCAGGAGCAAATATGGAAGAAGTGTAATGTTAATATTAGTCCTAAACTTTAATCTCTGCTGTTGTCGTCTGTGTCAATATTGCTTTCTTTTTAACCATAACTGCAGTTTTCAGCGACCCATAACCAGTTTTTATTGATCTTTTTCTTAAATAGTACCAAAAAAAACATATGAATGTGTTATGAATGTTTCAGTGTGTTCAGATTAAAAATGATGATGTCAGCTGTGCAGAGAAAGCGCATTTACATTCACTGTAGCAACCTGGTTATAGATAATCTGCATTAAGATGCAGCAGGTCAGTAATCATTCCAGACACCAGAGAACACACAAAACAGATTTATAAAGCCTACATTCATCTGTTCCCCCGTATCATTTCAAACTTCCTGACTCTGTGCACACATGCACACGCCCATGACCATCCCCACAATTCACGGCTTCAGTTCAGGTTACCTGGTTTAGATTTTAACAAGCCAGCAGTGAACACACCTTAGTTCCAAGCCAAGGACCCTGACATATAAAAAAAACAAAACAATCATGGCTTGACCCAGGCCACTTGGCAACCGCGTTAATGTGCATCATCTGCACATTACATTCTCCTTTAATCCCCCAGTGTCTTCACCATGATAAACGCAAACCAGAACAAACTCATAGAATCAGTGACATCTTTATTTTTTGCATTAGTGTTGTCTACTGGTTTTAAAGGCTGCATTGTATTGTGGGGGGCAAGCATTATTTACTATATTAAGTTTATACAAAGCTTATATAGTTTGTATAAAATACATATGTTTGCATTTCTGATAACATTAGATACACATTAGAGCAATGGAGCCAGATACCACATACCCACATACCCTGTAGCATGCAAACATATGCACACACACACACACACACACACACACACACACACACAATATGCTTGTAGGCAACACAGAGTTTGTTACAATAAGTAAGCTTGTCACTGTTCTCACCTGTCTGAATGGCATTCTGTGAGTCCTGTGCACTGCCGAGCTCGTTCAGAACCAGCATGCACCTGTTAATCAAGCACCATTGTGAATGTGTTTTAATTGGGCCACTAAGTGCGCACCCTGGCAAGTGCATTAAACCCGAGAACAATTAAGGTAGATGCGACCTTTTTGTGTGCGAACTATGATGAGGTATAATAAGCCCAGACTTTCTATTGTTTTACTGATCACTGGTTAACTGTTGAACCCAACCACAAAGTGCAATGTGATTTCATGGGATTGTGTATAAATAGCAAGACACTTTTAGTGGCATGTTGTGTGCATTTACAAGAAACTCTTTCAGCCTTCTGAGTCTCAGTTTACTCCCTACACATTTAGGACTTGGTTGCACAGGAAACGGCTAAGTGGGTGACCTTCAGTGTTCATTATTATGGTCAGATGACATCATAACAATAATAAACACATGGTTAACATTGTGAAACAGTTGATGTTTGGTTAAGTTCAGGCACAGTAGTATTTTGATTTTAGGTTTAGGACACACTGATCGACGTGTCTGCCACAGCATGCCCACAGCAGAGTGTATCCATTAAAATCAACTGAAGCTGCAACACCAGTCCCGGGGTGTACCAGGACACCGCAAATCACTATTTTTATGAGGCTGGTCTTTTTTTTTCTGCACACAGGGCTGAGTGCCACCCCACCCCAACCCCTGACAGTTAAAAACTACATGGAACTGCAATAAATAAAGAGCTAAGTCTGCTCTTAACATAAATAAACTTAAATAAACTTCATTATACTACAGGAAATGCAGTGCAGCAGAGCAGTTTTTATTGTGAATTAAATATCAATCAATGTGCAAACATGATCCTTTAGTCAAAATGATCCAGATGTTTAATTCAGAAACAGTTGACGTAACTGAAACGTTTCCAAACTTGCACAACCAAGTGCTTTAACTCACTTCCCACAGCATCCTCCTTTAAATCTCCACCCCACCAATGTGATGCATCACATCCGTGCCTCTTGAATTTTGTCTGTTAGCTACAGCTCTCACTGCCTAGATGGGACACACACTTCTGATTGGGATTCGCACACAATGTGTGTTTCTGTCATTAGGAAACAGCCTCAGGGTGCCTCGTCTCCACTCTCAGCCTCATCTTAATGACAGTTCTGCCAATAATTCTGTGTGTGTGTGTTTGTGTCACTTTAACACTGTTCACTCATGAGACTGGCAGAGTTTGGTTTCACTCGGTTCCCTCTCATGCAAAGTATCACCATATGGACAGTATGCGGTAGTTTGTATTTATCTGTCTGTGTTGTTTGGATGCTGGTCTCTGGATATGATTTCTGTGTGGATGATCTACTCCATGGTGATGGTAGGTACAGCTCAGCTTAAGGTATGTTGGCTAGAGAAGTAATGGATAGTAGCCTGGGTTTAACGCCACATGTTCCGTTTCACCTTAACCATAAAATTAGAATTCTTTTAACTTTCCACAACTCGTCTTATTTACTACAAAAAAGTATGAATCAAAAATATAGCAAATAGAAATGATTTCTGAGCTGGATCATTGTTCTGAGTTTGTTTTTGGCTGTTCTGGCAGCCCTGTGCATTAGACCTGTGATGCATTCCGTATGTAACTTCAGGTTATTGAAATCAAATCTCAGGTTACTGCAGTCAGGTTTAAAACTCGTAGAGAGGACAAACTGAATAATTTCACAGTGTTTACAGGATGATGATATTTTACGTTTTTCTTGTTGTTGTTGCCAAGTGCTTGGTGGAACATGGTGGAACTGTTGGGTGTAATTAATAGTAATGAGTGTGGTCTAGACCTCCTCTGTTTGTAAAGTGCCCTGAGATGACTTTGGTGAGTTGGCGCTTTATAAATAAAAGTGAATTGAACTAAATTGAATTGTTGTCATGACAGGAAAAGACCAAACCCAACACTGTGCTGGCCCATCTGTTATTACTCTAACCTCCCTGTGTCAGTCCTAAATCCATCGGTTCTTGCTTGAAGACGTAAATCTTAAAATATAGATCACTGCTCAGATTAGTATGTAGTTTATTTTACATAGTTAATAGTCTCATGGAAACTATCAGGCTTTGCTAGACCCATACACAGGACCCCCCAAAAACACACATTTTAACCAGGTGTCATGTTTCAAAAAGACGTGCAGTTTCCAAGCAGCCCTGCAAAATACAATCTTATTTGTCAGGGAGAATAATAACTCTATAGAAGAATAAACAAAGGGCCTTGATTCAAAATGGTCAGCACTTGGGACCTAACTAGGCCATGACTCAATATTGCAGTGAATCATATTTTCACGAGAGATATCAATGCTGTTCATTGGTTTTACACAGCACAGTGACTGGAAAACTCACAGCCAGCCCATCAGAAGCCATAGGGATCTAGAGGAAATGTACTTTAACTGTTGCAGCTTTCATTTTTTATTTTTTATTTTTTTGGGGGTCTGGGGACTTGGGACCTGGGAGCTGCTGGGTTACTTAAAATGTTTTACATATTATTACTTGTTGATGGAAACCATATATGTTCTGGAGACAAAGCCAAGCAGAAAACAAGAAATTCAAACTGCTTTTCTTTAGGAGGAGATTTGCCAACGAGAACAGTCAAGCCTATACCGAGGCTAACAAGGACTACAAGCAGAGGATGATGATAGATTTGGTGTTGCATCATGCACAGCTCTCAGTCTTATGAGAACTTTCATGGCAAATCAACTGGCACTGACCTGAAACTGTCGAATAGTTGAAATTGTACGTACACTTAAGTTATTGATGGTTACACATGCATTTAATTCATATTTTACTGAAAAGTATAAATCACAGAAAAGGTACATAGCTGAAGGTCTGTTGAGTAAGGTCGTGGATTTTACCAATTTGCACTTTCATGTTATTCTGAAGGCAGAATGCAACAATATGATTTTTTATTTTCACAAACGCAGTCATTGCTCTGTCTTTGAAATACTGTTCTGATGTTTGATGAACATTGTGAGGTTCACACTTTTTTAATGGCGAGTTTGTATTTACCATTTTTCCCACGCGACATGAACACAGCACTGCTCCCCATCACTTTATTTATTATTTAACAGTCTGCTGATGAGGTGGTGAGGGGGAGGAGGAGGAGGTGACAGCTGAGCAGTGCACTAAGTGTCAGGCCTGTTGATGGTTACCATGGCACAGTCTGCCACATGCACGTGTCCTTGTAGGCGTGCGTATGTGTTATTGAAAACTTCCACAAGCATGAAAGGGAGTGCGACCGGGCAGTTGTAGGAGAAAAGAGGTGGATAAATTGATTTTACACATCCCCTCCTGTGACCAATAGAGACATGGCAGAGTGAACAAATTAGCATGGTAACTTTATCATGAACCTGCGTAAACCTGAGACACCAATTTTCACCAGAACGTCTACAAACTCTGTAGCAAAGCAGCAGATAATACTGTTAGTTACACCTTGTTTGAGAAATTATAATGCCTGATGTGCAAAGGTGTTGGATTCAACTCCGTTTGTAAACCCACTGGGTTGGGAAAAGATGACTGGCTTGATGAAACATTAAAAAACTCAAAATTGGGCCTAATCCAACAGCTTATTTCTGAAGAGACATGTTAAAAGGACTGAAGAGAATCTGCTGCATTCATCAGTTTTTGCATTCAGAATTCATTCAGTCATTCACAGATAGTCTGCCTGTCTCCACAGCAGCGAGAGCCTGTGTGACTTTAGAGTAGTCATTCTTTCTCTCTCCCTCTCTCTTACTCTTAGTCATTGAGTGCTTTATTTCTGTCAGTGCAGCTCTGCACCGACGACATGTTATTGACAGCTGTATTGTTACAATAGTATAATATATTCTAATTACTTCCATTCTCCTCATATGACTTCTGACCCTTGTTATCTTTTTGTCTGCTGATGTCTGGCTGCAGGACCTGAGTGTCTGTGCTGTTATTATTATCATTATTATTATTATCATTATCATTATTATTATTATTATTATTATTATGGATGAAACTTACCCACAAACACAGCAGAACAGGTTGCTCTACATGTAACTTATAGGGCCATTGATTATGTTAATGATGAACTCTCTTCATGACTCTTAAAAGAGGAGGTGGAGAGGAGACTGAAGAAGAGATTTAAGACAAATTTGCCCTTTATAGAGAGTTTTGTGGACCAGATTTTGGAAAAGTCAGAGCAAACCTCACAGAAGAAGTAAAGAATGCAAAATGATGTCACATGAAATTCGCAGCAAATGTTCACTTTTTCAACATTTAGCCAAAAAAAACAAACCTCCCTGAATCTCAATCAAAATGCATTTGTTGCCTAAATGTAACCTCACAGGAACTGTGACCCAGAGTCACCCGCGTCATAGTCTTGAGATTCGTACACCCACTGTCCTCCACAAGAATGTACATAAAGTGTATCAACAAATGTTTAATGCAAACAGGCTTCTGCAAATTTCTACTACCCCCATATGTTCTCAAAAGTTGTATATTAGTGGTCAGATTTTTTTTTTTATATATATATATGGTCTATAATCATTTGTCATTTCCTGTGTGGAGATTTTCCACTGGCAATGACACAGTGAGCAGCCCTGAGAACTAATAAAAAATTAAGAAGCAAGTGAATCTATGGTGTCATAATTAGCAGAGAAACAAATGTTGCAAACTGAACAAATCTGAAACAAATGGTGTTTCGCGCATTTAAACGGTGCCTGATGCTGACATGAAGCTGCCAAGTCGGTGCAGAGCGGTACATTCGGTTTCATCCTGCTGGAGAAATTCACACACTAAGATGATTATATTAATTGGTGGGTGATTCAAGCACTGTCACAACATCCACTGCAGCTCAGACACCAATGCCAGTGTCTGGTTAGACTCTGCTTGATCACATTATGCAGGAGTAGGTTTGATGGAAGGAATGTGCCTACTGTGACTGTTTCAGTGAGAGATGAGGAGAAAGAGGAAGACAAAGGGAATTGAAACTTGGTGGAAAGTGGACAGCCACTGGCAGCATTTGTTGTTTGGATTCAGCAGTCATGGGTATCCAGTTAAATACTCTGAGCTTTGGAGTGAAAAGAGTCCACAGGCCCTGATGAACTGCTGGCCTGACACTTGGCAACAGTAACATATGACATCAGCTGCACAGTGAGGTGGATTCTACCAGAGGCTTCTGTAGAGTCGAGTAATGGCAGGAACAAAAAACCAGTACCTGGTTTTTGGTGTTGATCAAAGCAGTATTTACGCCATAATTTACTCCAGACAGCCACTACGACAGCCTGTCTAGTTCATCCATCAGTCACAGTTTGCATACTTTGTTGTATCAACAATGCAAGCGATAAGAATAGACATACTCCATCTCTCTCTACATTAAAGAATTTCTGTTTTTGATATAACAATATGTTTGCATACTATGTGGTTGTAATTCTCTATATCTACCAGGGGTCTGAAAAACCCTTGAGAAGGTTGTGTTAAACATATTTGCTGTCAGCACAGACAGTTGTTTCACAAGGTCAACCATATAACTTGGTGGCCACGGTCACCATGAACAACACTGACCCTAAAGCTAAGAAAGTTAAACATAAGAATGGCAGCAGTGCCTATTGCCACCATTCATGTGCCTTAAGAATGTGCCAGTAGCTCTATTTATCATCATGTGATGATGCAACACCTTTCCAACATGGTCACCCTACAGCATGATTTCCCAATGTATTCCCTATTGGCCATAGGATTCTGCGTTCTCAACAGTCCACAGCACAGAGCATCTAGAGCAGCTATTACTGCTTGCTTGGTAGTGGCATCACATGCTGCACATCAAAGGATTCATGTCTATTAAGTAACAGTCTATGACTTTATATGTGAGACTACATTTATCCATCTTGAACAAAATTTGTACTTTGACTACAACATAATTTTATACTATATTCAAATTACTCCAATTGTTGCAATCACATATTTAACCTTTTTATATAAAGGTACTTGTCTGTAGCCGTTGTGCCACTTCTGATTGATTGCATACAAAATTCAGTTCCAGCCTGCCTTCTTGACGCCTTTGACATGTTTATCATGTTCTGTGTTGATTGCATGAATAATCATTAAGTTATTGGTGAAATAGAGGGCTTTCAAGTACCCTGGTCATGGTAGAAATTTTAGTAATAATGTATTTTTTGCTGTTGTTGTTAAACAAGCCCCAAGGAAAGATTGAAACCAATGTTTAATGTATCCTGCTAACACGATTTGTGTATCTAAAGCCTGATTATTGTCCAAAAAACTATTAAAAACACGAATGGGGCTTTTTTCACTGGGCAACATGTTATGTCACTATCATAAACACACACTGTAGTTCACATGACTCTGTCCCAAATACAACCACTGCCTGTACCGCCAGATATACTCACTAGACTGTGAAAGTTACCTTTACCGGGCACTGAAAATAGTCCCCAGCAATGTAATCCCTCTGCCAGTTTGAGTAAGTATTTAATATTAAAAACTAGAATGACCGGCGGCAAATTATTAAGAACTTTTTAATGTGGTGGTGTGGGTCTCATCACAAATATTGCCCAGTTTTAGTAGCTATTTAATATTTAAATAACCTGTTTGCATATCTGTTCATTCATTTATTTGCAGCACCAATATGTGCAGAGATTTGATTGATTCAAACTAGAGAGCAACAGGTATTTATTTTAGTTCTCTTACTGCGTTATCTTCAGGGATCTTGGTGGAATAAAGAGAGGTCAAAAGTGATGCGTGATCAGTGATGAGTAAAGTACAAAGAAAAGTTGGGTTTAGCAGTAAACACTGCCTGTGGACACTGGAACAGTGACACTGCCATGTTAGAGCTGTGTCAAATTATAAGTTGCACAAATTACATATTTGCTTTACAATTAAAAAAAGAAAATGTTTTCTGATTTCATAACGGTACCTGCAAATCCCCAACTCATCTGACTATTGATGTTTTGCACACAAACTTGCGTGTGGCTAAGAGTAGGCTACAATCAAACGTGCTGAGAAAAAAACATTTCAATTAACCCTTTCACACATCGTGGTCACTCCAGTGGACAGCTATTCAAGAGCCATTTTCTTGTATATGCATGGGTTGAACAGTGTTACAATATGCCAAAATATGCTCACATTACTGCCACAGCATATTTCTTTAGTTAAAAAACACAAAACGCATGCTGTCCACCTGAGAAGATGTATGGAAAATTCCTTGAGAAAATGAAGTTTAATTTTTTTTTTTTTCGTTTTTTCATGGCTGTAGTTTTCATAATTTATGCATGAAAGGGTTAATTAGGATCTTGCTGAGGTCTGTATATTTTTGTAGCCACGGTGACCCATGGTGAGCTTGGAGGAGTAAGTGGCATTTCAGAAGTGTAACTTAAAATGTTTAAGTCATGGAGTGAATGTATTCGGTGCTGGTTCTCACTGTGACTAGCAACAGTAATTTAAACGTCTGAGTATGTGTGTGGATGTGTGTACACAGGGGTTGTGAGGCTCAGCTAATCATCTTGCAGGGACACTGGCAGTGTGTGGGAGGCAGACCCAGCCCTGCAGTCTTACATAAGAACGGATATAATGCCATCTAATTCAGCTGTTTTTGATGTGCTTCCTCTCTTTCTGCACATAACCCACTTAGGGAAAGATTCACTCAGCACAGCACCCCCCCAATCCCCCACCCCCACACACTCTCACACACATGCCTCACCATCGTCATTGCCATCCCCCTACCCCACACATCTGATTGTGTGCGTATTTCACTTCAAGACTTGTTCAGGAGAATTTGCCAAAGTTACACTGGTGTGATTACATTCACAATAACAGCCTGAAGTGTTATTGAGTCTGTCCAGTGTAGCAATCAGATCACTTTGATGATTTCTGTATTGACCAAAATGATTAGTGCAATAGATAAAATTCTCAGTCTGACCATGCAAGGTTTCAGTTGCATGCTGCATTTATTTTACATTGAGTATATTTACATACATACCAAGCTATGATTGATTAATTCCTGAGTGCAAAATTGATCAATTAGTTACAGTTAATTTACAGTTAAGGCATGTAGCTTAGTCGCTGAGTGCATTTGATGAGCTTCTATCTCTTTACATGATAATATTTTTGCTAGTTATTTGGACGTGGGTGGTCACAACCTAATTAGAAATTATTGGACATTTGAAATGCAGGGAGAGACTGATGGAATACAAGGTAAGGGAGACTTCTAATAATGCCAAGGTCAAGTAAGGATACTATGAAATTGCTGCTATTGATTTCTATGCACAGAAGTGCCCAACTCAGCTATACATTTAATATAGAAAGTAAACAACCCAGAAAATGAAAATCTCCTTTCCTTATTTTCTTCTTTTTCAGAAAGCTACCTTGTTGGATAAAGAGGCAGATGGAAAAGAACTGAACGAAGGTTGCAGCACAACTGAGAATCACAACTCCTTCTCTGTCACCATGGAAACCACTGAACAATCAGAGCCACTGATGGACTGTGAAGTGGAGGTTGCTGTGGCTGATTCACCTGAGCAGGGGAAGGATTTCAGTGCAGATGATGAGCAAGTTTGTACAGAGACAGACACATCAGGTTCCCCTGGAGAAAACACTTTGCTTGACAAATTATTAACTGACCAGCCAACTGACACAATTGCGATTGACAAGCCTGTCTGCTCTGAGACCACTGTGTGCACTGTATCACCCTGCCAGGATCAAAAGGAAGCACTGATATTGGAACCAGGACATGAACAGCTCAACAGGAATGAGTCAATCACCTCATCTGTGTCTGACACACTCTCAAGTGCTGACAGTGTTTATGAGAATGAGGCCCATTGTAAGAGGCAGCACACACCAGAACAAGATCCTGAGCAAGAACAAGTCCCTGAGCCTGAGCAGTATCCTGAGCCAGAGCAAAACCCTGAACCAGAAAAGTACCCTGAGGCAGAAGAAGACCCTGTGCCAGATCAATTCCCTGAACCAGATCAATTCCCTGAGCCACAGGAAGAACTTGAACTAGGGCACTACCCTGAGCCAGAACAAGACCCTGAACCAGACCAGTGCCTTGAGCTGGAGCAAAACCCTGAGCTAGAGTTATACCCTGAGCCAGACCCTGAGGCTGAAGATAATGAGCTTAATCCTGAAGATGATGGCTATCAACATTTGGCCATAGACCCAGAGGGCCATGACATCCTATTTGAACCACCCATTACACAGGAGTCAGTATTAGAACAGTGCATTAGAGAAGAGGCAATGTCAGATGTGTCCAATGAGTCCTGCCATGACCTTTACCCCGACGAAATGGATGAATGCCTGAGAGTTGAGATTGCCGCAGCTTCCTCAGATAGTGAGACAGATGAAAAATGGAGGACAATATTCTCCTCTTCTATAAATAAAGAAGATGATGACTCATATTTGGACAGTCTTCAACTGAGTGCTCAGGAGCTCTTTGTGCAGAAAGCTGAGGTGACAGACTTTGAAGAACAGGACAACAACAACTTTGAAGAGGTCCGTTTTGAGGTTCCACAAGTGGAAGAAGTTTTAGAACAACCAGAGGATATAATTTCCTTTCCCACCCCTCCACAAGAGGTTAAATATAACCCTTTAGGCCTTCAAGGTTTGTCTAAAATCTCTGAAGATGAAAGTGAAAATGGGAGAGATACCAATCATAACCACACCACCCACCAACAGCACATTAATATAGATCCAAGCAAGAAGCTACCCAAAGACTTCTGTGTGATACAGGAGACCAAAAGCGAAAATGTTAGCACAGAACATGTGGACTTCCAGCTGGCTCGTAAACAGTGGAGGGAAATGGAGGAGCAGACTATGAACAAAATTGTCGTACCTACAACCAAGCAGCCCAGCTTCCACGGCAGCCACAACTTCATGTACACACCTGTCCGGAACATTGAACGGACCCAGAAAAAAGCACATGATCTGGAGAACTTGAATCTGGTTGGAGATTATCCTCACACCCAATTCAGCCCTTGCTCAGAGGATTCTGGCCTAGATGATTCCAGCTACAGGTCCCCGTATGATGACCCAGAGACACCAGTTGAAAGAGAAATTCGGATATCAATGGAGAGGGAAGAAAACTTTAGGAGAGAGAGAGTCATCTCCAGGATGGGCAAATCAACTGATTGTGCTCCATCACGAAGTATGCCCAGATCTATAAGCACTCCACTCACGCCATCATTCATCATCACCTCCTCACCAACTAAGGAACCACTGAAACATGAAGTGTCAGCAAATAATGTAATCATTCTCGACCCTAGCAATGATTTCAATTCCAGCCCCAGACATGGCAAAGACAATATGACAGCTCGGGCCAGTGAGTGGCACTCTGAGGACAACACGTCCAACGTCATCATCCTAGAGACATCCAATCTGATTATTCGCAGTGCCTCAGAATTCTCCCTAAACAAATCCTGTGAGCAGCCCCAAGAAAAAATGTTCCTGAACAACCCTTTTTTCAAGCTGCGTTCAAGAAGCACAATATCACTGGTGGATGAAGAGATAAAAATGGTTAAGCAGAGAGAGGAAGAACTTAGGAAAGAGAGGGCAAATCTGTATGGCAAAGATAGGTTCAGTACAGAAAGGATGCTGTCAAATCACATGGACACTTTGACATTTGAAAACTCAGGTATGTACTCAGGTAACTCAGGTAACAATGCATAATTTATATCACTTTCTTTACTTTTTGTGAATATCTTTAATCTAATGTTGACCTTTGGTCTGTTACCAGTTGAAGTACCAATGAAGTGCAAGTCCTCTCCATCATCCCCAATGAAAACAGCCTACAGGATGGATCGGTCTGCCTTATCATGTGATCACAGAGTAAGCTCCAGTATACAATGACCTTTTTTAAGTCCTATTTTACTGACCCAAATAATTTAGTATTCAGTTGCATTCAATTACATTTGAATGGAAAGTAGTATTACAATAATTTTACATTTAAGTTAACCCTGTCTTAATTTATCACAAAACAGATTCTAGCAGAATTTAGCTTGCTAACTCTGACCAATATTATCATATAAACTAATCTGCTTATTCCACCTTCAGTCTAATAACCTGAGAGAAGAGGTGAGAGTGGAGGAGGTGGAGATGGATGAGGAGGTGGAGGAAATGCTATGAAAGCAGGTAAACAGCCAGTTGTCTTTCTCAGTTTCCAGAAGCCTACACAGGAGGAAGACGTAAGAGTGCCATGGCTCTGCGCTGGGAGGCAGGCGAGTTTACGAAAAATGACTGAAGAGGAACAACCCAACAGTCTGCCATTTAAAGGCATTGATTGTCAGTGTTATACTCATTCAAGTTAAATGCTACGTTGCAATTGTTTGTTTCATGTTGTGACATAACCTAAACTCTCTGCTTTTGTGATGCTTTCGATAAAACTAGCAAGACAATGAGAAGTTTGAGTCCACAGAGAACGAATACAACGCACCTTAGATATAGATAACCTGGCCAGAGGGAGTGCATTATTACTCACATGGGTCTGACATTTCCTTATCACTTTCAACTGGAACACTGCTGGCTTCTTCTACTACTTGTTTGAGTAGTAAAGAAACAATTATTGCAAGATTGACAAAGACCGTGCCAACCCACACTTCCCAATGGGATAATCCTTTCTAATCAGTGCAAGTACAAAAAATAACACTCTCTACAAAGGCAGACCTAGTTTATCAGTTTATGTATCATGCAATAATTTTCAATAACTGCATGCCTCCCTCTGGATTATCTCTTGCCTATAGAAGAACTATCTGAAGGGTCCAATTCAAAAGCACAGAATCTCAAAAAATGCCAGTGGAAGAAATTTGAAAGTAAGGGATTTTCTTAATAGGATAGTAGTAAAGGATGAGAATTTATCCTAAGATGAGGTGTGATCAAAATGTTTTTTTAGATTACCCCTTTAAAAAACAAAATTGATACGATGTTCCCAGAGCTCATGCCATGCTTTGAAAGCACCATGGAAATCCTGTTCTGCATGTGTCTCAAGCACCATCCCTGCTGGAAGTGTGCTAGATGTATTCTGCTGTGTCAGAATGGCTACCCTTAGGCTTGAAAATCATTTTGGAGAAGAGGAAATAGACACCAGGAGCCGAATCAAATCAGTGTGGTGGGTGGGGAGCGACAGTTGTGTTGGCATTGCCACCGAACTTGTACATTTTCAGTGTGACTTGAGTCAACTGAAGCCTCCAAGTTACATCGCATGACCTCCTCCTTCAGATGCCTTAGCATGGACATTTTGATGGCACCTCGTATCTTAATACAGTACTCATACGTACAATGAAAGAGATCAGTTCATCTGAAACTTATATAAGGCTTTAGCATTGAGAGTTAGACAAATCAAGTGGTTGTCGATTGTAGATTATTTGTAAAATGATACTGCCTGTAGTGTTGTATTTTGTGTTAAAGTCTGTTTCTCCATTGAATAGTCGTCACCTGCATACTCCTCTTCAAAAAGAGAAAGGGCTTAATTCAGGTCATTGCTGACTTGTTGTGGTTGTGATTAGAGCAGCCTTTTTTAGGACACTGGGAGGCAGAGGAAACAAGCCTTAAACTGAGGCTGAGTTGGTGATAACTTTCAGTGGGTTCATCACTGTGAGCCACACAGTTCAAATTAAACATAGTCATTTTCATAATAAATCTATAAACAATGGTGTGTGCAGGGGAACCACAGAGTGATGGGAAAACATACTTTGACACCAGCAAAAATTCTGTGCATCTGTAACCTCAGGCATACGTCTCTGGTTGAAAAGGAAAAAGACTGGAGCAGGCTAAACTCATATGTGCTTCAGCTGAACTTTAGAATGCACTCTTTCAGACTCAAGACTTTGAATTTTTGTATCCCATCCTTTACAGTGATGTTTTACTTTCAAGAGATGTCTTCACAGCTAGTATGGACAAGAGAAACTCTTTTAACATATATATGACTATTAAAAAAATCAGAACCTATCCTTTATAGAAAATCTGATCGTTTGCTGAAAGTGAACAGAAAGTCTTTGCAATGTTTTTTGCTAAGATGCCTGAATGTTAGACACATGTATTGTTGAGTCTACACTTTGCTAAACTTTTCTTGACATTATAAATCTAAAACAGATTTGAAAACAGATTTGATGTTATTGTATGTCTTGATAAAGCAAATGGTTCATTGCTCAGTGTATATTAATTGTATTTTCATACTATGCTTTTTTGCTGCACATTATGTTTCAGGGTGAGCTGGATGGGCATAAATCAGCACAGTATACAAACAGTATTATACGTATACCTGTCACTTGAAAACTGTAGTTAACTTAGACTATTATCACAGTGAACGTCCAGATTTTAATTATAAATACGCATTTTAATTAGCTGCACAGTGCTGCAGTGGTTACCACTGTACCCCTCAGGAGGAAGGGTTCTGGGTTTGAACCTGCTGGCAGGCTTTCCATGACAACTTTGACTGTTCTCACCATACCTGCAAGGTTTTTTGTTGTTGTTTTGTTTTGTTTTTGTTATTTTTTTGTTTTTTGTCTCTTTGTTTTTGTTGTTGTTGTTGTCAAGTGCATCTGGGCACGCAACAACAACAAGTTTTTCAGTTGTGTCATTCTGTTAGAGATACTTCAGGACACAGAACTGTTTGAGTTGTCTGTCAGAAGTAGTTCTACATTATTCTGTATGTTCTGCCGTAACACAATCCAAAATAGAACATGGCCAACTGGGCATAGGCCAAAAAGGCACTGCAAAGGGGATACAAAAAGTCAATCACAGGACACAAAGAGACACAAAAAGACCACAAAGGGCCATAAAAGCACCATAAAGAGATGCAAACAAACCAAAAAGAGACATGAAACAACTACAGGGACACAAAACTACCATAAAGTCACAAAAATGTACCAATGGACTGATTTATTTACAAAGATAGAGAAAATGACAGTAAAGAAACACCAGGCCTCTTGTAATTTCTGGTCCTTTAAGCTGTCTGTGCCCTGGAGTCCATTGTCTGATAATCCACCCATGTTTAGGAACAGTTTTTTGTGAAAAGTGCTGACACATGGCTCAAACTACAGGACCAGTGACACTTTGTGGGAAATACAACTGTCTCAAATCTCTGGAGATTCCAATAATGAAATAGGTTTCCACAAATCAAAGTATTATATTCTTTATACATACAATAGCACTATAAATGAATGTTTACTTATAGTATATAGAACAAAGCTACAGTATAAACTTATTGTTGATGTTTAATCAAATTCTGACTTTATTTTCCAACAATAAGCTATTATTGATAATTGTATGTAATGGGGCATTCCTGGGCCAGTGTTTATTTTAAAGCACTTTTCTTTGTGGGCCCCGTTATTGTGAATTTCAGCGGCCACGTACAAGACAAGAGGTTTTCTCAAACATAAGCAGCACTATCTGCAGATTTTAATAGAGAAATATTTCTTATAATTTACAAAGCCTTGATATTTCCAGCTACTCTGAAAAGCAGCTTCATAAGAGCTTGGTACTTTCTTGACCTTATATTCAATTCAGCTTTGTTTTTCATTTCATGATGCTTCCTTGTTAAGTATAGCTTACAAATCTCAAAGACTGCTTGCTGATGTTTAAACATTTTGTGAAAAGCCCCTGCCTGCCATAATGTTTTGGTGCTTATCTGGCACTTTAAGAGTTAATATGCTGGGGCTTCTCACTTTGTACTCCTCATGTAAGCATTGAAGAGATTAGTGCGTGCAACAATAAAATATGTATATGAAGAGTGTTTGCGAGCTTTATTTGTTGGATACTTGAATGCGTGTGCTCTCCCTATGGTGTGTATAAAGAATAACTGTTAGCCTGAGGGTGAAGGAAATGCTCTCAATCATCCAAAACAATCTTCATGGTGGTGCTAGAAAAATAATCAGAGCCATGAACCTCCATAGCTAGTTCTATGATTGTCTCACTATTAGATTTTAAACACTTTGCCACAGACAAATCAATTACAAGGTGAAATCAAAATGTCACATTACTGCCTCTATAACAAATGTCCCTGATTTTAGTATGGCCACCATCTCCTTCAAATCAGCACACCTTGTACCCTGCTCCTAGGGCTCCTGGCATGCCTGAATTGCTCCCTGGATATCCTGTTATGTAACCTTGTAAAGCACCATCTCTCATGTACTCTGGACCTCCTCCGCTGTTTCTCAGGAAGAGAAAGGAGTGGCATTGTCAATAGGCTGTGCAGTCAAAGGGTCAAAGTCTGACCCTGAGGGACACAATTAGTGGGGAAAGCAACCGGCGTACACTCCTGACCTGATGTACCAACCTCACTGTTTGACACTGCAGACCTTTCCACTGCTTAGCTTGTTTGGGCTGTGCTCATCCACAGTCACATCTGCACATGAAGCAGAGTGTAAAGTTTGCTCTCTGCTGAAATACCAACTCACAACTGTGAGAACTAGCAGCTGCTGCATGCTCATTATCTGGCTGTGCTGTGTTTATGAACAACAAAGACAATCATGTATTTTTTTTTTCTTTGGGTTATTTATTAGTTTTCAATTTCAGTAGTTTTTATAAATATAACATTATCTTCTGGCCATCAGAATTCTGAAAAAAATAGCTTTTAATTTAAACCAACTAAATGCTGGTAACTAGAAATTTGTCTAAAGGTTGGTTAAACTAAGAACTCTAGTATCTGGCCTTCTCTCTCTCTCTCTCTCTCTCTCTCTCTATCTATCTTTCTCTCTGTGTAGCATGATTTACTACAACATAACTACATTGCACAATGGTGTGGAGTCACCTTAATGAATGAAAGGTGCCTGAAAACACAAGATAAACACATAAAGTTGCTAATACGCTTTCAATGTAAGGAGTGAATTTCACATTGGAAACAGATTCATTTGGCATTACATTTAGATTTCAGTGGAGTTATCTTGTGAGAGTGAAATCCACACAGGCACATCTGTGGCTCGCTTAACAGGGTCCTCTGACCCTTCAGCTGCAGTGGGCACTTTTCTATCTGTAACCATAAAGAATATATCACTCTTGTCTTACAAAACATCATCAACTAACAATATTGTTATCAACATACTATTCCTGTATAGTACCTATTATTAAACGACATTATTCACTACCGCAACCCTCCAAACTGCTTAAAGGAAATAAAGGAGCTCACATTTTAATGCATCCAATAAACTCCATTTAATGAGGGTCCTATTAAAAAAGGTAAATTAACAATTATTTAGTAAATTGTAGCAGTATGAACCAGACGGATTAAGTGAAGTAGACTTACACATGGGGCAGCATGGTCCTGAACAAAGGGAGATGACAGAGCACAATCAGGCTTCTTATCACCTCCCCACACTCCCCAAACTCCTCCCATGTGCAGGAAGGTAACTCCTACCACTTCCTGTCTTAGACTATCCTTGAGATTCTTTAACAGTGATGGTAAAACCAGTTTCAACCACTGTTGGAACTGTGGACCTGTGGGCAGTGCATGTTCTCAGTTCAGTCAGAGGTGAATTTGTGTGCATGCATGGGTTTAAGGTATGGTGTCAGATTCGCGGTGTATAGCATAAAGCAAATATCAGCAGAGGGAGTGATGCTCGGCTATGTGAATTGAATTTGTGTGCGTGGTTGAGTTTAGGTTGTGTTGTTGGATTTACCCTGGAAAGCGTAAAACAAACTTGAGTGGGAGAAACACTTGACTGAGAGCAGCTCTAGAGCTATCACTGATACACAAGTGCTGAAACATGAGTGAATGAATGGCTTCTGTGATGTTCTTGAATTTTTGGCATTACTTGCCTGTTTTTCTATTTACGTCCATAACTTTATGCATATAAGTTTTTCTTGTTTGGTGTCTTCAAGTAACCATAAAACAGCTGCCCCATGTGAGGCTAGAACTCACAACCTTCAGATTATAAGACTGACGTGCTGCCTACTGCACCAACGAGGCCTGAAAAAGTGCGTTGTGGGACGATAAAATTTGTTACCGTTGCAACTCCGGCCCTTCTATTGTTCCAACGGGGAGTCAGACCTCTTGAAAACCATTCAAGCTGACATTTCATTGTTGACTTTGGAAACAGCAGTGAGTGACACAAGTTGCCACTGTTGCCACTGTGAAGCAACCTGACTTTCTGAAGCATGTGACTTCCAGTCCAACAAGGCAGCTAGGGCTCTTGTCACAGATGGAAAAGTGAGCAATTACTATTCAATTCCACAGTTCATTGTTGACCTCAGAATAAACAGTCACAACACAACATCCACCTGTCTGCTCTTTTTGATTTTTTAAACATGGACCTGAGTTTGACTGGCTCTGCAATTGCTGTCCCTTATGTGATTGTAGCACCCAAAGAAAATATTGTTTCCTTTTTCCTTCTTATTCAGCAATATTCAGACAGTTTCAGCAGGGGGCAGAGGCGGTGGAAAAATGACTGTCAGCCAAGTAGGAGAGAGGGAGGTTTTTTTGTTCAGTGTTAGACGGAGCCCGCGCGGCTGTGAAAAAATGTGTACCCTGCATCGACGGTCCGAAGTTGTTTTGTCAGTCCTGCTGTTGTAAAGGTAAACTCATTTCTGCACCATACCGTTGTCACTTGAGTGGTGTAACATTTTGGAGGTTCCACCGAGATCACGATGTATATTCAAGGCAGACGCATTTTTCAACGCGGAAAAAACGGTAACTTGGACGTGTGCGAGCAGCAAGTCAACTAAGTGAGCTAACGTTAGCTACAGGTAACAGTTGAAGTCTAGCTAGTACCACACTGTCCCATTTTGTTGTTTTTCCAAGTGTTGACTGTTCAACAACGTTACGAGCAAGATGTCGGAGCACCGAGAAGAGTTTTTGTTGGAAATAGAAGCTAAACTGCTCGGACTGACTGTGAAAGAACTGCGCCGAGTTTGTGAGTACTGTAAAATCGCCGGAAAAGACTCTGAGGACATTGAACACAAAACTCGCCATGCACTCGTTAAGCACATTGTAAAGTTTTGTGAATGTGACGAGTTTTTGGAGAGGGAGGACGAAGGCCTGTCTGTGCTTTTGGAGCTGAACTACGCACTCAACGGTCTGCGGGAGAACCCGACAACGTGGGAGCGGCGCCACTCATCTCTTCACCTGCGGCTGACGGAGGAGGGGAGGAGACGGCTCGTTCAGCGCGGCTCGTGTTAGGAGGACAACAGGGAGACCGCACACCGTTTCTGCCATCACACAGATCGACTGGGAGACAGTACAATGAAAATGAGAGGGCCCAAAAGATTAAAGCCACAAATAAAGTCACTCATAGGACAAATCTGAGCACAGTGGAGATACGTAGTGAGGACAGTGATCCTTTAACAACCATAGTTGCAGACAAACAACCAGACATTACAGTAACACAGCAAGAGCTACTACAAACACAGTTCAAACACAGATCCTGTCATAGCTCGTGTATTCCAGTTGAAAGCATCTGGTGAAAACGCAACAAATCAGGCAAGACGGCAGCAGAAAAAATCTTTCATGATTTTTCTCTCAAATTTGGCTTCCCTGCTAAAATTCATCATGATCAAGGCAAAGAATTTGAGAACCAGTTATTCAGACGGTTGCAAAAATACACAGGCATGACAAAAACAACCCCCTATCATCCACAAGCAAACCCAGCTGAAAGGTTTAATTGCACCTTGTTATCGATGCTACGGACCCTGGATAAGGAGAATAAGGGAAACTGGCATGACTATGTGAGTAAAGTTGTACATGCTTACAACTGTACGACCAGTGAGGCAACAGGATATTCTCCTTTCTACTTGCTTTTTGGTAGAAGTAGTGAGATGACAAAAATGTTTTTGTTTCGGAGCATTAATATAGTACTGTACTACTGTTACAACTGCTAAAAATGAGTTTATCCCTAAATCTAAACACTAGTGTTATCTAAGAGTGGAGTGTGATGAGATCACATGGTATACAATAGTAATGTACTTTTATAGTAAAACCTGTCGAAATGCACTTAAAGCCATTTACTTCTTTCCAAGTTTCAAAGGGAAGCTATGGCCATTGTGTGATATGTTAGATCTAGAGTGTTACCTTTAATGTTGTAATTACAAGTTGAGTATTGGTATTACATTCCAAGCAAGGGTGGATTGTGAAACAATGCTAATGTTGAGGACAACATTTATTTTGTCAATTTTGAACTCATTTCTGCACCATACTGTTGTCACTTGAGTGGTGTAACATGACACAATGACTAAATACTGAACAAAAAATTAATAATCAGCACATGTAAACATGTGAATACAATAATATTCTGTGTCAAGTTCACTATACAGAGTTGTAAACTAATATGTAAACTAATTTACTCAAGTACTGTATGTAAGTTCAAATTTGGTGCTAAATACTTCAGTACAGGAAAATATTGGACATTTCACTCCTCTGCATTCATCAATAGCTACAGTATAGAACTGAATTAGCTATTTTGGAGATGTCAGATACAAATCCCATGACCAGGAATCACACTGTTATGGATTAAAGCAACAGTACATCGGGTAATTAAAACAAGCTCCTCATTCACCAGCCAGAGCATTCAAATAATGCACATCAAAGCACCAGTGATATATAAAGAAACACTGAAACCTGAATTGTTCAACACTGCCAGAAATTGTTTTTTATGCACAGTGTGCATGTTCTCTTCCAAACTAAACCTGTAGTTTCATTTAAATACAATTGAGTTTTGTGTTGCCCAAATTGTTGTAATGCTACTTACTGAAGCAACTTTCTGAACTCAAGGTTTTGAATACTTCTTCCCTCACTAATGCTATATTTAATGCTATAAATGTACAGTATGTTCTGACTGTGTCCTGTCCAATGAATTCCCTGCAGTATAATGTACCCCTTACACACCGCTACTCTGCCCTTCATACCTTCTGGTTTTAGATTACTAACCATACACAGATACAGTTGATTATTTACATTTCTTTGTATTTTGAAGTGCTTTGCACGTGTATCTGGGGTTCGGGGGGTCAGAACTCCATCGGTTCCTCTGGGTCAAGAGCTACCTGGGGTGCCCAGGTCAGATGGATCTCCATCGGTTCCTCTGGGTCAAGAGCTACCTGGGGTGCCCAGGTCAGATGGATCTCCATCGGTTCCTCTGGGTCTAGAGCCACCTGGGGTGCCCAGGTCGGAGTCAACTGTGGTACCAAGGTCAGTTTGACCTCCATCGATTCCTCTGCCTGAAAGATCCTACCTCTCCTGTTCCTGCGTCTTTTACGTTGTCTTTTTCCACGTCTCGTCATCTCAAAATTGTTTCTGGACGATCTTGAACGTTTATGTCTTGTGACTGTGTTTATCTGACTGTTGTGACCTTACAGGAGCGATCAGCAGTATAAGAAGGGGAAGGAGGGGAGGAAAGAGAAAAAAACAAGGGGGACAAGTTCGAAACCCACCCAAAGCGATGTAAAGTTGAAATCTTTTCTTGTGGAAATTGTTGATAATTAGTGTATAAGTGGAACATCCAAGTTCAACTCAATATTTTTAGATCGTTAATACTCATTACTTACTTGTAACCATCACTCAAATTACTATAACAACAGCGAGATTGTTTTCATGGCTGTAAAGTAACTTAAGTCACTCTCTGCTGACACTATGTCAGTGTTTTATGTTCCATGATTTATACGTTGAAAATGCCTGTACATTCAACAGTAACACACACAACTTTTGTATAGTCTTAATGTGTTACAATGTTCTATATGCACACTTTGTTCCATTTTATTTTCAAACAATTTATTCACCCATAATATTTTTTTTGGCACGAGGGATTAAGGCGCGACTAGAGTCTTGTTATACAACCATGTGTAGACAATTAAATGGCCCTTGTTTCGTTTTTTCAGTTACTTTTTTGTGATGTATGTGAGTAGAGACTACAGTAAAACATTTCTTGTGTGAAGACAGTATGCTACTTTATTTTTTTGACAGAAATGTCGTGTGACCAGACAAACAATTCCAATAAATGCACACACACCCAAAAGTATAAGTAGGCTACATTAGAACAAGTGAAAAGCGCCTTTAAGCAGAACACAAAGTAAGGCAAAAAATATTTCAATAATTAAATTCAATTTCAATAGTATGCGTTTAAGTACTTTTGCTATGCATATTAAAACCTTAAACAAAAGACTTAAAGAACAAGAATATGTATCACATGCTTACTTTCTCATCAGCTTAAGCCACTCTTCTTTGCTAACAGTTTCAGTGTTTGAGCAATGTATTTTGCCTTTGTACTGGCTATGGCCAGTCTCTTTTGTGTTAGATGTGGCTGTCCGACTGTATTTGCGCTTCATTTGTGCAGCCATGTCACTGTCAGGACTGTAAGAGGTAGTATTGGTGGAATCGAGGACAGCAACAGGCGGTGTCGACTGTGGCATGACAGTACTTACACAAAACAGCTGTGGCTGTAGCCCTGTTGGCTTGGGATGTACAGACCTTGTCCCTGACTGTACCCCTGGCAGAACTGAGCTACATGAAAGGAGACAACTGTTGAAGGTGGCTAGCTGATGGCACTGTGGAGGCAGCTGAAGGCAGGATCTGCCGAAACTTCGTTTTCGCCTGCCCAGCTGTGTTGGGTGGCATGTGGTAGATGTGCAGCTGATGTTGATATTGCCTGGGAACCTCACGCTGCGTGTTTGCACATAGAGTATACACACATAGACTGTCAGACAGAGAAGAATAGGGAGACATAGATGGAATTGTGGCATTAAAATTGAATGGAGACTTAGGTTAGGTAGGTAAATTTACCTCAGATGATGTGCGTGCTGGACTTGACACATTCCTGGTGTCTGATGTGTGTGCTCTGGCCAGCAGTGCCAGGAAACACAAAAATCTTTGCAAAGAGCATATACATGTACCTTATATTATGTCACAGACATAATCACTACAGACTACAGACTCACTAGCATGTTTCAAAAACTGGTTTGTCATATGGGAATGTAAATCAGCTTTAACCACTGATTTTACTGAACCACCACCTTCTCTGTCTGGTTAGTATTAGTTAGTGTCTGTTGCATGCATATTTGAAATCAATAAATATCCTGTTAGAGTGTTTTGGTTAGTTTATGTTTCAGTTACTAGGCGTAATTTTAGCATTTCTTTAGCAGAACAGGCCTGCTGCCTTGATGGCCCACAAACAGAGCGCAACTGATCCAATCAATGAATTCCATACCACATGAAAAACTCCAGTCTTCCCAGCATAATCACACTCCGCAGCTGATGCAAGTCCTAAGTCTAACTGCTACAGATGACTATACCCTACTGTTACCTTAAGCTGGGGCAAAGTAGATTTTTAATTCAATAAACCTA
Source organism: Datnioides undecimradiatus (assembly GCA_008933995.1). Taxonomy (NCBI): domain Eukaryota; kingdom Metazoa; phylum Chordata; class Actinopteri; order Lobotiformes; family Datnioididae; genus Datnioides; species Datnioides undecimradiatus. Next base: position 14,726,730 of record WARS01000010.1, read on the forward strand.
ACGCCATTTAAGGATTTCTCTCTCTTTAAAGTGCTGTAACACTACAAGATGCCTTAAGCAATGTAGGAAAGTAGGTTAAAACCAAAATGTGGCAGTATATCACTGAGTAGTACACAGTATAAATATTAATGACGAAGGTAAGAAAAATGTAAAATAAACAACAATTAAGTGATCAAAAGTAGAACATGACGTGAGGTTTCAAGCCACTACTTCTCCGTGCTTTTGTAACCGAGCAAACAAAATGTTCTCTTTGCCATCACTGTTGTTGTGTCCTGCAGACGCATGCAGCATTATGTCAGATATGTTTTTCGAATAGAGGATAGAAAAATACAAAAAAACGTGGTTTTAGCTGCAACCGATCTGTTTCAGGAACGTTGTGATGGAGAAAACACATGCATTACTCTAAAGTGTAAGAACACACTTCTGTGCTCTCCTCTTAAAAGTCTGTCGTTAAAAGGCTAGTACTGAGAGCTGACATTTCCAAGCTATTTAGCATTCTCACTCACACACATCCTCATAAATGCATCCGCCTCCGACACACACACAGACACACGCACACACACACACACACCATAATTACTTTGGCTTTAGTCATAAGGCGTTGGAACAGAACTATTGATTTTGTCACTGCAGGCACCAGCAGCACTCACTGCTAATTGAAACAAACAAGTAATACCAACTGTCTCTAAAGGCATTAAAGACTAATCCACAGCTAACTGTAGAGAAAATTAAAATCATATAATGAAGAGAGCCCACACAGAGGAGCTATGATCTATATGCCATCACATCACCGAAGTAAGTCCTCACAAACCTTCACACTGAGTTTAGACGAACTTTGTCAAAATGTGATATTTTGTTTGCTCTTCATTTGTAGGATTAATGGCAGCAGGTCTGTCAGCACAATCCACAGCAGCCATCAAGTCAGTGCTGCAGGGGACCAGGGGATGGGTAACAACACCCCCTGCTGAGCAGCACCCAGGCGCACACACACTGCTGGGGGGGACCCAGTGAGGGTTTGATTGGGAATTTCAGTCACAAGCAGGGTAGCAGAAAAATATTTAAATCATTGAGCAGATATTACATCATCACATGTTGCCTTACGCATTTTCAAACTGTAATCACCATCTAAACTTGTCATCACATAAAAAATAAAAATAGCACTGTGCAGAAATAAGCTGTAACAATTTAAAAGACGAGTCTGGAGAAATTCTTTTTTTTTTTCTTATTGCCAGCAAATCTGATGAGCCGAACCAACGATAAATGAGATGTGATGATGAGCACATAATTTTCTTCTTCTTTCAATCTGACAATGACTGTGGTGTAGACATTTAGCTAAAACGAGACATCGTTAAACAAAAAGCCTGCTGTACGAGCTGCATTATGTGTCTTGAGAAAAAGGCAAATGCCAAGCTCAATGAAAACAACAGAAGCTGAAGTGAAATGGTTCTGTGACAGTTCTTTTACTTGTTGTGGCTGGGAAATTAATTCATATCTAATCAGTCTTTTAATTGACCAAACAGGAGTGTATTTAGTATCCACACACAGCGAGCGTTTTACATATATGGCAATATCATGGTGAATGAAGAGCTGAAAGAGCAGGAACAACAGCCCCTCACAGACAGCCCCACGTGTACTCAGCCAGTCAACTTACATTTTCTGTTACAGCAACCTATGATTCATTTATTGGTTATATAAATGCACATTTCACATACACAGTTCCCATTTAATTAGCTCTAATTCATTAATTACAGTTAAAAGACCACACATTCTATCCTGACCTTTTCTAGATTTATCTCCACACAAAACGAAGCAAAGATGAAGTTAATCATAGCTAGTGCTATGGATATGTGTATAATTAACAAGCTGTGCCAGGTCTAAGTGTCAGATCTACTCAAAACAGGTCTAGTGATAGCTCTACTCCTATGTACTCTATGTTCATTTATATCTACTTACTTTGGACATTTTTCTCAATCTCTGCATGAATATTTTCATTAAAGGATCTCTGATTTACAGGATAACCTGCTGAAGGCAGGAAAGGCCCACTCACTTTAAATCTCAAATCCCTGATGGGAATTTTCCTTAGGGTAATCAATCTCATCTGGTCAGGTGCTGACATAAAGATCTGGGGGAATCACATGTCACACCAAATACAATCTTCATTTGTTGACATTTCCATGGGACAGGAAAACAAAATGAGTGTTAAAAACCAGGATCTGTGGACATTGAACTGTACGATATTCCTCTCTACATGGAAACATAGTGGATACACTCCCGTGATACACTCATTCCCAGTGCTTTGAATTTAGTTTTACTTTTACTATTTTTATATGATGTGAATTGAAATCTTGATCTTCTTGCTCTGTGCCTGTAATGATGTTGGCTCCCTATTTTGAAATGTACTGATTATGCCAATGAGGGTTGTCTATAATTAACTCCACCTGTGCTTTGTTTGTGCGTAATTCCCTGCACACACTGTAAAAGGCATGTGGTCCAACACGTGTGGCAGTGGGAAAAGCTTTATATGAGCGCTTTCTTATTTGCTTTTTTCAAATGTGAATTTGCCAGAGCTACTTAGGCAAAGTGGTGTTGTGACGGTAGGGGGGGACCTGCCAAGGTTAAAGTGGTATCAAGAATTTTCCTACCTCTTCACATCCTGTAAGAAAAAAGAAGAAATGCATTTTCTTGGCATGGTGGCATCATCACTTGGCACCAATTCCTGAGTCTGAAAGTCCCGTTTCTTTGATCCACCCAGTGGGCTTTGGAAGATGTTAAAGCTCTCCCAGGTAGATCTCCTGTAGTTGCAGCACCACAGTCTGATAGACCTTGTATATTGCAGGTCAGTGCATTGCAATTATGTATGGGGGAGAGAAATTCAGTTCATATCACTTATGCTGTTATTTGTTATTGAGAAAGACACCCAGCAGGAGGAAATAATACCATTTTGATGTGTATGTTGGTTCTTGAAAAGCTATAGTAGTGTCACAGACCATGATCCACTTAAAACACATTGCACCCTCTAAGTCTATTAGTACTGGTTGTTGTTAGCTGTGTGTGTGCCTTCTTGTGCCTCTCTCTATCAGTCATGTCCTCGTTGGTGTGCTCCTGCAGGGATTGCTGTGGGGGTGGAGGGCAGGAGGAACTGATGGAAAGGTATTTTAATTTTTAAATAGACCAATGTGATTATGGTATTTTTATCATCATTAGAGGGAAGGAGACAAAAGTAAATGTTATGCATTCTACTAATGAAATATTTTTATTACTTGTAGCCTTTAATATCGTACCCCCCCGTAGAACCTGGTGTGTCTCCACTTTTATGCAGGGGCTGTAACAACTGTGCTTGTAGCTGTTTGTGTGGGTTTCCCTGTGTTTTTTTCATTGCAGGCTGCTTACAGCAATAAATGTGCAAACTGTTGAACGTGATGCAGTGCAGACTGGCCAGTGTATGTTAGGCTGGGTCCTTGTTCTGTCTTGGTACTCATTTGTTTTCTGTTTTTTTACTCTCTGTACCAATGAAGCTACAGCTTCATTTATTATGTGTCTTTTGTCATGTCCAATAACAACCTATTGTTGTTACCTGTGTGGTCTTAATCAGTGTCTTCCTCATGGAGCTTGGGATGGGTGAGTGTTAGGAGGCCTGGCTAATGCAGCTACTGGGACTATACTAGAAACCTTCATTTTAAACAATTTGATCTTTAGCATCATATACTCCATGGATGGTTTATAGATGGTAAATGATATAGTGCCTTTCTAGTCCACTTCTGTCCACTAGTGGAAGGATAGAAACAAAACTAAGTCAATCACAAACGGATAGGACAGCCATCAGGAGCAATCTGTGGTGCAGTGTCTTGCCAAAGGACACTTCAGCATGCAGAGGGAGAAGCCAGGGACTGAACCGCCCAAACCTGCAATAGGTTGACAACCTGTTCTATGCCTGAGCCACAGCTGCTCATTTATAATAGCACATGGCAAAAAATGTCTTCATGTCATCATCTAGTGTTTCAGCAGCAGCAATCATATGCAATTTCTCAAGACAATATACTTTCAAGTCACACTTCTCTCCAGCAAGTTAACACTTCCTGCTGCGCAGTGCAGAGACAGGACCTGGTATGAAAACTACTTCTGAACTGACTGAATAAGAATGAAAATCAACTTATTTGAGACAGTGATGAGCCAGTCATGGAGTTGTTAAAATCTGGTTCGAGGTCTTACCTGGGGGACTCCTGGGCTGGCCTGAGATTTGCCATAATTGGCTGGATGACAGACAGATCCAAGACAGTACAGCCTATATATGAATCCTGCTCACTAGCAGAACTCTGCATGCTAGAGGAGGAAAGACAAGCTTCAAGATGGAGGTACAGAAGCTGTAGTATATCCTCTGGTGAACTGGTAACATAGCATGAAAAACACTTTTACTATTACTACTCATTTACAATGAGTTTGACTTTTACTACCACATTGTTGCATCTTCTGCTATTGCCTTTAAAATACCTTCAGTTTATTGAGACTTGGGTCTATTTGTGACCATTTGTATCATTTATGATAACATGAAATCCCATAATCAGACAGGCCAAAAAGTAAAAAGCCAAACTCTAGCCAGAAAAACCACTTCAGAGGTCAAACTGACAACGACAATCCCTGAATTGTCTCTAATAATCCATGACTGCACTGGAAAACAAAAGCACAGAAGGTCAAAGTTTGAGCAGAAAGTGGGTTTTTACACTGTGAGGGATGTTTCCAACAGACAGCGCAGCTCCCTGCTTCTTTCCATTGCTCCTGATCTTTCATTTGTTTGACCATATTTGTGCGTCTGTGAAAATAAAATTCCAATCAGAAAGAGGTAATACTGTGGCCGCCTCTCTTGACTAGAGATAATGATATCAAGGTTAGTAAAGGGAGAGAGAGAACAGGTCAGGGAACAGTTTCATTTTGTCCGTAAGTCACAATTATTAGACCATATTTAAATTCATTTTTCAGCATGCTTCTTGCACTGTCATCTTTGTACACTAGTAGCATGCTAGCTAAAATTAGCTTCGGGTAATAGACTGAAGATGACAGACTCGTACAAAAGCTGTTTGTCCTCTCATTCACTTTAATTCAGAGATACATCCATGCCTCTTTCTGTTTGGTCCCTAATTAAACATTAATCATCAAACATGTTTAAAGTTATCCAGACAATCTCAGAGTTTTAGGGATTTAAGACTGGATCTGCAAATGCTGTACGTTACAAGTTAGTCTCAGGCGAACATCAGCACCAACCAGGGGCTAGACCCAATTTCCCTCTTGTTGTCGTGCAGCTGAGTCATTCTAAATTTCCTGTAGTCTAATAGTGGCAGCAGTCTTCTCAGATATCAATCCAAACTTTAGACTGTGAGCAGTGTTGATTAATTTTGAGTTGAGAAATGAGCCGTGACACCCTAACTGTGACATTTTCTGACTGGATTTCATTAAAAGCAGAATGACCTGAAGCCACTTACCCAGTGGAAGGTAAACCTTCCAGAGCTAATGACTTTAAAAGCTCTGTGAGGAGGAGGAGGAGGAGTCACAGCAGGAGCAGACGCAGCTGGTGACATAACACATGAAGACATGACAAATTTAAAGAAAAGGGGATAAGATCAATTTTTGAGTCAGTGAATCTTCTTCAGTACACACGTCAGCTCAATAACTCTGCATGCACTAAGTGGCTGTTCGTACAAAAGATCAGAATCAGAATGAGGTTTATTGCCACGTATGTTTGTACATACAGGAAATGTGTCTTGGCATTTGGTGCAGAATAACAAGGAAACAACAGCAAGAGAGAGAAAAATAAGACGGCAACAAAACAATGTGCTGCCTTTCTTTGTGCCATCACAGAAGATCACTGTGTGTCTGCAACATCCAGATGGCACACAGTGCACATGGAAGGTCTGAGCACCATACAGCACAACAGTGTGGTTACAACATTTATCAAGTGTGTTTCAATGTGTTCCAGTGCTGTGGCACTCAAGTAATACAAGAAGACACTTCTGTCCATACACTGTTTGTTTGTATTGAACCAAGTAAGTGAAAGTGGCTCTGACATGAGTGAAGAGGAACATTTCAGCAGAATTTATACTTAAGAGAGCTTAACCTGCATGTATGTCTGGGTGTCCTGATGATGTGTCATGGGGAAAGATAGACATCTAGAGGCCACTCTAAAACACTGTCACCAAAATCAGGAGCCGACGGATCAAGAGCCGACGGATCAATCAGTGTCAGGTACAGTATGTTCTTCATCTAAATGTAAAAGCATGTGAAGGTCTGGGTCACTTATGGCCAGCATTGTCGCTTTGTTAACGTTAGAACAAAATAAAAGATAAAGCCATCCTCTTTTACTCCTACTTCAGAAAAGTCTCTTAAAAATGAGTTAGTTAAGGTAGACGCTTGGTTGCTATGGTCACGAAACACAGTGTGTGTTCGCTGAAGAAAGAAGTGTTTAATTACATGAGATACATCACAAATCCGAGTGCATGGAGACACACAAGGTAATGACTGAGGAGAGAGGAAACGAGGACATCTGCTTTGAGAGTAATGAAACACCCTTTCTTCTTCAGGGTCACATTAAGTGGCATCTGTTTGTGATAACATAAGCAGCAGCTGATGACATCTGGATCGACCGGCATCTTCAACAGCTGCAGGGACTTGTGATGGAGTTTGCTAATACGAGTAAAGGTGCACAGTTTGCTGTCTATAGCTGGAGAACACCTGAACATCAATAACAACCTTCATCCTTTACTAATACTGTAAGCTGATCCCTGCTCAGGGGCACGTCGGTAATGTTGCTCCTTTGAGCAGTAATGGGAGGCTCTGGACAGCCTTTGAGATGGCAGACCAGAATAACCTGCGCTGCTTTGGAGCTGCCTTTATAACCGAGACTCTTGCAGTCTGTATTCATGCTGTGTTTCTGTTCCTCTGTCCGCCTTCACTCCTTCACTCATTCACGGTCCTCCAGATCAAACTCTCTTCTGTTACCTTAAAGATGAGCTGGTTCAGCCAGGAAAAAACCTGCACATACATTCTGTCAGCGTCTGTCTTGAATGCGCCGCGTTCAGCCTGTGCTGAGTCAGGATGAAGAATCTCTTGGACGGATACGACACTGTGTCACTGACACCACAGCACAGCATGTGACTAACGCGACTGAGTCATTCACACACACACAACCCACAGTGAAGCTTGAAGAACACACGTGGACACAACAGTGCTGGCTGCAAGTTAGTTCACAGCAAAATGAATTACAATTACCTTCAAGACAGATGAAGTATGATTTACTGGCTCATTATTATCAAAGCTACTTATCATATGCCATCATGATAATAATATACAGATTTACATTGTCATGCCATGGCACATTCCTACTACTGACCAACAAATAAACATTACAAAGGTCAAATGATTTAGAAGAAACGAAGACATACATCAGCTGAGGGCAGTAGCTGCAAATGTTACCATGCTAACGGACTAAACTTTCCATCATGTTGCTCTCATTATCAGTGCGAGCACGTTGCAGTTCTGATGTTAGTATTAAGCTCAAATGAATGCTGTGCCAAAGCCTCATAGAGTTGCTGTGCGGTGTCGTTTTGTTTCTTGCAGGATTCAAAAAGATTTAACGTTTTTGAATATTGAGGTGTTAAAAAATCTAGACAGGCAACATATATTTAAAAAGTAAAACTGAACATGAATCTTTCTTGTCTGTCTTTCAGAAGACAGAAATAAATATACATAAAATAATAATTTGGGTAATAAGCTATTAAAGATTCAGAGTTAGATGTTATTTGCATTGCACATGATTGTTCTGCTACATTTATCTAAAAACATTTATCTAACAGGCATTTGCTCGTTCAGCTTTCCCTCTCTTAATGGGTCACTCCACTATAGAATCCCCTGTGAAGCTAACTTCACAGTGCATTCACACACATAGACCAGAACCCTGGAGATGCATAAGAATGCTATTCATTGTAGAATGAATATTGTCTGAAAGGACATTGCACATTGTTCATTTAGCACCAATGAGAGAAAATAGCCCATAAAAGCTGTAAATACATGTCGGCCCCTAGCTTGCAACTCACAAGAGACACCAAGGAGGCATCAAAGTGAAAGGGGTTCATCCATGCAGGGTTCTAGATGATGAGACATCTTGTGTGCAAAGCTGACATTTTACTCTGAGAGAGGCTCTGCAGGAAATGGACGGAGATCACTGAAACAACAGGTTTCCTTATTCAGGCAGGAAAATCTGTTTCATCTGTAGTTTGGGGATTAACATGTTGTTTCAACTAGAACACACACAGATACACAGTCTGAGATACCAGTAAACTATCAGAACAACACGCTACGGTGACACAATGAGTTGTCATGGAGATGTGCGTGTGGGACTAACACAGACACACAGCAAAAGATTTAGAGGTGCCAAGAGCCAGTTAGACAGATGGAGGAACAGGTGGAGGCATGGAGGGGGTACACGCACAAACACACACTCACACACACACACATACGCACCTTGCTTCATCTCTTCCTGTATATAAGGAAGGCCACACTAGTTAGGACCACAGCCAAGACCACCATGGTTTGATAGAGCCACAGAGAGAAAGAAGGAGAGAGGGAGGTGGACTACCCGATAAGGACAGGACTCTACCTCTTATGATCACCATCAGAGGTAGAGCAAACTACATTTCAGAGCATATCCCATGTTTGGAACTCTGTATTGCCACTGTCAGTCAGCATTAACACATCTGAGATGGCAGACCATTGATAATATAAATTGGTCTGGAGATAGTTACAGTCAACAGCTGATACATGGATCCTTTAATATACACTGAACGTATAAGATGCTGCTGTCTGTTTAAACACATACACCATTAAATGACATCTTTGTTTGTGACATGTCGCTGACCGAATTTATTCTATTTATTCTAAATATTTTAGATCCCAGACAAGTATTCAAACAGCAAATTAGCTGCATATTAACCGACAGTAAACTAGATACACATCAATTCAGCATCCAGTATATTCAAACACAGAGGTCTGCAGTGTGCTGGGCTGTCCACCAGGGGACAGTGTGATGCAAAACATGCTAAGGGACAGTGCACAGACCATGTCTACCATTTACCATAAGCAGGGGCCGTATGTCCCAATGCAAGAATTTATTTTATTAATTAACTTTGTTGATCAGTGTAAATGTCACAAATTATAATTACTATTGTTTTTTTATTCTGCCAGTAAGAGGACACAACAAGATGCATATTATTGCAAAATAACCCTTTCAGGGTTGCAGGGATGCTGGAGCCTAAACAAACAAGTCAAACCCAACCCCTCTAAAGTTGTCACCATGTGTAGCAATTCACCGCTGTCTCAGGGCTCCTCCCTGGTAAGCTCCATGTCCCCCCCGTGTAAGCTTGTAAAGCACCATCTGTAATGTACAGAGGTTCACCCAAATGCAGAGAGTCGCCACAGGAACACTTTTGTTGTTGTTACAGCCAAAAAACTTCTGTGTGTTTCAAATGCACCATGTTTTCACACTGTGCCATGATGTAGAGCCCAAAAACTAGTCTTGGCACATCATCTTTGGCTGTGATAAAGACTTTAATGTTCCCTCTCTGCTGAGGTTTGAGGTCTAGGATGTTCACAAGAGCCGGGGTAGCATTCCAGATGTAGAGCAAGTGGTCACATAGGGTTTGCAGTTTATATCGCACAATATAACTTGGAAAAGCAATTGTTATAGCTATATGGTCTTAACAGCCTTAAAAGACTGACTATAGGAAAGAGGAAGTCACAAGTACAATTGTATCATGATAAATTGTAATACAATACATATTGTAATATATTGCAATACTACATTTAAAAAGGTGCTGAGAGCACAACTTGCTGAGTAGCACCTGAGTATTGTAATATGGTCAACACATCATAGTCTTAGGTCATCAGACAAAGTGAAAACTATTTAATAAAAAAATCTTTTCAAGCTCAGTTTATTAGAACAATTTCACACAGTCACTGAACACACTATGAAAACAAAGAGTATAGTAGGTATTCTTATGATGTCACTGAACTGAACTGTAGATGAAAATAAAGTCTAAATGATCTCAATCATGAGATAAATCATGACTTCATTGTTTTTAAGAGCACAGTGCTATGAAAGATGAAGATGCTGCTCTCTATTCATGTATTCTTTCATCTACAGGAGCAGAGGTCACTGATCACAGATGTTTGAAGTTTTGAAACATAAGGATCTTTTAAATCTATATTGATAATTGATTTGATTTATTGATACAAGCTTGAAAATGTATACAGTATCACTGAAATAAAATATTGCAATATCAATGTTTGTGCAGGTTTCAGCCAACAAAAGGAATAATAATGGGAGGACCAGGGGATCACGGGGTGCTGGGCTCTCCTGGACTAAAGAGCAACATGTGGAGCGTTTTACAGTGTTTATTAGATTTTCTGGGTAGTACTAGTATATCACCAGCAGGTGGAGGTATTGCTACGTAGCTGACATGCTTGTGCAGAGGAGTAGATAGTGTGTGTAGATAGTAGATGAAGACACAGACTGGATGATATTTCATGCAAGCTGACCTGCAGGGTGAGGATGTTTGTGCTGAAGCTGTTTGTGCTTGCTCATAGCAGGAGCTGTTGGGTGTAATTCTATGAGATAACCTCTATTGTAAACTGGCTGCACCATAAAACTGAATTGAATTTAATTGTTTTAATAATTTTTTTCAGATTTCAAACTCTGTGTTCTGCAGCTAAAATTTCTGCATTTTGTAAGTTGAATTTTAGATGCAGGACTTTTACCTGGAATTGAGTATTTTTACATTGTTGTATTGGTGCGTTTACTCCACTGAAGCTTGACATTAGTCATGCTGAAAGAGTAATTTTGAAATAAATGTTTTTTAGCACAGTAACATTATGTATCTGCATTGACTTTTTCATTTACATGAGTCACCGATTTCAAATGAAGTATACAAAACTGCCTTCAGACTTGTAGGAAGTGAAGGTCTTCTTCTACACTGACAGAGTCAGATGGACAGATGGTACCCCCAGTGGTAGTGGTATAGAAATACACTTAAAAACAAGCGCACGGGGTTGAACGGACATGGTGAAATTCTATGAGCTGCTCTTCTTTCATAATCCGTTATACTGCCGGGACGCACACACACAGAGTCATTAGTTCTATGGTCCAGTTGATGGCCATATTAATGCTCTGCTGCCATCGTGTGGCAAAGATAATAACTCACACCCCCACCTTGGCTATATCACACCATCTGTTGTTGGTGTTTCTATGGCAACCTCTGTTACCTGGTGCAGGTGAGAACCAGCTGAGGCAAACAACAGAGCAGAGGAGCAGCAGGAAGGACAACAGAGCAAACATGAACAGCCTATTCTCCGGGTATGAGTCAATGCTACTATGTTTCATATTAACCAGAGAGAAGATAACATGGACACAGTAACAAAAGCAACCCTGGAGCAACTGCCAGAATGTGTATTATAGAGTGCATTCCTGATATGTTGTAATGAAACATGTCTCATTGCTAGTATTTCCTCTTGATTCGTCGAGGCAGGGATGTCCGTGTAAAGACCATGGAGCAGACGGTGAAACATGCTGAGAAGTACCTGGGTGTGATCTGCTCCTTGATGGCCTCCTACACCAGGAAGACAGCCAAGCTCAGGGACAAGGCAGACCTGCTGGTGGCTGAGCTCTTTGACTTCGCCAGCACAGAGGACCCAGAGCTCCAGGTCGGCCTGAAAAACCTGGCTGAAGACCTGGCTATGGTGCAGGACTACAGGCAGGCTCAGGTCAGGGATACTGTGATTATCATCATCATCAAACTGTCATGTGGTTGACATCATGATAAACTGTTAATTGTTGCAGGTAGAGAGACTGGAGATGAGAGTTGTCGCTCCTCTGAAAAGCTATGGTGACACAGTGAAAAAGAAAAGGGTGAGTTGGATTCAGATGCGTGCTGCTAATACTGATACCTGCGTTTAGACTCCTGGAAATACCATAGAATGAAGAATAAGTGATACAGGTCTACTTCAGCAGACTGCAAATCCCACAGTTTTGTACCTTGTCTATTAGTCACATATTCTCTGTCTCTGGTCTCCTGGAAGAGGGTGGAATGGTTTCTATCCATCAACCTGTTTTACCCTAGCTTTTGAGCTCCTCATCATCTGTGACAGATAATTCAGTTTCAGCAAACACTGCTGTCTGTTGTCCTAGCAGTGGTACTGTCTACAGTTTAGAGTTCATGCAAAGGAAACAGGCTGCTCTTTGCTGTTGTGTTGTGTGAGCTCACAGTGTATCTACCATCCAGGCAGATCTGAAGAAGTTCAACTCTGACCTGAACAGAGAGCTGAAGGAGTTGCAGAAACTGGAGAAAATCAGACTGAGGAACCCAGCAGACCGACAAAGCATCGTATCCTTTACAGGACCTGAGGTTCCGCTCATCGCCACACGTTCATGAGAACATTGTTGACTTTTTAAACCATCATCAGCTGCCAGGGGGTCAGTGAGTACAGGTACTGACCAGTAGGTATTTCACATAATGTAAGAGTGGAATATAATGAGGAGAGCACAGTCAGATCTCAATCTGAAGGGTGGTCATTTTGGTTGTCAGATAAATGTAGAGGTGTAAAAAGTATATACTTCCTTCTATGTAGTGTACAAGTGCAAGTACCTCAATACTACATTTAACCACTGTACTTGAGTAAATATACTTTACTTTCAACAACTGGAAACATCTGAGCCTCTGAAATAAAGAACAACTGTGATTCCACCTCAGATCTTATTACTGGGAGGAGGTTCAGTGCCCACACATTATTGTTTTAAGAAAAACATTAAGCCACATCCACAACGTCCACAAGAGAATCCATGGACTGAAGAACAGCTAAAGAAAGATAGATGCACATTGCCTGATCAACCCATGTATACAAATGCAACTATCATATGTACATATATGTTTCATGTGTTGCTTCATCTTATTCTTTGCAAAATACACCCAGATATTTAACTTAAAATATGAATTTTGAAATGTATGATTTATATATATATATATATATATATATATATATATATATATTATATATATATATATATATATAGGTTTTACACGTTATTTTCAGTTTATTTTGCATAATATTTATAATCCTGAGTTGTTGTATTTTTGATATGTAGCAAAAGAAAAAGACCCGAGGTGGAGGTAGGCCCACTCATTACAGCATTTTTACCTTACCAAAAGTATGATGTGCATTTTTAAATATACACATTAGAAATTTCAGTGTTTTGGGAAACATTGAAATTTTATTTTGCTATAATTTGAAAAAAAAAATCAGAAATGTTTGTTTTTGGTGTATCTGTTTAACTTTTATGTAATGGTTAGTGGTGGGAGCCATACATTGACATACAGTATGTATTATATATGCACATCATATACACAGACATGTATGTGTTTTTGTGGACAGGACAGTACATGTTGCGTTAGTTTTACATGGCATCACATATTAAACTGTTGCAGGTTAAACACAATTATACTTAAGAATTTTTCCTTGACAAGACCTTTCAGTCTCAGGTAGTGTAAAGGATTTGATGATTATCTCATGGATGTAATCACATTACTGACTATTCCAGCAGCTTGTACAGACTGTCAGGTAAAGCTCTGTGTTCCTGTATTGTATGTTGACAGGCAGAAGTGAATGCTCAGAGGGCGTCCAACAATGCCCAGCGCATTGTCAGACAACTGGAGGAGACCGTAACAGATTTCCAGAGACAGAAGCTGGAGGATACCAAAGTCTGTCTTACAAACACACACAGTACACAAACATCCTGCAGCAGGTAAAGCGTCAGCGTTGCCCTGACAACAGCTACTTGGGTTTTTTTTTGGCAGAGGATTTTCACAGACTTCATCACAGTGGAGATGCTCTTCCATGCTAAAGCGCTGGAGGTCTATACACACACATACCACAACCTGGAGGCAATGAACACTCAAAGGGATCTGGAGGTAGCTTATGTCAATGATACAGCTGCTAATTTCTGAAATGAAATGTCTGATTACTGATGGAACTGTGAAGGTGAACCTTGCACCAGCACCAAACAGGCCAGATATTGTTCAAATGATCCAGCAGAGAGATAAACAGAGCTAAGGAGGCGAGGATGAAGCAGTTCAAATGATTTCATTCACAAAATCCAAAGGGTTGCATTATGAGGCAGGCAAAAGCAGACAACAAATCCAGCAGGGACAAGGCAAGAATCAGAAGTGAAAAAACAAGGTAAAGGAAAGCTAATAACATTACCCCAGCAAACATTTCCCTTTAGTTTAGTGTTATCATTAGTTTATCATTAATAAGAGCTTCACTATGAACACAGCCAGTGCTGATCTAACTTGCAGAACGTGTTGAACATACATGTTGAACCACTTCTTGTGGAACAACAGTACAGTGACGGTGCACAGCTTGTCTTGTACAGTCAGTCTTTATTTTCCCCTAGTGTAATGCACCTAGCCCTGCAGCCAGAGATGCTGTGGGGAAGCACAGGGTGGGTGGATACACTGTCATTCACCATATGAACAGTTTCATAACAACAGGCCTCCAGGACATCCACTAATATTTACAAGCCCCTGTATGATCATAGTTTCACTACAAAAAACTACAGAATTATGACAAAACCATGATTGCAGTTTCGAGACTCTTCATCAGGTGACAGTGTTTTAATGTAAGACTCAAATCTGCATTGGTCTTGTTTTTGGAGTCAGTATGACACTGCCTTCCTGACCCCATAGCTGTTCAATGGACGGCTCAAGATGTCTGACTCTCCGGCTGGGCGCCTGGACTCCCCACTGAGCAGTTATTCTTCTCCACTCATGAGCCGCTACCCCAGTCCTCCTCTGGCCTCCCCAATAGGCTGGGGCCTCTTGTCAACAGTGGCCTCCACCACAGGCCAAATCCACAGGCAACAACACAGCCAGTATCCAGCCGCAGCCAGGAGGGTGAGCCCCAGCGTCTTTGTTATGGTGGTGACATAATGACAGTGTTTGTTAAGGACAGTGTTTGTTTCCTGAAGGCCATCAGTCAGTGAGCCTGAGAACACTCACCTTATTTCATAATATCTTCAGTCTCGCAGCACCTTGCAACGGCAGAGAGGTGTGGAGGAGGAGGAAGAGATGGATGGAGAAGAAGATGATGAAGAGGAAGAGGAAGAAGAGGAGGAGATGTATGAATCAGAGACAGAAGAGGGTCAGCGCACCAACCGGCAGTCTTATGCTGCTCAATATGCTGAAAGGCACAGATGGCAGAAGTAACAGCCTGTTTAGAGTAAAAAGTACATATGCACAAGCTTATATAATAACAACTTGTACACTGTTGTGCCTGCTGAGATACTGTGTTCCTTGTATAGTTTCTGCCTTGCTGAAATAGATATGCTGATTACAGCACAGCTTCCCATTTGCACTTCCTTTCATTATTGTCGTCAACAAGATGCGGCCTTTAAAAATATTAATATATTGTATAGCAAGTGCAAAGGGTGCATAAACCTGTATAAAAGCTTATATTTACCTGATTCTACCTGCACAGGCTTTTTCAACCTGTCTGATGCAGCAGAAAGCATGAATACATGTTTTATGATTTACTGAGTTAAAAGGAATGTTGAGCGTTGTTTGTGGAGTTCATGCTTCATTATTGGCATCATTTGGAGTTGATCAGCAGTGAATACAAGGCTTCTCTCCTCCATCTGCGTCATGAAATGAAGATCAATTCGAACTAATATCAAAGAGCTGTCAAGCCTCATCCCACTGGCCTACTTCCCAGGTGTGTTTGAAGATCTCCAGTCTGCTCCACCACATTAACACAGTTACATCTTTGTCACAACAAACAGCCTGTTCTCCTGTTCTCCTCCAGTTATCCAGCTCCAGCAGACAGAGACTGGAAGGTGTGGAAGTCTCCAGAGAGATGGCAGAGAGATGGTGCAGTGTTAGTATGAGTTTGTCAGTCAGGCAGGGATTTAGTCAGTATATGACGCCTTCTTCAGATGTTTTTTTTTTTTTTTTAATTTGCAGTAAATCACCATTCCATCTTGTGACTGACAAAAGCTTAGATTTTGGATTTATAAAATCTGAAGTTACACATGCACTTTGATACATAAAAATATGTTCTTTGAAAGTCTTTCCTGGGTCTGGTCTTCATCTCATTTGACTAACATCATACATAAAACAGATTATGAATTCAACCAATAGCTAAAAATAGAAGTGTGTGTTTGCAATGAATAGCACAGTCAAAGGACAATATTATTACGCTGGGTGTAAAAAGCCTTTGTCCATGCTTAATTTGATGAAACAATACAGAGAGAAAAAAAACAAATACTAAATTATGTGAAACATAAAAGAAAAATATTATTTTCTAGTGTTCCATGGCTCATCCAAAGCCATACTCCAAAATCCACCAAAAAACATTCAAGTAAATCCTCCAGCAGCAGCTGACCTCAATCTGGTTTCAATCAGAATCACTTCAACTGATGCCGTGTGTGTTTACCTACAGGCATGATTTTGAATAGGACTGGTTGACTCAGCTGAAGCCCCATTCTGAAATGCGGTGTGCAGACTGCAGTCAGGATGGTGTGGATATTGTTATTTAAAATGTTTCTAATAAATAAGTTATATTGTATTTTGGAATTGTAATCAAGCTGGAACAAGGCTGACATTTACATTGTTGTTATTTTTGTCTTCATGTTCCAAAACTGTAATTTCATAATGGAGTGTAGACTTTTTATATCCACTGTGTGGCAGTATTGTGGGATCTATGTATAACAAGGGCTATACTAAGAAGATCAGGAAAGCACCTCGCCCAGATGGCATGTGGGCCTAAAGGCTGAGAGTCTGTGCTGACCACTTGGCCCCCATCTTCATGCCAAGAAACACTCTAAACCTTATAGTTAGGGCTGGCCCAGCTGAGCCCTGAACCAGCCCTCAGTTATGCTGCGATAGGTCTGGAATGCCAGGAGACTTCCCATAATGCACTGAGCTCCTCTCTCCTCCTCTCCCTCTCCATCTGTACTCATCCATTTCCCATTTATAACGTGTGTTACCAACCTGACATCTCCTCGCCCCTGAAGTTGTGTCTTTGTGACATGTTGTGAAGTGTTTGTTCCAGAGCTGCTCTGCATGAAAAGATCCCTGACATCAGCTTTGCACGGCCTCCTCACCTGATGCACCGACATTCCTCTTTGTCACTGCAGATGTTTTGATGTTTTCACTGTTCAGATTGCGGTTTGCTTCCTGGGTCATAGCTGCTGATGATCTTGTGCATGAAGCTCAGGTTTGAACAAGTGGCATGGTACCGGTGATTATCTGACATTAATTCAATTTCAATTCAATTTTATTTATATAGCGCCAATTCACAACAAAAGTCATCTCAGGGCACTTTACAAACAGAGCGGGTCTAGACCACACTCATTACATTACTGTGTACACTGACTTTAAACAGTTGTGGCACGCTGCTGAATGCTTATTGCCCGACATAGCTGCATTAAGGAACATGAGAAACAGCCAATATTTGTTTGCACCACATATAGACAAGCTACAGCTGTATTACAATACACAGTGAGTTAGGCCCAATCCCAGTTTTACCTGTAAACCCGTACATCTTAATTTCACCACTTCTGATTGTGTCTAAGATGATCACAAGTGTCCTAGTCAGTGCTTGTGAATCCACAGGATGCATTTCTTTTCTTTATCCATTATAGCCAGGCTTTACACAACACTGATGAAGCCTGTTTCCACCAGATAAATGTCTCTGTAATTTACAGTTTACAGAGTTTTTATAACTGATACCTTTTGTGTTCATTCCTGCGCTGGCAGCGACTGATTCACCAGAAGTGATTTGGGGAGCACCCGTAGCTGTGTGCAATCAATACTTGTGGCATCATAACCATGTTAACGGTGTTTGTGTAGTTAC
This sequence comes from Datnioides undecimradiatus, assembly GCA_008933995.1. Classification (NCBI taxonomy): domain Eukaryota; kingdom Metazoa; phylum Chordata; class Actinopteri; order Lobotiformes; family Datnioididae; genus Datnioides; species Datnioides undecimradiatus. Next base: position 14,744,676 of record WARS01000010.1, read on the forward strand.
TCCGCTGTCAGGAAGGGGAGACAAAAGTCCTGCAGCTTTATGTTGGTGGACTGGTGGGCAGTACGTTTGGCTTTTAAACTGGAAAGAGAAGTTAGCATCAGGTCTGTGTTTGCATCAACAGAATTTTGTTAGAGGATGTAGTCTGGAGTTGTAGAAAATGATTTTCATGAACACTATAAACTGTGAATGAATGCAGACTTGATGTTTAAACTTGTACAGCAAATTTGCCGGGAAAGCGTTCATTAATACAGGTACTGTTCTTTGTTTGTTTAATATTGGTATGGTCCCTTCAACCTGCAGCTGAGCTAATGACAGAACTGGACGACAGTGAGCTCACACCTTCCACCCATGTCTGCTGACCAGTGCAACACAGAAAAGAATAATCAGCCCAATAATCAGCTTAGGAATGTTTAATATTCCATATCATCAGAAGCTAAAACATTTGAACATAAAGGTGAAAAGAGTACATTTCACTGAATGCACTTACAGAGCCATATCACTGGGCTGCATTGATCTGAAATGAGATTATATGGGAGACCAGATACACAGAGCAGGGATACTGGATATCAGAAGTACAGGTAGATAAAAGAGTGTGTGTATGTGTGTGTGATGCCGTCAGCCTAGTAGCACAATGAAACCTCCTGGATCTGGTTAAATATAGCAGGGTTCTTCAGAGATAAAAAAATATTCTTCACAGTATTTTTTCATCACATCCATGCATGTCATTGTAAATCATCCATGACACACTCCAAATGGCACTTAAAAAAGAAAAAAGAACAGGTTGTTTACTTTCATCGACAAGGTAAATAAGGAGGAGTCAAGGATCAGACTCCAGGAATGTGTGAGCTGGAGTGTGTGGGTTGCTGCTGTTTATAAATAATATAATATAATAAAAAGCTTCTAATCTGTGATGAGCTGAATCTTCTGTAGGCTGCATTTGATGACTTTTATCAAGTTTTGTACAATACCACAAATGCACCAGAGACGTACAGAACCAAATCTTGGCGGATGGAGATCACATAACACTTAAAAACTGGCTGAGATGATACTGAAATGATTTGCACAGAGAAAAGTACGGGAAACTTTGCCCCCCCCCCGTCCTCAATTTTCCCTTTTTTAAAAGCAGACACAGAACAAACAAATACAAAAACAAATCATCTGGCACTGTGAACACTTGGCATTTGTCAAATCATAAAACAGTAAAACAGTGGAAATAAACAACACGATTTTGTAGACAGCCAACGTCTTCACAGAGGCAGCACAGTCAAGAGTCCCATGCTCACTCGCAGCAGTACAGTAGTAGTATTAGTACCAGTCGGCGCTTGATTGAAGATGTAGAAGTAGTAAGTTAAGCAAGAGGCCACTCTCCCTGTTTGACTCAGTGTCTCCAGGAGACCTTTCTCAAGTTTGATTGTTAGCCAACCTATAAAGTGCTTTCAAAAAATAATTTCCTCCTCAACATAATCATCCGCATCTATACAACAAATCAGTATGTCAGTTAGGGCGATGTTACGAGTAGGAAAGGAAAGAGGAAGAATTAAAAAGGGTTTATTCAGGCACGAGCAAAGAGCTCTTCTCTTTTTACTCTTCTGTTCCTTCTCTCCCCAGTTTCTCTCTTCCCTCCTGACTTTTCTTTACTTCTTGAAGGACGTCAGTCTGCCGATGTTGTGCCAGAAGGTGGAGGTTTTGCGCTTAGGCTCAGCTAGCATAAAGACCTGCTGCTGGGGCAAAGCAGTAGGGAGAGAAGGGTGTTTCTGTCGCAGCAGGAAGTCGTAGTAGGGTCTGGTCACCGCTGAAGAAAAGAAAATATCATTACTTAGAACATTCTTATGAGACATCACTGAGAAGAGCTGACAAGCAGCAGGCATCCTTTATAAATTCCAGGTCTGGATTTATGAAGAGTCTCAGAGGCCTAGAATTGTCCCAGCGATGCAGATCTCTGTCTCGTTGGAAGCGTATGAATTTTCATAAGTAACTGTGCTGTTCTGTTCTGAAGGAGAAATGTTAGTCCTAGTCACACCTTTGCCATTACTGCTGACAGGAACTCTGACATGCTTGAAGAATACAGGCTCTGGTGACATATGCTTTGAATAAAAAGAGATGCCGTGTGCATTATGGATCAGTGCTCATATATTATGCATAGTGAGGTGGCCCATGTCCAGGTCAAAGCAGAGAGGAGGACACTGAGATGATGTGAGACAATATGGCTTTATAAGCAATAAATAGGTTGTACAACACTGATATAAGCATTGTGCTGAGACTCAGGTAGAGGTGTTCAGTGCCTAACATGCAACTACTCAATTCCATGCAGTGCAGTTATTTGTCTTTGTCTGAATCCCGAATCTGTACCTTTGGGCTTCCCAGCTGGATGGCTTTTGCAGGCGTTCACCATGGCCTGTTTCTTCTGGACCTCTGTGAGAGAGAAGCCTGAGAAAGGAAAAATAAATAATATCAATTATTATTATTTAAATAGGAAAAATGAGAAATACATAAAAGGTCTCCAAAGCCAGCAGCACACTGATTAGTGCATGTGGGTGATTCTATTTATAGGAACCAATGATTCCACATGGTGCCAATTACAAATAGGTGTTAGTAACATGTCAAGAAACACAGTGATGGTCCAGACAGGACGGTGCAGACTTACATTACTCTGAAATATACGTGATACTTTTATACAATCACTTCAGGACATATCAGAATGCAGGGTTTTTACTCAACACTTCTAGTATTGCTACCACTTCTATTATTTACAACTACTATATTACTGCTACTCCAGCCTTTACAACTGCCATGCATGAAACACACACACACACACACACACACACACACACACGTACAGCATTTTACTGTCTCTCCCTCTCTCCGTCCTTCTCTCACTCACTTCCTCTGCTCTGATTGGTGAGCTGACGTGAAGCTATTTTCGGAGGCTGGTCCTCTGTCCTTTGTAACTGTTAACGGCCTTCAGCTGTTTCAGGTTTATCTCACAGTACAAACTACTGCTGTCCCCCTCTCTCACACACACACAGACACACGCTCCAATTCACTGCTCCGTATGTTTTTAGGCGACAGTTCTTCAGCAAGGTTCTCTTCATTTATATTCTTTTTTGCAATGTTTCAGAAGTTATTTCAGGTGTCAGCATTCACTCTGCATTTTCTACAAGAAATGCATTTTTTGTTCCAGTTGTATCTTCTGTCTGCAGCTTTAAGAATTCTCAATCATAAATGTGATGAGATATCCTGCTTAGTTCTGACAAAGCAAAAGCACAGATGAATGGAAGACAATATTACAATATTAGTATAATATTGTATTTAACCATATTTCTTTGTTTGAAGTGTTTTATGTTGTCATTTAAAGTCAAGGGACACCAAAGGTCAGTTTATCAAACATATCTACAGATAAGGTATGAAGACAAAGGAGCCAAATAATGTTTCATTATTGATATTATTGTATTATTATAGTAGCAAACGTGGTCCTGAACCCTCACCAGTACAAACGCATCGCTGTTACACATACTTATGTCCCTGGAAAGCTTCAGGTCTGTTGTGGATGAGAGGACTATTGCAAAAATTTGTTAGGCTGTGAAGATGTTTGGCTTTTCAACCTGTTTCATCTCTTCAGACTCAACCACAATGCTTTAACCTGGACACAAGGTGACTCAGGAAAGCAGACAGATAATACAGACCAAACATGACAGGGCAGAAGTCTGGACGTGTGTAATGGATGAGGCAGTTACTAACAATCTGCTCGTCTTTAGATGAGTATCATAGAAATCCATTTACTGTTGGCAGCCCCACATATCTTGAGACACTGCCAAGTGAGGATATTAAAGTATTAATATGCAAGTGAGGGGAGAAGAAAGGAGGATATTGACCGCACGATAGTTTATAAAAACAGCTCTGTCCTTTGCAGAGACAGAAGTTTGTCCGAGTGGTAACAGAGACAATGTCAGCTCCACAGAAACCTGTCAGTGTTTCAGTTGCCTAACAGATCCTGTGACTAAAAGGTCAAACTTTTAAACCAACGTTGAACCGTGCATGTGTCCGACCTGTTTCACGGTCATGCTGGACCTGGATCCTCTCGTCAGCAAAGGCTCGGAGCCAGCGTTGTTTGTGCTCTGGCTTCTTGGCACATAGAAGATGGACCTCGTCGCCAGCCAGTGACCGGAGCTTCAGGGCATTCTTCACACTGATGTTGAAGTCCTTCTCCTTGCCATCCTCTACATCTATCACCTCCATGTGGTCCATGTCCATCCGACCCTTGTAGTACAGCATGTCCCGGCGTAGGAGGTCCTGTGATGATGAGAACTTCAAATTCAGCCAACAATCCTTTTGAACAGCACTCAACCAATGAGCCGAATATGTCATAGGAATGAACAAACAAAAGAATAATCTCTGTTCTTCTCTTCAGATAATTCTAGTACAATACAGCCCCTGTATGTGAAGAAATGCCCAGAATAAGCATGAAAGTCAGCAATGAAAGGTGTAATTACATTAAAGTCAGCATCCACAAGTTCAGCGTCTTCCTTCCTATGAGGATGATTCTTCTAACACACTATTATCAGCACAAACTGTCTAAAACACAGTGTTAAATAGTGAGGCACCTTCTTGCAGTAGACCATCTGATGATCAAAGAGGAAAAACATTCTCTGCTGACTCTTGGCCTGAGGCTGGGACAGCTTGGTCAACTCCCCTGAAAATATGAGATCAGAGCTCCTGCTGAGGACATCCTCACCCTGCAACGATCCAAACACACATACACACACACACACACACACACACACATATGCTGTTATTTGATGCCCAACCCTGTTACACTGAACAGTATGAAATGTGGGACAATTTCAGAGAAAAGATGCATCTTGTCACACCTCCCAGTCCTCTATGGAGCTCTGCCACTGGGCGATCTTGTCGATGTTCTCAAGGCGACGCTTCCTTTCGTTGATCAGCCTGGCCACGTTCTTCATGGCATTTAAGGCTGCTTCCACATCTTTGTAGTCCCTAAATATCAGAGAATAACATGCAGCAGGCGTGTGAATCTTAAGCCTAAAGGATACATCTGATGATCTCACATACATACGCTGTCCCAAATACTCATTAACAAATGTGAACTAATTTGAATTTTATTTTTAATTTTAATTTTAATAGTTCTGTACTCAATGAATATTAAGTACTTATGTAGAAGAAGAATAAACTACAATCTGACAGAAATATGAGGAATTTAAAGATATAATTCAGACTAAAAGCAACACAGATCTAACTATCATTTATTTTTTATGTTATCAACTGATTTGACAGTTGATAGCTTTCTAAAACAATGGACTATGTACTCAGAATTGTGGATTTCAACTACATCTGTCCGTGCTGACCAATGAGAGCTGACTGGCCTTTAAAGGACAAGGTGATGGCTTATTTGTCATCGACACATACACGCAGGGATCTCCTGAATGCTTCCATGTGTAACACATGAAGAGTTTGCAGTCACCTGTGCTGAGGGTTGGTGTATTTGAGCAGCTCAGCCAGCTGCAGTGGGTACTTGCAGATCTTCTGCACTGGGGTGAGCAGGAAGCCATCCAGGGAAATGTCGATCATCTTCTGGAGCAGTCGACAGGCCTCAAAGAAGAACACGTACTTGTTGACCTTCACGAGCTTGGAGAGTTGGACGCAGGCGTTGGGGTGGTTGTTGCAGTACTCCGAATAGATCTGGAAATCTGTTTGCTACACGTGAAAGAGAGCATGAGAAAACGTTTGAAGTTTGAAATTGTTCACAAACTATATTAGTATTGGTCTGAGTGTACTGGAGAACAACATGAAAGCAGTGACCCAGCTTACATGTTCAAGGAAGCAGCAGCCAATCTCACTGAGGTGTGGCTGCTCCTTGTTGAACTTCTTTTCCAGACCTTTCAGGAACTTCCTCTGGAATCTGTAGATCTCTTCAATGTTGCCAAAGATGGTACGAAGCTGCTCTTCATTGAACATGTCTGTCCTTTTACGGCACTGCTTGATGTAGCCCTGAAGGAGAGACACACAAACAACATCAATATCACATGCAATTCACACGATACAGCATCGCCCATGTGCAGGATAATGTCTGGCCTCTGCTTCTTTGATTACATGGCATCAGATGAGCTCAGCTGTTTCTTATTAAGATGTATTATCTGATGCCGTAGACAGAAATCAACTTAAATCATGTTAAGGTTGGTTTCACCTGAGCTTATTGCTGTGGACTAGAACTAAATTTGAGCCCTCACAACCAATCAGAAAAGAGCTATTTCTATGAATATGGTAAAGGAATTAGTTTGTTGGAACTAGTGGATAAGAGTGTATAACATTAAATAAATTGAATGTTTTCATATGATCCAGACCTCGCAGATGTCTTTCAGGTGCTTGATGTAATCTCTCTCTGTGCTCATTATTTCATTGATGACATTGGTCCTCATCTGCTCTTTGCAGGGTAAACCAGGTCCCAGCAGCAATCCGAGACCTGCCCGGTCCTCCTCTCCAGCCTGAGTCTCTTCCAGGTGGGCCAGGTACTCCTCCATAGGCTCATCCTGGTTGACACGCAACTGAGGACGACACAGGTAACTTCAGACCAAAGAATTCAGTTTGGCCCCAAAACAAACATCTTCAATGTGATCTATCTTCTGTGGAATCATATGAACATGAACTGTGGTGTCAGTTTTGTAATAGCTTCTGCATTGCAGTAGTATCAGTATTCATAATACATGGAGCCTTCATATTACTCAATCTGCCAGCATTGCATCAGCTGCAGTCATTAATCAAACATGTAATTAAAAGCTGTATGGCAGGTGATTATTGTCCTCCAGATACCAGACAGAGCTTCTCTTACCCGAACAAAGCTGGCAGGAAACCAGCCCTCGCTGTCCATGATGCGACCCCACCACCACTCCTTGTTAGTGGCATCTACTACTTCAATTACATCGCCGGCCTTAAAGCCCAGCTCCTGGTCATCCATAGTGACATGGTCCCAGAGGGCCTCTGCATACACCACACTGCCATCACTGATCAGCTGCAGAGGAAGCACCACAGAGACATAGGTCAGGCTTCTTAGTTAACACTAGAGTCAGTACATGCCACAGAATGTGCCATGGTTGCATTAGCAGCACTTTTAGTAAAACAAAGAATACGGTTAACTGTCAGCCACTAAAATGACAAACTACAGGGTTTATTGATGTAATATTGCACAATTTTTATCTCTCCTTCTTTTGATATAAACATAAGGCAGTGGTGAAAAGACATAGACTGCTGCTCTAGTCTGAGTGCAGCATGAGAAATCAATGAGGAGCTGAGGTGGAAGTAGACCAAGACAGAGATACAGTCAAGGGAAGAGAATACGTGCGAGACAGAGGAAGAGGAGGCAGAGAGGAGAAGGAGATAGAGCCAGTGTTATTGATGAAGACGCTGCTGTGGTCATATTTCACACCGCCTCAAACACACCACCGGTTTCACTGCGTCAACACGGCCTCAGGCTCCACAGAGGCCATCCATTATGCTGCTTAGCCTCTCATTCCTGCAGAGGCAACACAAATCCTGCTGGATCACATCAGCCCACCATCCCTCCTCTCAACAGGGACAGTGTCTCACACTACCTCACTGGTGCAGTTAAAGACATAGTCGTTTTATTTTTATAAGCTCCACTGATCCATCGTGGTGATAAGGAAAACAGACGATGTGGCTGTTGCTAGGCAACACATCTACACCATCTTGCCTCTCTGCTGTCTTTGTCTCCAGATTCCTCTTTAACTACATGATTCAACACTATCTTCTTATTAAACATCATGATAGTAACCAATCAGCCTGTTGTAAACAGGTCAAGCATTATGATAATGCTCATTGCACTGGTCTTAAGGTCACTATGGCAACAGCATTGGCTAATATACCTACATATGCACACACAGGCAACTGCGCCCCCATCACCTGTCTTTGCCCCTGATTCTAATGTGAGCAGCTGTCCTCTCCAAACACATACACATATGTATACGGGAATTACAGCTAAAAATAAAATACTGTTTATTTAGTGTCTCTGCCACAAAGTGGAAACTGTGTGAAAGGGAAAAATCGTGTGTTGACTGCTCAAAGCTTACCAACATACAGAACCTATAATGAGGGGTCCTTGTTCAAGAGGTCAAAAATCACAAAAATCTGGGAACAGAAGCGGTGTTTTGCATCTTAATCATGTATATTCAACTGACATATTGAAGTGATGCTATCAGAAAGCATCTTATGATAAACTAGATACGTAAAAATATATAAACAGGTCTGGATAAGGGTAAAGAGTTGGAACACAGGGCACAGTGGGCTTTCCTCTGTAGTCACAAATCAAAAGAAGAAAGAAGTGTGTACATTTTCATCCACTTTAAAGGTATAGTTCACCAAATTTTATCTGGATGGCCCAAAAACTTTATGGAGACTCTGCTCCCTGCGTTGGAAGCTCACTGACTTCCTCTAAATGTGTTCCGTCCCTGAGGAAAGTTCCTGTGGTGGAAATGTGACTATAGGTTAAACTACCTGTGTTTGAGCTAATTAGCTGACATGGGGAAGTCAGTGAGCCGTGGTTTTCCCTGGTTCCACCTCTCTACAGACCTGACCTTAATATGCAGGTGGAATCAGCACAACAAAGCTGCAAAACACTCCTCTCATTCATTTCTACACAAAGCCAAGACAACATGAAACTGAAGGATGTCATACGATATGATCTCACCGCAGCCCTTCCCTGACTTGGTTTAGGAGTTTCCAAGTGTTATTAAATCACTCCGTGGAGCTTTAGAGAGTCATTCAGACATGTTTCATGTTGATGTTGATTGTAGATGTAGATAATCAGAGCATTATATCCCTATGGACACTGTAGCTGGCTGCAAGAACTAACTCAAAAGTCCTGATCTACTCAAACCATGTGATTATGCCAAGACCCAGTGCATGTTGTTTCACTCTTTTTGGGTGAGCAGGCATTTGTTGGTGAGGCTGTTGTACCTGTTAGCAATATGGACATGCACAGAATTTCTAGCCTTTACGGCACCGATCTAGCACCCCAGGAAATTCACACACTGCTTGGAGTCATCTCACATCAGAAAGTAGTTCCTGAGACTCACAGTTCCTGGCAGTTTGAGTTGAGTTGTTCAGTTCTGACATTAACTTTCCTTTTACCTGTGCCAGCGTGTGTGTGTCAGTTTAGGATGTATTCTTTTACTTAACTATGTTTCCCATTTAGCAAAAAGCATTTTATTTTAATCTACAAAGCATGTCAGTTTATTTGCCATTCTACATTTAACAAGCTGAGTCTAACTGTGCAACTGGGTGACATAACCATGTTTTTAGATTTTAAAGTGGAGCTTCTTGTTTCAACTGCAAGCTGCCATTCTCTAAGAATACAATCCTTAGCAACACTACTGTAGCTTTATAAATTGAAATTCAATTTTTTTTGCAATAAATAAAATCACTTTTTTTCAAATGTCAAAGCAGCCCCATGAGGAGAGAACAACTGAGCCCAAGAAATCTTAATTTGAAATCCGTGATTTATCTGGAAGTGTCAGAACTATTCATATTCATTTAGAACACTTAACTGACAGTATTGGGGCTCACATGGAAAAATAAAATAATGTCCACTTTCACAGCTTTACTTCCTTCAGGACACATCAGATTCATGTCATACTTGCCACTCTGCTTCTCCCCCCTTTCCTCAGAAATACTGATTCCATTGTTTAATAACAGTTCTTCCAACTTGCAACTTTACTTACAGGTTTGTTGACGATGACCGTAACAAGATTTCTCTTTATTGTTTTTGTGACGTGTGAAAGTTGTTACATTCATGTTACGTGGATGCAGTTCTGGTCTAATGCAGGAGTACAGCATTTTATGTAAGAGAGACTTTGAAGTGAAGTTTCTTTACAGTATCAGTATCTAACAGCACATACAGGAAGGGTGTCAATATTCAGTAAAAGTCAATCATCACTGATATTTCTACATGGAGGTCAGTACAGCAGTAATCTGTATTCCCTCAACTTTTAGTGTTACTGTATCCTGAGATCTTGGCTCTGTTTACGGAAACTGCTATACAGGAGGCTAATTTAGCAAAATGGCAGCAGCTAATGTTGCTAAAGTGCACTCCACCTTAAACACTAGCTTCTATTACTGTTTACAGAATACTGATAATATCACCAGCATGTCAATATTGTTAATATACTGAATTTATTACATTAATATTCTATTATATACAATTTATGGCCCCGTATCAGTGCTAAAGTGGGCAGACTGGATCAGCACAAAAATAAATCCCATCTGTTGAGTTCTGCTAAAACTGCCAAGTTAGACGTTCAGAACACAATCAGCAATGGTTATCTAAGAGCTGAGGAGCAGTAACAGGGTCACCGCAGAGTGTGTTACATCACCTGAAAGTACTCTGATATACTACTGTTGCTTTTAAAGGGTTGGTTCATTCAAAGCAGAAAAACATATTTTCTGCGTTTCTACATTAGGCCAATGAAACACTGCAAATAATAAACAACGTGTTCTGTGGATTATCTACAGCAACATATGTCAGATATGTTTCAGTAACACATGGCAGACATGTTTGTAGAAGAGATGTTGCTGTTTTAACTTTAATTATGTTATAGTCATGAACAAATTCAATATGGAGTTCAATATGGCCTGTGGTCAACTCTTTGATTACAGAGCCTTTCTTCCAAAATCCAACTGTGTGATGTTTTTAAAGATTCACGTGTTCAGTAAGAACCAATTGGCTTGGAGGTGAGCCACAGACAGGGTGGGGACGTCAGAAAGTATTGCAAAATGGCAGAGTCCATGTTGGTTTGGATCATTTTATGGAATAGCATAAGCTTTATCCTTTAGACACCACAATTCATCACCTGCACTGCCTCGTGGTGAAGACTGTAATCACGGGGACAGATTCTCAAATCCTGAACAAATGTTTTTTTTCTGATGCGTAAGAGAAAAAATGTTTTTCTACATTTGTGATGAACCAACCCTTCGCAGGCTCCTCTTCTCACGCAAAACAAATACCCACTGGTTACATGTTTCTGATGGCAATACACAAATGTACACATATCATCCATTCTCACACTAAATGATCTCTCTCCTCTGGGTTGTACCTGTGATCTGTTGCTGCCATGTTGGACACCCATCAATCCCAGCAGTCCCTCTCATTAACAGGGCCGTCCTCTTCAGCTCCTTTTTGCCTCCGTGTTTCAGTTTATCTGGTCTTTTCCTTCATCTAGAAACATGTGTTCATGTTTGAGCGTGTGTGAGTGTGCGTGTATTTGTGTGAAAGAGTGGCAGTCTATGTGTGTATGTGTGTTTGTGTGAGAGAGCGGTGGTCTGTGTGCATGCTCTACTGGAAGGCCAGCAGGAACATGAGCACCACGTTGATGATGATGAGGAGCATCATGATGAGGAACACCACCACCTTCTGAGTCTCTGGGGGAAGGTTACAGCGCAGCATGGCATTGAAGAATCCCATCCTCTGCCTGCTCCACCTCCCTGAGCCGCTACCACGAGCCATCAGTCCTCTGGCCTCTTCCTCCTCCTCCTCCTCAGCACCGCTGCCCCTCCCCCGTCGCCTTTCCCTCAGTGCTGAGCCTCCACACCACACCGCGTCACCTCGTCCTCCTCCTCGACTATCTCCGTCGATGTCCTGTACTGCTGTTCTCCTCCTCCGCTCGGCTCCAACGGTCTCCTCCTCTGCTTCTCCTGCCACTTTGCCGATGCCCAGCGTTGCCCCGGCCTGCCAGTGGAGGCTGGGTGCCTATCTGTGTCAGCGTGTGTGTGAATCTGTGCTCTGTGAAGCTATTTGTGTATTACGTGCTGAGCATCCCCCCCGTCCTCCTTTACTCCCTTTCTCCTCTTTGAGGAATAGGCACCTCCCCTCTCTTTTCTCTGTCTATCTTCCACCAGTTTAGTCTACCTTTCCCGTTCTGCTTCTCTTGTCTCTGTCTTGGTCAGGATGTCAGGATAAAATACGGATGACAGGATGCTGCATCTCTCCGGTTCATACTCATGCCTCCTCGCCTTTTGCTTCCTCTTCGTTTTATCCCTGTGTCCTCTTGTTTTTACAGCTGGTTCTTCTCTCACTGTAGCCTACATACGTTCAGCTGTTTCTCTCTCTCAAACCATCCGGCCATTTGCTCCTCCTCTGGCTCGTTTCCTTCCTCTCCGATGCCTTCGTCTCTGCCCACCTTTTCTTTCCGTTAAGAGCTCCTGCTAAAATGGTGCTCGGTGCTGTGCCTGAAGCTGTGCTGCCTCAGCCATCCATGTAACTACCAGGATCACCCTCTTTTCTTTTTTTCCCCTTCCTTCCCTTCCTTTTTTTGTGTGCCCACCCTTGCATAGCTGGCAGCCAATCAGAATGCAGAGTGTGTCACCGTATCCTGGATACCAGAGTAGTTGAGGCAGGGCCATAGCAACCCCTCAGAGGGTGGGGGGTGGGGTGGGGTGTTGAGATGAGAGGGATATAGGGAGGGGTCTGGTGGAGGCCATGCAGAATAATGGACGGGTCTCAAGGGAAAAATGTGTGTGCGCACATGTACGAGTTTAAATTTGCTGTTTTTAACAGTGACATATGTATTCACATGGTTTTATGTTTGAAACATTGAAATATGATAGTGGTAGTAACTGATAGACTCTGGGATTATGCTGCATTTTTATGGATGACATTGCATGAAAAGACCAAAAGCAGCAGTCTGTCATTCAGTCATCCCTACCCTGCTGCAGATCTCCAGATCTTTGTTACAAATACACAGTTTCATAAAACAAGACAGTCATTTCCTAAACCAGCTGCTCGCTGTAGTTTTGACCAATCTCACTTATTTACTTACACACAAAGCAACAGGGGAACCCGAGGACCACACCTAGTAGAGTGTGTACCATTTATTATACATTTGGTGCTTTGAAGAGTATTTCAGGTTTGACCTGTGACCATTATAAAGGGTGACGGCTGGACATTCAGAGGGGTTTGTTAGAGGTCTTATTAGTCAGAGCTATCAGCAAAGTTTCAGGAGCAGGACCACACCTCAGTGCGTCACTTCCCTAGAAATACCCTCCCAACACTCCGCACTTGCATTCAACAACCCTCCCTCCCATCCCTTTCTTTTGTACCTCTTTCTCTCCCTCTTTCTATCCGTAGGGTCCTATGGGGGTCCGTCAACCTTGGGTGCTACAACGGATTCCCATCCAAAGCTTCCCCAGACTCAGCAACACCCGAGGAGTTGGCTTTAAGTTCTTGATCTCATCAATAAATTGTTGAAATGCATTTCACTGATGGTGTGATCCTAGCTAGTTACTACTTGGACATGTAACTGACAGCAGCCATGAATTCACAATGAGACACACATTAGTTATAAATAGTATATTAATGTTTCTTCTCAATCTCTCTTCTATCACCTCACTCTCAGAGTAAAGCTAATAGAGTAAAGCTAACAGAGTAAAGCTAACAGAGGATTATCAGTAATATTTCCTATGATTATACTACCTGTGTTTGAGCTAATTAGCTACTGACAACTGACCTGGGGAAGTCAGTGAGCCGTGGTTTTCCCTGGTTCCACCTCTCTACAGACCTGACCTTAATATGCAGGTGGAATCAGCACAACAAAGCTACAAAACACAGTCTGACAGTAGTGAATCAATCATAATCTCCAAAAAGCCCAAGGTGACATATTCAAAGGCCATTTCAGTTTTGTCCAATCAATAGTCAGAAAGTCCACATGTGATATTATGATATAATCATATTATCATAGTATCATATCATAGTAAGGCCACATTTAACCCCAAACTCCGTATTAACTGCTGCTCACTCTCCTTTGCAGCAAAGGCAGTCTGCGAGAAACCACGCAGCACCATTTTGTTGCTACATTTTAACTCTGCATGTTCCTAGATAACAGACATCAGTGACCCACAGGATGGCAGCAAAGCGCTGACTCTCTCTGATGCCCGTGGAGAAGGAGAACACTGAGTGATGTGCTGCTGGTTGGCTGGCCATCTGTTCTGACTGTTAATCGATCAGATCAACCAGATACACCAACCAATCAAACAAGAGTAATGAGGGAGAAGGTGAAGCATCACAACTCTAAGTATTTCATTTCATATCTGATCTCAGTGGCGGATTATCAATCACACCAAGTTATTGCAAACCAAACATTTTGGCACAAGGCTGCAAAAATGAGACACCACCGGGTCAGACAGCTAAGAAGAAATATTTTAGTGTTTTAAAATCCAAAAATCAAGACAGGGCTGGGAATAATTCATATCTTTCTTTTGAATTTTAATATGAAGTCTAAAAACTGAAGTTCAGTAAAACTGATCAATGTGTGCAACAATAATATCAGGTTCCAACACTAAAATAGAAGATTGGAGTGCTGTTACTGGACTGAAACCCCAAACCAATCCTTTCATTCAACTTCCAAAGTCAAAATTTAGTTAGTCAGTGGATTGTTTCCTCAGTGTGCACTGATCCTCTGTGCTTGAGTTCTTTTTAACACTAACCAACAATGAGTTAATTAGTTAGCAACAAATTCCTTATTTCAATTACCTGGAAACACAGCATTTAATATATAATGTTTTACATTAATGCACTTGTCTTTCTAGACCATCAAACCAATCACCAACATTGCCACTGCATTTCTGGTGTTTTCTGGAGGCTGAGACACTAAGAGTCCGGGCCTGCACACATAAACAGACATAGACAAACAGACGTCATATAGCCATAATGCCACTTACTGGCAGCAGGAAGTTACTGGCTGCCTGGAGGTCTGCCAGGATCTCTGTCAACAGGCCCAGGATGACCGAGAGATCATGTCAAGCATTATCACCGGTGACAAGAGCTGGGACTGTAGAAGAGCGTGCAGTCTCCAAGACTGAAGAAGGTCAGTAGTGCCACCAAGAGCACGTTCATTGGTGGGATTTTGCACTGTGAATGTGTGCTGCAAGGTCACACAACATGTTTTACTGCACACTGCTGAGGAGTCTAAGGGAGGACATTAGGAGAACAGCCTGAACTGTGGTGCAATGGCACTTGGGTGCTCCATCATCACAATGTGCTGGATCCCTGCACACTGCAAACACTCGAGTTTTGTGCACATACAAACTCAATCTTCACTCCCCACCCACCCTGCTCGCCGGATTTGGCTTCCTGTGACTCCCTCCTCTTCCCGAAAATGAAAGTCAAGCTGGAGGGTCACAGCTTTGACTCAAAAGAAGACATCCATCAAGCATTGCACACACTTGACACACTTACAGAAAAGGACTTTCAGAGCTCAAGTCAGTCTGAAAGGGTCTTTTCAAAGCATGGCTGGAGCTCTGGGAACTATGTGTTTTCATCACGTATACATTTCTCAACTCGATTGCTTGCACTTCTGTACTATAAACTAATCTGTTTTTATAAACAGGTTATGTTCCACTTCAAAACAACACAGATTAAACCTCCGCTTAGAAATTCTTGTCTTGATCCAGACGTTTTACCCAGCAGTAGACCTAACCTTCCCTTTACTTTTATTATTAGTCATTGCTGTCCATTATTAGCAATCCCTTCATGACCATTCATTGTTATGCAGATGATACACATGCGTAGCTGTCTATGAAGTCTGAAGAAAGTTAGCTAAACTTCAAACATGCCTCAAGGACATATAAACCTGGATGATGTGCAATTTCCTGCTGTTACATGTATGTTTTATGTAAAGTTTAAGTTAAGTTATGATTTAAGTTATTGTATTTGCCTCACACATCTACAAGCAACTCAGCATCTTCTCTGTCCTGTATTGTACATTCTTGTTTCTCTCATCTCTCCTCCTGTTGCCTTCTGCAGGTATTTCTGTTATGCTGGATCTGTGGTTACAAACCACCTTTGTGCCTTATATGCTTGCCCAACACCAACTGCTACAATTATTAATGTTATTATTACAAATACTATTATATCTCCCCCAAACCAGTCGTAGAGGTTCCCAGACCTAAAATGTAGTTCTGCTCAAGGCTTCTGCCTTTTAAAAGAGAGTTTTCCTTTCCAATGTCACCATGTGTTTGCTCATTGTGGTTATTGTTGGGTGTAAACCATCTATATGACAAGTTTGGCAAGTTATGTTTTGACAACCAAAGTAAATTTGAAATTACCTGAGAAAACAGAACATTTCTGCTATAATAAATTGGTTACTGTACTTCATTATAACATAATATAACAAAAAAATAGAAATGCAATGCAAAACATCACTTCAGGGTGACATGCCACTCCAATTATCACTGGTAGTTATGACCTTGGTCCAACCATTTAAACACTGGATACACAGAGATCAACTGTTCATCACATCACACTGTGAGACAGGTGTTGTGAGACTGCATATATCTACACAGTAAATCATATTTTACTGAGCTTCTGCATCAGCAGAATCCAGAGCAGGTATCCATGACAACAAAATAACCTAGCAACCTTAGAGCTTGTTTTTCCAACCCCCTTAGCCATAAGGCACTGAGCACCAATCATCCTTTGCTGAGGCCAGACTGTTTTTACTTGCAACAATCCTCATATTACTCCTGCTATTTCTGCTATTCACTTCACCCAAGAGCCACTGTAAAACTGGTGTCACTAGAATATGTCTATATTATGGCAGTGGTGGTTTGAGGACAAAGAAATTTATATAAGATATGAGTTTTTCCCACCAAATGCAGATGTTTCTTTCTCGCTAAAGATGGGACAGGAATTCATGACAATTTGTCACAACAATAAACCAATAATTCTTTTGTTCCCTGAAGGGACTGACTCATCCAATTCTGCCTCCACTATCTCAGCAGAGCCTCCAAATCATTTTTTTTTAAATGCACTATTTTGGTGGCTCTCGGCTTTCTGTAATTTCTCACTGCAACTTTGCCAGGCACCCACAAAGAGGAAGTAGTATACAGGAGCATGAAAACAGTTCACCAGGCTCAGATCTGCACCTACTGCAGTGCTAATCAAACTGAAATCCATAATCTGGTGGTAGAGACGTGTCCATTTTGCCTACCTCATTGATGGCTAGCTGCTCTCCTCCACCTCCACCTGGGTGTCCAAAACGATGTCCAGAACTGCGAAACTCTTCATACAGTAGATCCTCCTCGCTGCCCAGTTCATCACCGATCCCGACCTTTTCTGACGCCCCATCGGGAACAACCACAGCTGAGACAGGGATGAAAGAGAGAGACAAAGACAGATCTGGTTAATTTAGGTGATTATCAGCTGTTGTTGTGCTAACTGGGCAAATAACTGGGCAAATAAACAACAACAATTTAAAATGAAATATTTTTACGTGCATCAACTGCTTCTGTTTAGGATTCCAGCATGTTTTCCTTGCTGCTGTCACAAACTGCTTGTCCATGTTTGTAGATAACATTATAAAGACCACAGTCTATAAAAGTGACCTGAGATAACTTCTGTTATGATTCAGCACTATACAAATTAAACTGAAGATATGATGTGAAGATTGTTTTATGTATAAATAATGAAATAGATTTACAAATCATTCAGCACATATTCATTAATGATTCCATAAGACAGGGGTATAGTGAAGAACCCTGAAGAACCCTGAGAGAAGCCTGTTTGAATATAAGTGAATATAAGACACCAACTGTCAGAAGAGAAGCCATTATGAATATTTCAGTGGGTCATAAAGGTGCCATTGACAAAACTCAGACAACACACCAGAAATACTCCCTTTTGAAAAACTAAATGCTGAAGTGATTAAGCAGTTATAACAATATGATAGTGATCAAATGTATCCATATAGCACCTTTCTGCATGCAGCAGTGGCCACAGTCTGAACTAACTGCCATCTTTGTCATAAAAAAAAATATGATGTTTAGCTATTCAAATGTCCTTTATCACTGTAAACTTAAGTCCTGTGTTTTTTCCTTTGTCAAAGATAACTAGAGCTCTGAATCAATTTGCAATCTTATGTTAGACATTCATAAAGTCAATAATCAGTTAATAAGTGAAAAGATGGATATATAAGTGTTAAAATAATTGGAAAATGTATTCTTTAATAAATGATTCAGAGTAGCTGGGATCAGAGGGTGCTTCCATAAACCCAGAGGGGGCTGGCTCTTTAACACAGTTTAATTGAAATATTAGTACCTGTAAAATCATCAGGTGGAACCTGACTTACAGCTTTAATGATTCAGGTTTGGCAATCCATAAAATGAGCCTCGCTAAAAGTGTCATTACTGTCAATCACTGGCTGTTCGATCAGCTGTGAGAGAGGCAAGTGACTGCAGCTGAGCTATGGATGGGGGTTGACTCTCCTGTGACTGCCTGTTACATTGGGGTAGGGCACATTGTTGCCTCATCACTGGAAAAACCTATAATGGCAATGACTGAATGACTGACTCAGCTTCAGTGCCATAGCCCACCTGTTCTCCTGTTTTATTTTGTAGGGTGTTTTTCTCATGTGTTTGCTTCCTGTGTTTAGATCAGTGGTTTCACCTGTGCCTTTTGAGTCCTCCCTCTCTGACGTGTGAATGCGTCTATTTATCTTTTGTTATCCCCTTTGTTCCTGGTCAGATAGTCAGCTCACATGAGCCTTATGTCCAAGTGGATTTCCCAGTGATCCCTGCTGTTTATCGTTTTTCTGTGTGGTTTTGGGACTTATGTTGTTGGATTTCTATTTGGATTCTATTTGGAGTCCTGTCTGCCTCTAGGTCCATTTCCTAGTGTTCCCCTGTTCCCTGTGTGGAATGTCTCAAAGCAAGCTTCCTGTATATATAATCAACACTATTTACATGATTAACACAACTCAACCATATTCATTATGACCTCTTTTGCTCTTCAGTCCTAACAGGATCATGCATTAGCAGGCTAATTTTGTCTCTTGGTTCAGACACCTACACAACAGTTGCCATGAGTTGTCCTCAACAATTAATAACAACTCATACTTCTCTTAGAATCACTTCATGTGGTGCAAACTGTTTTAATTTAGTGATGCACAAATCTTCAGTTATTAAATACTGGCTTTATATTTAGGCTAAGTTTGAACTTATCAACTGCTCCAACCGACACTTCAGCATGCTGTCAGGGATTACTGGCATTTACAGTCTTGGAGCATTTGTTGAACTGTTATCAGCAGTCTCAGAGCACCCAGGGGTCTAGGAGCACTGTCTACTGTGAATGTTTGTCGTACCCATGGTAATTATTCACTGCAGCACACAAGATACCAGGGTGTACAGGTTTCACAAACAAAATAACTGTCAGCTGTTCTTGTTGCTCTCTGCCTTTTTTTGACAGATTTCACTCAGTGACTTACATCTGATGTAATGTTTATGATGTGATTCTTCAGAATTAAAAATAATACGGCCACAAAATATCCCCCTGCTGTGTTGTACCACACTAACGCGAGGTCACAAAGCAGCCTTTTTCTTACATCACAGAATCATCCTTTGAAGTGTCTGAACTCCCAATGTGTGGTTACCTGGTGGCTGAGCTTAAAATACACTTGCTGCCACACCTCATCTAAAGCATCCCCTCAGCTGCTTCGCCGACAGCTGTTGCCACGGAGGACGTATCCGTGGTGACAAATCACCGTGGAGACAGAGAGATGAATGTAATGAAAGAGCGCTTAGAGCCCCATGGGCGTTGTGGAAAAGATGCACTTAGAAACAAGACTCCGCTATTAAAAAACACACAATAAGTCAGAGTTGGGAGGGGCAGTGTATTAACAGTGAGTGAAAGGTTTTTCTACCTGAGCAGCAGAGACAATAAGCAGTGCTCTGCAGTCGCCATCTGCCAAAACATTCTGAAGGTACTGTATAGTAAATACATAGAGCAGAATCTTACACATCATAACACTATGCACTGTAACATCGCCATCACTGCCATCACTGGTGAAGTGGAAATGACGAGTGCCGCCCTCATGGGGGCAGTGTAGGATACTGACTGGTGATGTATAACGCTGTAGATAAACTGAGGAGCTCAGTTATTGACCTGCCTTTATTCATGTGCAGAGAGATCCTGCAGTCTGGCTTACAGCAGCATGTAGAGGTGAAAGGAGCAGCCGCATGAATTCTCTGACAGGGTACTGCTCTGCGCTGCTAACTGCAATGGCAGAGCCAAAATGTACCACATGAGCATGAATATCAAAATATATAGTGAAATCAAATTCCAAATGTAGATTTGAAGTTTCATTGACTAAGCAGATTCAGTGAGATATATTTCTATGCAGCAATAACCCTTTCCAAACTCACCATAAAATACAAAGGTTGTTCTGCAGCTCTTCCAAAGAAATGCAGTGATTATTTAAACAATCAGCTGAATTCATTGTGACATCCTGACAACAAGCCTGTCATGCTAAATTAAACCCAAAGGTTAATATATCCAAAGATGAACCATCAGCCCCTGCTGAGCAGCTACACTCCTACACCCATATGACTGTGCATCCACCATGTATGCACAGAGGAAGTTTCCATCGAGCAGAATTAACACAGTATACATGGCAACTTCACTATATGCCCACAAACCAATGCATGCAACCCTCAAACTCTAGGACTACTGAACAAATGGATTCTATTTGCATTTAGTCAATTTCCTTTTTCATTTCTCAGTTGAGACAGCCAGTTGAGCAACAGACAGCCAGACAGTTGACAGGCTATAGGAAGTGATTAGTGCCACAGAGAGAGTAGCAGGCAGGTAGACTTCTGCACACCCTGTGCCTCAGACTGTGCTTCAATCACAGATTAATTAGCTGCTGTAGCAGTGAGACACACTGCGTAACATTAAGGATGGTTGGTAAATATAACACATTCTGTTCAATATGATGGTCAAGGTTATTGCTGCAACCTACCACAAGGCCGAGTACTTATAAATGCAGATAAATGCAGTTGTATATTTACCCAAATATATCTCCACTACAATAAGCTACATACCATACCAACCAAGTTGACCAAGATATGGGCACATTACATTAGCCATAAGTTTGATCTACCTCCCAACCAGAGTTTAATGTGCTTTATTAGATTTGACTTTTCTGTCAGTTGACTCATATTACCTAATGGTTTTTTTCACACCTAGTGTTTGGAGTTTTACAAAGAATTTAAAGGTTTTAAAATAAAAACAAAATGATTCAGCGAACAGATCTCTTTGTTCTTCGAGCCAAAAAGATTTTTTTTTTTTTCATTCTGACAAGAAAACAGCTTTTGCATTTTTTGGTTAAAAAAAAAAAAAACTCAAACAGATTTAATTTGTTCTCCTTTTTACATTCGAAATGAATTTTTGTTTAGCTGATCATACATGTGTACCAGATTCCTTCTCAAGCATATGCAGTAATTTAAGTAAGTTTTAATTTAAGTAAGTTTTTAGTCACTGTGGTGATGTTCACAGCAGAGGTGCAGCTAGTCTGGATTATATTGACAACCAGGTGGAGACACAGGGAGAGGCAGATCTGCGAGCTGCCTGTTGTCAGGCATGTGAGGGCTGACCAATCAGAGAAGACTGTGCTAGTCAAGAGGGGGGTCTTAAAGAGACAAGAATGAAAACTGAGGACACATAGCATAATTTTAACATTAAAGCATGTAACCTGAAATAAAAGACTAAACATGAGTCTGCATAACATGTCCCCTTTTAAAACTGAACTTCTCCATTTAAACCAAAACAGGGTGGCCATAAAGGTTTTAAAATACAAACAGACCCTAATAAATAAGCCTGTACCATAGAGTTGGCCATGGTTGATACTGAGCTGTGTTTTACTTTCTTGTACAATCCCCAAATAATTAGAAATGCAAATAAGTGCACTGAGCGTTCCTGTGATTGGGCCTAAACTGGACTGTTTCTGAACAGACACAGTTTAAAAACAACAGAGTAAACTGGTCCACTGAGGCTTTCAGAGACCAAACACAGCTGTCCACTTTTCCTGACTTGGACATGTCAATATTTCCCTTTTCTCTACTGAAATAATAATAATATCAATTTTTAAATCAAAATCAAAAAAAGTTCAGTCTAACACACAGGCAGTAATACTGTCAGACTCATGAAGCGAGCGTATGGGTTGGTCTGCTCTGATATCCATCTATGCACAAAACAAATGAAACCTTAAGTGGTTTTGTTTTCCTGACCCTCAGACAGATTTAAAGAATTTAACATTTTCAGAGAATGACTGAATGTTTATAGTCTAGTATAATTTTAAAAAAAATGCTGTTGTCCTCTGTAGTGACAAGGTATACTGCATATGTCTTATAAGTGTTATTGTCATTTTTCAGTTTTGCCCTGCATCGTCACTGGGACAGTCTGATGAATAGAAAACTGATAAACACAGTGTGAATGTAACAATGACAAGAGAATGCTTCCACTGCCACTCTGTCATCCACAGAGAACAAAAGCAATCAGCAGCACCTATTGAACAGCAGCAGCTTTATACAGGCCACCGTGTCACTCACAGCGGGGAGGGAGAACTAAATTGCACTGTTTACTGTTTGCCTCTCGCTTGGCTGCTCAGCCTGTCCTTGAAAAATGTGCGTGTGTGTATTCTGCCTGAGATGCTGATGGGATCACAGAACAGAACAATGATTTAAATGGGTTTGTGTGTTCTGTTTAGTGTGGAACTGTAGGAAGCTGAAGCTGAGGCAAAGCGTGTTAGTGTGTGAGTCTGGACTGTAGCATTTAATCATCCTGAGCCCCTGGATGTGGGTTAGCCATATTAGTGGATCAGATTTGTCTGCATAGAGAACATTCAATACTCGCTGGCACGGGTGTGTGTACATCATTGTGAGTCTGTGTGTGTGTGTGTATTTGTGGTTGGCTGAGGAATTCAAGCGTAATGGTTGCATTTTCATTAGATGTGTGTGTGCTGCTGGCAGTAGCGTGGCACGTGTCTACTAGCAGCGCGTGACTGGACAGTCTCGTACGACTGGCTGCCCTCAACCACTTGGCCTGCTAACTGGGACTGGGGGGGGTTGAATAAAGTGGTCACGAGGCAAAGAGTTAGAGTAAAGTACTTTAATAACTTTTCCTTGTTTTTGTATCTGTTCCTAAAAAGATAGAAAGATTTCTGTCAACAAATCCCACCCAACAGATATCAACAGTGAACGCGTTGTATTGTCAGTGTTGTATTGTCTGTCTAAATCTATTGAGCTCCATCACAGAGATCAACAGAGCCTCTAATACCTCCATTGAAGACTGGACTTTCTTCTGATGACTCCTGCATTCCTTCATTAAGGTCATACATGTGCAGGTATCGCTGCAGAGTAAAATGGTCCACCATCACTCCAGAGTCTTACTCAGAGTCAGACTTTTGATTGGTCTTTCTATTGAGACAAATGTTCTCAGAAATTTTTCCTGATCTGCCAGATCAGACCTCAACTTTACCTCGACCATCTCAGTTAACTTCCACTTGTGAATGACATCACAAACTGAGGAAACAACCTGAGGAGCCCATGACTGCTGATTGTGGTTTGAGGACTGACCTGGCCTGCCCAAACATTTTTTATGTCATTGTGGCTGGAAATGCAAACCAGACTGTATGGAATGTCCATGGAGAATGTAGTGGAACTTCTCCTTAATCAGGATGGAGTTGATTCAGTGCAGGTGTCCAACTATAGAGAAGGCAAATAACCCACAGACTTTAATATTGTTGGTTTGACAGACTGCAGCATCATCCTCTCATCCATTGTCATTTTACATGCAATCTTCTTCTTACATACCTCCCTCTGATACCGCCATGACTTTCTAACTTGGATTCATTGCTAAATGGGACTTTTTGTTCATCCACTGTAAAATATTAATATGTCTAGGCACACCCGAAGTGTTGCCTCCAGAGAAGTGGTTAAGAAACTGCTATTCATCCTCTGAGACCAATATAAGACAGCCTGACAGGACTTTTGCTGGCTGGAGTCTTGTGTTTTGTATTCAATAAAATCTGTATCAGTGAAGAAGTCTTCATCTCTCAGGGGACTGAGCTTGTATTGATCTTCTGATGCGTGGTTACTTTTGGTCTACCTAATCACGCTTTAGATAAAATCACTCCAGTTATTGCAGTTTACAGTTCCACGTACCTCACCCTAACAAACCTAACAAACAAAAGTCAAGCAAGTGCAACTCCGCAAATACACTGTGAAAAAATCTCTTTAGCTGATTTTACCATGAACTACAGGGGGGCTGCTGTAATGACCACATTTAACACGATTTGTCTAGGAAACAGTTTAGCTCAATAGTGCAGGAAACTGGGTTAATTGTTACATATATCCTCCTCTCAGTGCAGTGCGACACTACCATTGCTCCTCTCCGCACTTGTAGGAAGTGACGGCTTGGAGTCGGGCACCTTGCCAAATGCTCCCTCAAGGTGACAGAGATGCCCGCAGCCACCGCCTCAGCTTCCACACCCATACAGCTCAGAGAGACAGCTACACATACTCTCTGTCTCTCATACACGCACACACACAGTCTGACTGAAGATGAACTTTTCCCCTCTATCTAGATGGATTGGCTCTTTGAGGAAAAGGGGAGCAGACTTCTTTGATACCTCAGGGGTTTGATCTCGGAGCCTCAGCTAATGGATGGGGGATGACATTTTTTTAAAGCACCATCAGTGACAAGTTTGGCTCTCCACTGGGACCCTGCTCTGCCCTCAAACCAACCTTGTGCCATGTGGACAAAACCCAGTTATAGAAAGGAACCTTGCACCTCCATGTGTTTGCACTTCCATACAGGAAGAGAAGAACCTGAAGAGTTCTGAAAAAAAAAAAACCCAACAAAAAACCTAAAAATGGGCCAGAAATCCCTGTTCCAACAGGTCAGCCCTGGTCATGTTTGCCAAACTTGTATAAAGCCAACCAAAAAGACTGGTAGCTGTGGGTACTGCCAGAGGTGACTCTACCAAGTTTTGTTCATTAAGGACTTTTTTCTCAAATTAATGATTTCACAGCATTCATATGGTCTGTCCACTCAGGACCCAAAAAGTCCAACTGTAATATATGAAATTTACAGAGCAAGATGTAAAACTTGTTACACTGGGATGTATTTTGTCCACTGTCTTTTTCTCCAGTCAAATGAAGATATTATCCCTGGGATGTGGTCTGTTAATCTGACTGAAACAGACTTCATCTTATCTCGTAGTAACGCTCCATATGAAACATGGGAGGTAAAGTCCTGTATCAGATTAGATTCCCTGGCAAGTCCAGTAACAACAAGGCTATAAAAACATAGCTTATTCTATTCACCACAGCACGATCCACAGCAAAGCGAGTTGTGAAGCATTAGAAGCTCATATATCATTGCTGAACTGCCATCTTGTGTCCTGTATGCATCGAGACCAGTGATACCCTTACTTTGCCAACAACTCTGCTGCTGGCAGACACTTACACGCTTTATGCATGTTTTAGAGTCATGCCACAGGTGTAGCTGGATGCTAAATTAATGGTGATGTTAGGATCTCACATACTCACAGAGACACAGAGGCCCTTGACTACTAGTGATGCAAAGAAGCTCCTGGCGGCTGAGTCAGACACACACTGCAGACACACACTCTTGTTTTTGAATGAGTGATCTCTGACTGGGCTGAGGTCAGGGCTCAAATACACCTTGCTGGCTAAAGACAGTAGACAGCAGAGGACAGCAGAGGACAGCAACCCCAATAAAATTGATGCCACAGGCAACAACAGTGAGACACTACTCAGCAATTGTCATCTGAGCATAATATTATTGGTATTTTCTACCTGCATGACCAAAGAGAGTGAGCGTCAAGGGATGAAGGGACCATTTAACGAGACACTCCCACAGAAATAATAAACGTGACTGTTGTGTGTTTTGGTTTTCTGTCTTTTCGTGGTTCAGTTTAGGCACTAAAAGTGCCTGGTTAGGCTTAGGAAGCAATTGCCTTCATGATAAAACAACTTTAAATGTTGGCAGGAAACAGGTAAGGAACAGCAGTCTCTTTGTGTCCAAGTCCCAAAGACCTGAAAAGATAAGCTGTAATTGTGATTATAAATAGTGTCAATGTGGTTGCAATGTGAAACAGGATGAAAAAAACCCAAATCCATCAGAGAAATAGTGCAAATAGTGCATTAGGAGTGGCTAAATCTATAGTTTGGCCACTCAAACTGGGCCTACACGATCCTCAACAAAATATTAAAGAAGAACATTTTATTTATGACTATGTTCATTTGTGCAGTTACATTTACTGTGCATAATAATAGCTGAAGTAATAATAGTTCAGCCCCTTGAAAGTTGAAAAGTCTGCACTTCAACCACATCATGATTGATTTATTTAAATACCACTGTGGTACGTACAGAGCCAAAATTGTGTCATATTTCAAATATATATGGTCCTAACTGTAAAAATATTACACATAAAAGTAACATGTCACTGAACATGGTGCAACAATTTTAGAATGTGTTGCTCTAGGGTTTCTGTGGTGATCGAACAGAAACAGAAGGCCCCAGCCACCATGTCTGAAGACGTACTACCTCATTCATTCTGTTTTTGGGAGATGTCTGGCCGGCTGGAGGACATTTAACTGCTTGTCTGTTATGGCTGGCCGCATCAAACAAGTCCTGAATCAGAGAGAAAAGGGTCGATGCGGATCATCAGCACAGGCACCAGTGTCTCTGTGTGTATTGATCTGCACCAAAATGACTTTTGGTCATGGAGCCACATTCACACAGCACTGACCCTGCAGTGGGGTTACATGGCTTGACTGTTGCTGCGTGCACTGAATGTAGGACCAAAACACAGATATTTAGACACACACACACTCATATTTGGGTTGCAAAGGGATTACCCTTTGTAGGGATAAAAGGGCTGTACATTAACTGTTTAATGCGTGGCACTAGTGACACAGAGGCTGATCACAGGCCACAAAATTGTAGCACGAGTAAAAGACATTTAAAGTTACCATCTCGAAAAACAACCATACTGAATATAAAACTCTGAAGTATAAAGTTGTGAAAAGACCTTTAGCTCAAGCCACTTAAGGCTTATGCTGGTTGAAAAGAAGCAGGTTCAGTCAGGTCAGGAGCAGTCAGGTGTTTGCAGCTGCTGGACTAAAGACACATCACTCAGTCATGTTGGCCAGGTGTGCACGGTATGTTATATTGAACCTGATTTAATCGTGAGGAGAGTGGGGTCATCACATTCATCTCAGAAATAAACCAGCACACATGCCTCCACTTCACACAAACAAGCGTCTCTGTCTCTAACATACATGCAAACTGTATTGCACAAGTGGTTACTGCACTAAATGCATTCATTGCATAAACCGATGTTTTCTGTAACATACAAGAAGTAAAACTTTTTTTCCTTTCATATCTGCAGTTCTGGTACCATGTGCTGCAGTTCAGGAGCCCGACAGAATGTTTTCCAGTGCTGCTCACTGAAACTCATGGCGGACTTTTTATCAATTGTGTTTGGATGAATCCTGCCAGCCAGGCAGACTGCAGTGTTGAGTGGTATGAAAGTGCCACTGGTGGAAAGTATACATTATAGTAGCCTGTCTTCATAATTTCCTGAACATTTAAAAAAGAGGGAAAAAAAAGTCCTGCAGCAGAATTGCCCGTCATTTCTTCTAAGTATATTTGCTTAAAAGCGTAAACGAATATGAAATTGCTCAGCCCCCTCTCCTGTACAGTCTGATTGCTGGGCCTTCAGTCCAGTCTGTTACTGATGTGGGTGCCAAGGTACTTTATAGTACTCCTCATGTCATCATTCACTCCCAGACTCTCCCTTGTCTTGGCCATGTTCAGAAGCAGATGAGTTCTTCCGGCCCATGCCACGAAATCATAAACAAGTGCTCTGTATTTCTCCTCCAGGTCGTTACTAATACAGCCAATCTTTGCAGAGTTGACCCCGAGTTGTATTGAAAGTCTGTAGGTGAACAGGAGGGAAGACAGCACACTCCCCTGTGTAGCTCCTCTGCTACTAAACATCAGTCCAGACAGAATGCTGCCCAGTCCAGTGGAGACCAGGCTCTCCAGAAACTTCATTTAATGTGATTTGGGGGCAAATGGTTACAAAAGCATGACAATAGTGGGGTATTGACATGGACACTGAAGTACTGAATATTTGTGCAAAGCTAGTAATAAACTTGGAAATCTTATCAGCCAAATCTGATTTAATCCGAGTTGAATATTTAGCTTTTCCTGTGTGTTTTGGCTCTCCCCTGAGTCTGAGACTGAGGTCAAGACAAACTCCTGATTCCCTATGGTTTCCTCACTGAAGCAAAGATGGACAAACGCTGCTGCAAAGGTCAGATCGTTATTAAAGAATGGAAAAAAGATGGATAACCATTCAGCATGTCCCAGGGGGATGGGCTGGGTCTGTCACAGAGGGCAGTGATGCAACAAGCGCACTATGAGAACGCTGACGATAAAATATGATTAAAAAGTCTGGGTGGCAGTCTGACGACGGTGAGGGGCCTTTTTTTTGCTGATAACAAACAGAATGACAAATGCAAGCGGCAGAGAAACATCTGCGTCATCGCTTTCACTGCCTCATTAGAGTTTCCTCCTGACTTCTGATGTACAGATGGCAGGTTTACCGAACTCCTCTCATTTCTTCTACACTCTTTCTTTTCTATTTCACTTCCTTTGCTGGACAGTTAGCCCCCTGCCGACCGCACACGGCTACAGTGAGAGGTCCGGCGCTTGTAAGCCTCTCCTGGATGCTCTGCAGTGACCACATATTGACGGAATGGCTCAGTCTGACTTCATCATATGCCTCTGTACCCTTTTAAATTTAATATTATTTCCCAGGAGACAGGAATACAGCAATACTCTACTCTTGTTACATCATCCAGTTGTCCACAGTTACTGTGTGGTGGTGTGTTTCCATAGGAGTGAGTGTCTGGTTGTTGATACCTGACATCCATGGGAAGTAAACACATGTGATTGCTCACACTAGTTAACTCTTTTACATCAGGTTTAATGATATGTACCCATAAACTCACTCGGTCCAAACATTTACACATGCACTGATATCAATGACTGAGCTGGTGCTCGTTTTTCTTGTAGCAGTGTAATTTCCTGGCAGTTCTTTACTGAGAACATTCCAGCTCATTAATGATAAGGCTGACAAGTGATGATTTCCAGGTCTCAATGCGTTACACGATGAGTCGCACGCACACACATAAACACAGGAGAAAGGAGAGGATTCCTTTAGAGGGCTGAAAGAGTGCTGATTAGCCAAACCCTCAATTTTATATTTCTCTACTTGAGAGAACCTGAGTCATTTCATCCTCTTGTCTAAATGGAGTTCTGATTTAACCATTAACCCATCCACCCAAATCCTAATCCTGACTTGAAGTCAAGAGATTAAAGTAAAGAGCAGTAAATTAAGCTAAATTTGGTGTATCTCCATCTCCATCCCCATCCTAAACTAACCGTCACAACAAAAGCAGCATGTGCACACTGTATTCACTTTAACTGTATGAAAGAAATGCACTGAGTAACTACATATATCCTTACAACTGCAATGAGAACTTAACTAACTCGCTGCAGGTTGACTCAAAAACAGCAGACATTAACATGCTAAAGTGATGTAATCCATTAGAGACCATGCAATATCTGTAGAAAACATGAATCCTCACATAGTAAATAAACTGTTCAATAATCAAGTCAACATTCACCACACATCACAAAAGGCCGACAAAAAGGGTGAAGGTCACAGGATATGTTGGGCCATGCCGTGTCATTCTTTGTCTATTCAAACTGTTAATAAACACACACTCATACAGCACAGGCGAACCCAGCGAAGCAGTGAATGTAGCACATATTTGTGCTGGTGGGATGTTAGCATTCCCTGCTGTCCTGTGTTATTACTGGTTTTATATATAGTAACAGTGGGACAAGTTGTCCTCCAGAAGTGGGAGAGGACCCCCACACCCCCTCACCCCCAACAACCCCCACAGTACTGTCAGCCCTGAAAAATCCAGCCAGGGGCAGCAGAATGGTGGGAAACATGCGCCTGAGATGACCCTTTGACTTTCCCCTACCCCCAGGGCCCCACATCACCCAGCCCAGTTTTAGATTAGCTCAGAGTGTTTTGTGGAATTTAATGAAATGAGCAGAAAAAACTCAACAATAGTGACAATTTAGGCATGGCTCATGACTGTCTAAAACTGATGACGATATTACTGTGCTGTTAAAAAGGCTGTCACATATGCCTTTGTAGGAAACTTGCACACATGCACTTCTTGGGGACTCTCTGGCTCTGCAAGCTAATGGTATTTAGAAAGCATTAAGCTGCAATACCGTGGGCCCAGTGACCCATTCTGTTTTGAATGGACACCGCACTAGCTTTACTGAATGAGAAGAGCCAGGGAGGAGACTAATCTACACAGAGAGTCCTCAAAGGAAAGCTAACACTGTAATGTGTTGCTGTGAGCTGCTGTGAGCTCCTTTCCGGGGCTAAGAGCTACTCCCTGTATGTGACCGTCACAAACATGCCATGTGCTGGCAGATGTTAGAGATTGCCCAGTTTGTATCATTTTTCCAGAAATCAGTGGTTGTTTATTTTTTAAATGTTGAAATAATGAAGAGAAATCTTGGACAAAGCTTTCATGGCTGGAGGAGAGGCTGGAGTTAACGCTCCTGAAGCATGATGGACTGTGCTGTTTTCCAAACAGAGTAATGAAAGTAAAACTGGTTAAGATGGAAGTACAGAGGCAACCAGCCCTGTATGTCTGTCTCATGTGAGTAATACATGTGCTCTTATTATATGAGTGGATGGCAAAGTGGATGAGCAGAGCACATGACAGGGTGGAGTTTTAGAATCGTGAACAGCGGCTGGGTTATCTGGTAGAGCGGGTTTCATCCATGCTCAGCTTAACCTCTCTGCTGGTCTAATAATGTGTGGTTGTGTGTGAGTGTTTATGTACACACATCTCCACATTCAGTGGGATTAACAGGCCAGAGAGGAGTAATTACAGCCGGTGAATGGCATTATCTTAAAATACTGCAGGCTGAAGAAGATCAGCTTTCAAAAACAGACAGATGAGGGTTTTTCAAAAGGTTCAGTTCTGCACTGCCCTCTCCTCCCAGCCCTCCATCATCTTAGGAGACAGGCATGATGCTGCTATGATGATCAGAAATTATAAAACTATGTAAGGTACAGACACAGACACACACACAGGGTTACCAACATGTTTTCATTTTCTGCAGCAGCTAAATGTAGATAGTCCTGGTAACAGGCAGTTGGTGGTGAGTTAGCACACTGCACAGCAGTGGCTAGAGTTAGATCCCAGAGATGTCAATCATACATACATGCCGTTAAGTGACCACATGCACTGGTGTGTCTGCAACGCTGCCTGTGCAGCATAGTTGTGTACGGTCCCCAGGGATGTCGAATTTCGGCCAAGAGCAAACGTCAAAATCCATGTTTAAGCTGAGCTTCATGGGATGGGACATTGTGTGTGTGTGTAGTGTGTAGGAGAATGAGAGTAAAGTTTACCTCTCTAAGTTTATGGCTCTACTGTGCATACACATGGAGGAGTGTGCACTGATCATCTCTGCTGAGGACTTGCAGGCTCTCCAGGCTCTGACCACGTGAAGTGAAAAGGAATGACACAATGAAAGAAAGAGTGGGGATGGTAGAGGGAGCAGGGTGGAGTGCGTGCAAGGAAGTGCCAGGCTCAGCTGAGTTATTCCTCTGGCTCTGTGTTTACAGCCATACATGGGCAGTATATGAAAGCCTGCACATATACACACCAGTACAAGGACACAAACACAGTGACTGCTACTAAATGGAATGTGACACCCAGACACACACACACCTCCCCTCCCCGAAGGACTGCAAAAACCTCGATATCCCTCCTCCTGCTGCTGCTGCTGCTGCACACCTTCGCCTACATTATTATCAAAGAAATGGGGGAGGCTGGGAAGCAGAGGAGGAGTGAAAGGGGGGATGGGCCGATGAAGATGAAGGACAAGAGGAGGAAAGAATGGCAGACTAAAGCTCTTGTATGTGACTCTGTATACATATATACATACACACACACATACAGTATGTGTGTGTTCATTTAGACATTTACTGTACATAAAAGATCATTAAATGTTGTTAGTGAAGAGACAGACAGTGGAAACAGTGGATCACCTGATCACCAAACTGATCAACAGACAGATGCAGGTCCATGTTTTCTTCCCTCCCATTCATCTCTTTACATTCGTCTACTGCAAGACTTTAACCTGCTATGTCTTTGTCTGCTTTAAGAAGCTGATTAATCAGATGCCATCTAATCATGTGGTCCTAGTGACTCTGACGTTTCCTTATTGTGGGCACGTTTCCTTATTGTGGTGATATAGAATGACACAACAGAAAGGAAAGGTTTGACTGCAGGTATAACTTTAAGAGTGTACATGTGATAGTCCAAGCGTTTCAGGAGCTTTTCATCTATAAGACTAATTCAATGAATAAGAATACGTGTATTGTGCCTGGTAAATGTCTATGCCTTGCAAACACCATCCATCTAGCTTGGAATACTAGCTTTCTGTTCCAAACAGGTAGTCCAGGAGAGGACCTTGACGAATCGCTACAAAATCAAACACAAGCTTCTTTGACATCACAGCAGACATTATACACAGGATATACATTTGGAAATATATTATGCTAGGCCTGTCAGTGTTGTGGCATTGTGCTACAGACAAAACTCAGTAGCACCATAAGATCAGACAGCGTGAGAACGATACACTAACCCCTTCGACATGTCAGTGACTCCTGGCTCATTCAATGGGGGTCAGCACCTTAAGGTGTGATCCTCTTGAGTCTGACAGAACCAGGGTTTTATGCAAGCATTCTTAAAGCTGACCTTCTGTTCCATGCAGGACACTAGAGATTAAATGTTTAAGAAAAGAGTCCAGAGCTCTGTGAAGGAGCACTAGCACATAGTCAAAGAATCCGAAAAATATAAAGCCTAGAAGAGTAAAAAATGGCCAAACACAGTCAGTTTAGTCATTTTCGTGAAACTGTATTCCACTGTAAATCCATTAACTTACGAAGTCATTGCATGGACTAAAACCTGCTCCTGTCTGTTGCCTGTGCTCTGAACAGAATGGCTGGCCAACATGAAGAACCTACAGACACATACAGGAAAGACAGATAAACACCTAGTTTGCAGAGGACGTAAACAAATCGAGTAGGAACACTGTGACACTGTGTCAAAAACAATGCTTTCTGGCCTACGGTGAACTAAACACAGTACAAAAACAAGATATTTAATGTTCAAACTGATAAATCTTCTTGTAAATATACACTTATTCTTAATTTGATGCCTGCAACAGTCATTAATGGTGCCTTCACAGATGTGCAAGTAGATGCATCATTGAACTGCGTTTACTGAAAATGGTTTTTCAGAATGTCCTTAAGGCCATGTAATACCCTTCATACAGTACATGTTTGGATACTTAATTCTGCGCTGCCTGAGGGATGAAGGACACGGCCATTTAGTGTTGCAGATGGTGAATTCTCTTGTGTTGAACTTCAGCCCATTACCAATTGAACTGTTTGGTTGTGTAATGCTCTAAACAGGTGTTTTCCAAGCATTCCACAAATCTTCCAGTCTTCGTCGTTGCCACTTTCCCAACTTATGGAAATGAGTGGCAGAACAGTTGGCATATAAAACAGCTCGACACACTACCATCTCAAAGTCAATAAAGGTCAAAAACAATTCAGTTTTATTTATATTTTGCTTGCACTCATGCACAAGTAGACAGGAGGCAATGGGAGCCAAAAAAGTTACTAAGCAACAGCAAGAAGATATGACAAATGCGAACTCAGACGCTGAGATAGAATTATGGTAGTGGA
Source organism: Datnioides undecimradiatus (assembly GCA_008933995.1). NCBI lineage: Eukaryota > Metazoa > Chordata > Actinopteri > Lobotiformes > Datnioididae > Datnioides > Datnioides undecimradiatus. The sequence goes on from WARS01000010.1 coordinate 14,778,431, forward strand.
TGAAGTAAAAACTTGCCTGAATCTGAATGCCTTGCCTGAATGGTGAATGTTACAGGGTTAGGGTTAGAAAGAAGACAGCATTAGCTAAGACAGCATTTCAAATAAATTTAAAATCAAATCAAATCACCCCTCAGCACGGAGAAGTACTCTGAATGCAGTGATCCATTCAGCAAAGATCACATTGAAAAGGCACTCGACAGTACAAAGAAGCAGAGGGAAGAAGAGGATGCCATCCAGACAGGAGACGGAAAGGGCGTTCTCCTCTACAAATATTGTAAGACATGCAAGAGCATCATCACTGCCAGAGCCAGTCCTGCCCAAACTCCAGCATATTATGAGGACATATTGACAGTTATATAAGCTTTTACAGACCCCATGAATCTGGAGATCAGACAGAAAGCTACGGGCTCATGTTGTTCCATGCTCAGCTTAAACCACTGCAATTTTCAAAGTTGTTCGACCAAAAATTTTGTCTCAAAAAGTTGCAAAAAGTTCTTGATACCTAGATACCACTGAAGTGTACTTTTATTGAGATTTAACACATAGAAACACTTTCTAGCAAAGAAATATTTCAAAAACCGATGTGTTCTTTGGATAGTAGAGTGACAGTGACACTGTTTCTGGATGAGAGAGAGTGACAATTTGGTTATTATTTGGATAATTTTAAATAAAAAATGCCAATGCGTGTCTGCATGCACACTAGTACCCTGGTTATGATCAGGTCTGTAGAGTTTCCTGATTATGTTTTCTGCAAGTAAATATCATATCAGGGTTTCTGAAACCTGGATCAGGTCTTTTCATGATTCTGGGAAACCTGGATACACTAGCTGTGGTTAGCAGAATTACTTATTACTTACTCTAGTTTCTGAGCAGTAGGAACTGTGGCTGAGATTATGACAGACTAAGGTAAACCTGGAAACCTGGATAATGCTCTGTGTATACTGGACTTGACAGAACTGATATCAACTTAAGCCCGGCTCGACCCAGACAACATGTTTTGCCTGGCAGCGACACGTTCAAATAGCAGCTCTTGTTTGTTTCATCTTATTTTCTGCATTAATATGTGAGATAGAATCCTCAAAAACACCAATTACAAGGTGTGAAGTGTACTCTTACACCTTGTTATAGCACATGCAAAGATGTTAATGGATTCACTCTGATAGGTCAACACTATGTTGTTAACAAGACCGTAGAGATTTACAACAGAAAGTATGTAACACATTTTGCTCGAAGAGTAGTAATTGTTTTGTGATACTGTATTTAAGCCTTGATGTGTGCTGTGAATCAGGTGTGGCTGTGCAAAAGGGCCATCTCATCTGAACTGATGCAGCAGGACCTATAGACATTTGTCAACCTGTTATTCAATTGTCAGGCTCCCTCAATCTTCCCATACAGCCCTGAACCTGTCTTTGTCTCTCTGCCTGCCTGTCAGTCAACACCGGTGTGAGCAGCCCGCATGCAGTCAGATGGACCATCAAACCTCACCTCAAACTTGCTCACCCTGCTCTGCCTTTCCCAGCAGTGATGGGCGAAGTGGCAACGAGGCAAGAGAATGACGTTTGGAACGAAGAGAGTCACAGGAAAGAGAAAGAATGAGAGAGTTTCAGCCTTAGTCTTTCGAAGCCTGGGGGAGGGGGGGGCTATTTAAAGAAGAAAGACTTCTCACTATCTGCCTGCCAAAGAGAGAGAGGAGAGGAGGGAGCAATCTTTTCTTCTTTTCCTCCTCCTATCCTTTTTCTACAATAAAGACAAAGAGAAATAATTTTAGCTTTTTCTGTGGTTGAGTTGCTGCCAAGCCAACAACACAGAGACATATTCTTTGTTAAAGCATGGGTTTTAATTCTGCATTAGATGCATAGAGGTTGATCTTTAATCACCTCAATAATATGATGAACAAAACAAAACAAATTTTTTAAAAAGAAAATCTCTTGAGTGTAAAAATAGCATTAGTCAAAAGACGCCATCTGCTGTACAGTAATTGGTGTTTTGTCCATTAAAAAGCTGTGATTTGAGCTGAGCATAAATATAGAATACATCTCCACGATCATTTCTGCCCAACTGTTACTAATGCTGTACTCCATCCTTAGAACGATTTACAGAACAACACAACATAAAAAGTGGAGCACTGCATTTGTTTCAAACCGTATGCACAATACTGTTCTCAAGAGCGCAAAGTGTGCAGACAGATGAAACGGTTCCAGGTTACCACAGTTCAGATAAAGGTGATGTCTTTGTGGCAGTTGTAATGTTTTTCATGGCATATTGACATTTCATATTGACATGCTTTCATTAGCTTATTAGCACTAAATGTGCAGCTGAGGCTACTGGGAACACAAATGTACAAACTAAATTCTACTCAATATTTTGATATTTCTGTTTCTAGATATTTCTGACCAACTGACCCAACATTAGCAGACCACCAGGGGGGCTGAAACTGACCGATGTCTTCTGTGCTGGGTGGACTGAACTCTGTCTGAGCTCAGACTTACATGACTAGACTAGTAAATAAACAAAGTCCATCCATCCATTCATTTCCTGTAACTGCTCATGCCTTTTGGGGTCAGGGGTTTGCTAGAGCCTATCATAGCAATAATCAGGCAGGAGGCAGGGTGCACCCAGGACAGGTCACCAGTCTGTCACTGGGCAATTTAGAGTTCCCAGTTCACCTATAACCTCTGGTGGGAGGGAGCCAGAGTGCCCAGAGGGAACCCATGCAGACACGGAGAGAACATGAAAACAGAAAGGACCCCATTGGAATCAAACCCTGGACCTTCTTCTTGTGAAGAGATTAAGTCACTTCTACTTTAGTCACTGTGATTCAGTGGCACTTGAACTACAATCAGGTGCATGAGGAGTAGAAAACTGACCTGACGATCTGATGATCTGCAGCCACATCATTTCTGGGCCTTCGCCAAGCTTCAAAAGTCTCTACGAACTACTGTTTCATGATCATATGGTTAACGTCTGGTTAGCCTTAAGGAAAGATCGGGGCTTGAGTGAAAATATTCACTTTCGTTGTTATTGAATACATTAATAATCAGTAGGTTATGATTATGTCTGATGTCCATTCAACCTCCTATTTTGTTGCACTACAATATAACTTTAGCTACTCTTCTGCTACCAGCAAACAAGACCCATTCTTCCTACAGGTGCTAGAGGTGTATGTCATTTGAACACAAAAACATGTCTTTGGAAATTTGCTGAAAAGTCTAATTCTGTCATTTTCATCTCCCCTGGACTGCATGTTACTTGAGGACAATTTAGGGTTAATGTCTTCATAATTTAGCCAATAACATAAAACCATGCATGATGACTAAAATGACTCCACATGTAGCAGGCACTATCGAGCCTGTTAAGCCTAATCAAGCACATTAAAGTCTACTTAAATTTGTCCTTACACAAACTCAGAAAGGGGGGAGTGAGTGCTCTGAACAATACAATCAATCATAAACCAAGGACCTGACGAAATGTCACTTTCACGCTTGTGTTGCAAGAGTCCACTTCCAACAAATACTTCACAAGTTTGGAAAGCAAAAAACAAAAGTACCAATATTTCAGTTCTAATTTACTGTTTAATCAATCATCATTAAAAGAGCAACTACTGGAAACCATTGATTTGTGGAAAAACCTCTCACTTCGGTTGCTACATGACATCATGTGCCCCTTAACAACCATCACCACAGCAGTTCATCTTTTTTATGGAACACGCTGCGCTCGTCTGACATGACGTAATGGGCTGTTTGGAGACAACAATGCCATTAAGCAGAGTTAATTGCTCCCAGCACTTTAGATCGCCCTTCCGTTTTGACACTCAGGTTCATTACAGGGACAACTGCAACTCTGTACTATGTTTATCATCATCAGGCATTCAAAAGAAAACATGCACTCTGTTTTCTTATTGGTCTTTGGATTGATTAGCTGTGTAATGCCTGTTAGGGCTTGAGCTTCAATATCATATTATTAAATCCAAGTACAGAATTGAATCTAACATTTTTAATCCCATATCAAATCCAATCTGGTCAACATTTATTGATCGCATGTAATTTAAGTTATAAACCACCAATATTCAAAGTGTCATTTTATGTTTTTAAGAACATTTTCCTGGCTGCGGAGGCACAAACAGTTTGGAGATCCTGATTAATGTTCACAACTTGTAGCCCTGCGCAGCAGAATGAATGGAGATTCCAGGAGATGATGTGATCAGCAAATTACTTCACACATTCCACTTGTGGGTTATAAAGTGGGTCACAGACACAAACAAACAAACAGGTGAGGTCTGGATGAGTGCTGACATCGGCTTACATAGAGAAATATAATCATTTCAGCCTTTGAAAGAAATAATGGTAATGAGCTACAGCTGATATAATCTACTTGTCTGAATGTTCTCCGTGTTTCATTCTGGTTCACAGAGAGATTAGTAGAGATACATCTAAAATGAATCCAGCTTTATGAACCAACCGTAAGCGTGTCTTAACCAGGGCTGTGTATTTTCAGCTCTATTGTTTGGAATTCCTTCTTAATATTCATGTCATGTAATGTGAGTACAAAACTAAAATATTTACTTTGTTTAAAAAAAGCTAAACATATTCCAGTAAGCAGTTGCCCCCAATGCCTTCACCATTTCCAAGGCAAATATGATGACAGTGGGCGGCTGTGGTCATGAACAGGCTTGACTGTTACAATGAGTTGATGATGGTTGAACTTTAACCACATTAACTCAGGACAATGTGATTGAGAAACAGATACTACATCAAGAAAAATGATTTTGGATCTGATATTGATAATATCTGAAAATTACATCTTTTCAATGAACAAACCTCCTTTCCCATAAAACAATGACAGAAAACTTTCTTTGCCCTACTAATACAGACTGCTGCCTAACAAAGTAGTTAATGGTTGGATAAAACTAAGGAAATCATTTCAATAGTTCTGTTCTTTGTTTCCCCTGTCCCCATCTCAACTAAGTAACTTCAGCAGAGGTAGGACATGAAGATGCCCCAGGCTGAGTGGCTGTTCCACAGCGACCTATTTCCCAGAGAGCCCTGTGTCTCTCATTTTTTGTGATGGATGCTTTCAGACATACTTCCCTCCTCCACTAACTGTTTCTTGCCCCACAGATGAGGACAGTTGGCGGGATGTTTGAGTGTGCATGCGCATGCATGAGCATTTTTGTTTCCTCATTTGGTTCTTTTCTGGTAGGTCTGTGTGTGCGTGTGTGCGTGTGTGTATGTGTGCGTATGTGTGTGAGAGAGAGACAAAGAGAGAGAGACAGAGTGTGTGTGTTTGGGGGGCACTGTGTGCTGCACAGCTGGCCCTGATTTAATTCAAAGGCCCACACAGAGGCAAGCATTAACACAAGCACGCTGCAGTCACAAACAAGTTAAGACACTTGACATCTGTGGCGTCAATTTGACAAATTGTATTGTTGTTGGGACTGTGCAATGGTGGTTTGTAGTCAGGAGAGACAAAACTCGGAGGGAACGGAAAGCACCATTGCTGGGAAGGACAGGCATTTGATCTGGCATGGAAAAAGACACTGTACACCATGCTTTGGTGTCTTAATGATGACTGGAGAAAACAGTTTTTGAAACTGGTCCATCGCTGAGTGAGCCATGAGCCAGGAAACAGGCTACATATTTATAATATCTATGTATAATATACATATAATACAATGTAAAACATAGGATAGACGATCGCTGTGTACGTCCGCTAGACTTGTTCTTTTTTGCCACTAATAGACTCAGACTGTTATTTAAATTGTCTGGCAAAATTATGAGGCAGTGACGAGGAGAAGACTTGTTATCAAATCTCCTGACACAAAAGTGCACTTCTGCAGACGGCTGTGGAAACATGAGGGAGAGCTGGAGTGAGGGAGGCTGTGACGAGTTCGTTGTTTGAGAGGACAGAAGTCATCAATCAACAGCAATGGTTTGTGGCTGCTCATTTCCAAACCGTGGCAATAAAATGTCCCACAATGCTTCACCCTATGCTGGGTGAGGACATGCTGTTGTTGTGCTACAAATTGATGCTAAAATGTCTCGTCCATCCACCGGATGACTACCGGCTGCCAAACAGGAAGAAATCCTACACCACATCTCCCTGAAAAATGCTCTACCAAGATTGCAGAGAGCTGCTGCAAACAGCATGGAGATAATGTAATTAGCTAAAGTTATTGTGTTGTGTAATGTGGCCACACAATTGTATACACAACAATGTGAGCCTGTCACATTCAACTTGGGCATTTCTCAGCGGTCGTACACTGACATGGTGCAATAGCCCAATACTGTAGACTGTAGCTTTAGTTGTAGTTTCCTGGCTAATGTCTCACTCATTACAGGACCAATTTCAACAATTGTTGTTATCTGTAGTTATTGAGGCACCAATGCATGGGAAAAGACGTCCAGACTGAAAAATACTAAATTCCCCTTTAACTGAACTATGGCGCTGGGTCTTTATTTCCTGGTTTTCAATGAAGAGGCATCCAAACATCTAGAATGACGTTAGGATGTCAGGTAATAGTCTACTCCCACCTCTGAAACACCAGTCTGTGTTTGTCCCTTTCCTGCCCCAACATGACGGTGTCAAGAAACAGAGTCAGCTCAGTAACATGCGCTATGTTCCCAGTTTGTTGTAGAAGAACTTCACAGTGCTCTGATCGGCAACTGATCCAATGTCTTTGGAATCACTCAACATCTCTTTCTTTTGAACTGGAGCGAATTTCTGTAGCCACAATCCAACATATAATGGAAAATCCCATCAGAAGAGAGGAGGATTCACATAGTGAATGTTCAGGCGACCACACTTCTGGTCATGCAATGTATCTGAAAGTGGGCAGTTAGTTCAGTTGTGACAGTTAACCACAGATGGCGGGGGGTCAGGACACACTGCTATCCTTTCAGATGTTAAGCAGAATTGCATATTTGAAATTTTGCAAACATAGAACATACAAACAAGTCCAGATATGTTTGTTTTGTTATTATTTTATTATTTTTGTTTTACTTTAGAAAGGCCAGTCCCAACCAAAATCTAATACAGAGGGATATCAGGTCATAATAGATTTATGTCAATTAATCTTTGTAATCAGTGGATTTATGTGATTTATTTGATGTATAAATACATGCTCTGTTTTGCAAAGACTTGTAATGTATAAATGTAACAATAATTTGACACATTAATTCAAAACTTTGACCAACTGTAAAACCCTGTTTACAGTCTTCAATTCTATTAGCTGTTTTGCACCACGCAGCTTTTATAACCCTGCTTTGCCAAAGAAGCACCAAAGCCAGGGAAACTTTGCTCCTCATCAAGGGCTCGAAATGCAAATAATCTAGTGTGTCGCTGCCTGGTATAACCGAGAACAACAACAGACGCTGGACAGCCAAGAAGAGGATGTCTGTGGACAGCTTCTTGTTGTTAACAATGGAATCAATACAGCTTATAAATGTATTGATCCCCATTTGAATTCAACATGGAACACTAGGATTAACAACAAATATCCAAAAGGCTAAAGGGCAATTTAATTTATTGATAGCCCAGGAAAGAAAATAACCCACTCATACCCTGAGCTCAGATCCTGTCACAGGGGTTTGGTGTTATGCAGGGAAACAGACGTCCTCCTGTCACTTTGCCAGTACTAAATGGAGTTCTCATTTGCTCTAGCTCCCCTTAAAAAAAAGAAAAACAATCTTCCCAGCTGAATCAGATTAAACTTCTCCTCCAATCTCCATCAGTGGAAATCTCAACCCCAAACTCCCCTTCACTCCCCTCTCTGTCAAGGGCAAAATCTACAAAAGAACAGAAGATCATTAATGACGTGTTTTGACAGATGGGTCTTGAAACTAAATGGAAATATCTCATTTGTCAGTCAGTGCCTCAGAAAATGACCCCTCTGAATGTTTATACCGATAAACTAGTAGTATCAGCAGTCAGCCAATCAACAGCCAAGAATGATCTGCTTGTAAAACCTGTGTGCACGAGTCCAACACAAATAGTCTCTGATGTTTAAGTTTTTATGGTGCTTTTATAACAGCATACTGCTTCTGTCTTTGCTCCTGACACACCCCAATAGCTGCCTATAATAAAATGTTGCAATCAAATCCTTTTCAAGTGAGGGGAGTCTATACTGCAGACTGCTGATGAACCAAAGGATTACTGCTTCAGGCCATATGTGTATTGTTTATATTTGCAAATACAAGTCTACAAGATGCTGAGAGCAGATCGAGACTTCTCCGTGTGTGTGTGTGTGTGTGTGTGTGTTATTGTATGTGCCTACAACTGTGTTTAGATGGTGTGTGTGAGATAGGGAGAGACGGTGACTGCTCAGAAAAAAAGATAGAAAGGGAACAGCATCAGATCGAGGACACGTCCAGATATACACTGTACATTTGTGTCCACTCTCCAAGTGTGTATAATGTATGTTTATGCAAACACATGCCAGCACATATTCTTGCTGTCCACCTCCGACTGAGCAACAACCACTGGCCAACAGGAATGTTCAGTGCTGTATCCGACCCTCCTCCCACTCTACTGTATGTCTTCACCCCTCCTCCCCCTCCACCCCCTCGTCACTGAAATGTACACTCCATCCTCTATAAGATTAAAACAATAGCTCACCACACACAAACACACACAATCACACGCAGCCTGACTGACAGAGCCACAATGACAACAACTGGATAGTCACAAGTGACACTGTTTCAATGAGGCAGATCCTGGCTCCATGCCGAGATGTGATGACCAAACATGTCTCCTCTGTGCTGATTTTGCTGCTATGCATTTCACAGCTGCTCAAAGTCGTGAAACGATGACCACTCTCTCTCCATCTCAGTCTCTCCTCAGAAACCTACAGTGAGCTCAGACCAGTAACAATGACAGAAAACTGGCTAACAGGTAAGGCTGGTGTGTAGAGAGTATGCATATCGGTTACAAAGGTATAATATAATATAATATAACCAATATAACCATTCCTGTATGTAATCAAAGTCGACACAAGCACACTGCCAGGCCTGCAGCTATTGTCCATGACAAAAAACATGCTGATGATGCCACTGAATTATCCCAACAACCAAAAGTTGCAGTAAAAAATATTCATTGATCTAAGGATTAGGTATCAAACCTCAGCCAGTCGAGTTATTTATCAACCAATAACAAAAAAATTTCAAGCCAAAAAATGTTTAAATTTGCTCAAATAAATCATCACACATCAATGTTTTAGCATATGAATGTTAAATGTTTGAGACAGAGTTTTGCTAAAAGAATAAATGTTAAAGTAAAGTAACGAACAAAGGAATCATATGGGTGTCATAGTCACCCATGGGTTTTAGACACTGACCATGTGATTACAGTGTTGCAGGTTTGAATCTGCATATTAATGCTTGATGCATGTGATTCTTCCCCTCTCTGCTGTAATCTCTGTGCTGTCTCTTTCAAATGACCAGCCATATTGTTAACAAAGAGAAAAACCTTTAGTTACTGATTTATAGAAAATTCAAACGATACCCTGCTCAAGTTCTGAGAGTTGAGGATGGTCAGTCAGATTCTTTATGTTACCTGAGAGCCACGTCCTTAGCAGCCAAACACATATACAGACACATACAACATACGTAGCTCATGTGTGTAGCAGATAAACCCGACGATGTCAATCAGCAGAGGAGACTGTAAGGGACTGTGCTGTGAAAGGCAAAGCTGTTGGTATTTTCTGGCTCTTGCTGCATGACGAGAAAACCAAGCAGCCGGCCCACCCAAACACATCAACACAGGACCTACCCTGTCAGCGGGTGTCAGCTGAACGGCTGGCATGACGCACACACACGCACTCACTGTACTTCTAATCTAACCCCAAATAACACTAACCTCCTGACAGCATGTCATTGCCGGTGTGTACAGTGCAGTGTATGCATCTGTGTGCACGAAAAAGGTGACAAGTTGCAAATTGCAGTTTATTGTTTTTCAAGACGATATACACAGACCTGCATCATGTGTGCAGGGCACTTACCTGTGGTGGAATGCAGACTCTCCAAGCTCCAATAGCGAGACAGAACCCCCCTCAAAGTGCCGCCCAGGCTACCTCCTCCTCCACCTCCACCCATACATCCACCCACCCCGAGACCTCCGTCCACCATGCTGTCCACCCCTCCTCCTGTCGGGCTTCCTCCGTCCGAGTCGGACCCAGGCGACAGCCCCGAGCTTCCACTGCCACTACTGCCACAGCTGCCCCCAGGCAAGGGCACGCCCCCCTCCGAGCCCTGCTGGGTCCGCATCCCAATTTGGATGCACGACAACAAGGGGCAAAAAAAAGAAGTGGGCAGTGAAGAAATAAGTGGAAATGAAGAGGAGGCGAGGCGGCTGAGCAGGTGGTTTATTCCCCCGGCAGGGAGAGATTGCAGAGGAGGAGGAGGAAGGGGAGGAGGAAGTGGCCTCCTGGCTGATATCTGCTGCACTATTCGCTGAGGTAAGCTTCAGCTGTCAACTTGCTGCTTCCTCCTTCCGTGCACAGAAAAGGGGTGCTGTAGCAGCAGCGCTCCTCTCCTCCCCTTACCTCTCTGCTCTGGATCGCTTCTCATACAGTGGCAGCCTCCTCTCTCTTTACTCCTGTTTCTCTGGGTCTCTCTATCCATTTGCACACTGCTTCATTTCCTCACATTAACTCACACAGTGCATCTCTCTCTCTCACTCTCTCTCTCGCCCTCTCTCCTCCTCTCTATGTCTCTAGGCTGACATCAGTGGGGGTCCTGCAGGGGGGTTTCTGCAGCTCGACCACGTCATTTGCCCACTAGCGACAGTGTGGACGTCTCACTAATGGTGCAGAATCCATTTAGGTGGAGATTGAAAACAGCCAGCCCTCCCTCAGTCCACCCCCCCTCCACCCTCCCAAGTACACACACACTATGTTGGTTTTCAAATCTACAGTGAGTTTCAGAGGAGATTTGCAGATGACATTCCTGGGTATTTTCAGCAATACTGGGTCTGTGACTGTAATGAGTGAGGTGTACAGAATACACTATCAGTGGCTGATGGATGTAGCATTACCTCATTTTAACACATATTCATTAGAAGCTTGAATGATTCATTGTTTGCCCCAGTAACTGACAGGATACATCCATTGATTGCTCGATGCTAGTTTGAATATTGATAATATCAGCTCAAATGATAAATGAGTTAAGGAAAAATGAATGAATATAGATTGTATCATCATAGTATGGCACGATGACACTGGCTCAGTAGGTTGGGAAACTGATCAAATTAAAGCCAAGTATGTATAATGCCATCCAACATTTATTAACCTTTAAAGACTAAACTGACAGCTTACTGACAGTTTCTACTGATACAAAACTAGTTTAGTGAGAAAATATGTTTTGTTTTAGACACAATTTAAACAAAACAATCCAACATTTATAACTTCAAGCAAGACCAAGTTCAAAATCTTTTTACCAGAGAGTGTCTCTTTAACTGGGTTCTTTGCACTTCTATTTTAGCTGTATTTCCTGCCAATAAATCTTTCTTACAGTGATCAGATGCTTGTGTTTCACAGCTCTGACTTCAGTGTTTTGCTCCATCGGCCCACACACACAATACAGGGTGCCGGGAATGAAAATGTCATCGTAATAGGAACAGCAGCAGATGGAGTGAAGCCAAAAAAGGCAGATTGAGACACCAAGAAAGAGATTTAAGATTATATCTGTGGCACAGAGCACACACACACACACACACAAAATGGAGAAATGTGCAAATACACAGCAAGAAGATCATCTGCCCTTGAAGCAGAATCTCAAAGACCAGACCCCAACATAACCCCATTACACAGTGACAGCATACCACATCAATCTGGAAGTACATGTCAACACCACAACACACTAGATGTATTTGGAATAGGGCTAAGGTAAATCAATCTACTTTGTAGCTTCACATCTCCATTATCTAAATACTCTGCATTGCATACATTTAAAATTAAATCTGCTCAGCTTTAATTGTCCCATTTTAAAGCCCAAAGCCAGTGTCATGGCTGAGTCATGGTCAGTGAACGTGCCACACACCTGAAGCTGGCAGATTGCAATTTAACAGCTGACTTTGTGACTGTTCAAGATCAGGCCACCATCACCAAGGGCTTTCAGGCCAGTGAAACCGCCTTAAAGAAGACATGAGAAAAAGAGACATAACACTGTACAGATTAACTCTGCTCTGCTGGGATCAAAATGATAATGCATAGCATTGTGTAAAAAGATTAAAGTGGCTTTATAGTGTGCGTACAGTCCCGTTCTGTGAGCGAGGTGGAACTTGTCTTATGATTCAGCTTGCAATTCAATTTTGTCCAGTGAATCTAATTACACAGGGGATATCAGTGGCAAGACCATTGACCTCACAGGGAGTGCATGCAAACGACTGCCTTACAGGCTGAGCTTGGACTGTGTCCCTGTGTGTGTGTGTGTGTGTGTGTGTGTGTGTGTTTGTGGTGGGTGGACACACATCTCAGAATAACAAAATATAACTGAATAGGATTTAGCTCACTCAACACCTCTCTGACACTGTTTCAACATAAACTTAATGTCACAGCCTGTATAGGATTCATACCCAGACTGCTTAAAATGAATTTGTTCCCGACTGCTGGAGCTGATTACCGGCCAATGGATGCAGACAGAAGCTTTGTGTCCTGCCAGCCATTACAGATGTGCACCGAGCTCCTTCTGAAAGGCCATCAACACATCAACACTTACCAAACAAGAATCAGTCAGAAAAACAGAACTAAACGTGACCAGTGTGTTTGTTTTGTTCAACTGCAGCAAACCTACTATTGGCTTGTAATACAATGCCAAACAGTCCTGTACCCATATATTCTGCATTTCTCTTTAGTGTTGATAAAAAGCTTTTCCGAGAATGACAATGCGTTCACACTTGGAAAGGTAACAAAACCTACTATTTTGGTTGCGATAGTAAATCTCGGGCAACATATAAACCAGTATTAAAGAATATGAAGACACATCCTGCTCTAAATATCTGTTGCATCAACCGTTTTACTGTGCTGCCGTGTGTTTCAGTGAGATGGGCTGAAATGTTTTTTGGTTTTGGTGTTTTTGTTAGTCTGACATAATTCTGATATACATAGAAATGTCTTAACTATCTTTGTCTTTTGCCCTTCAAAAAATAAAAAGAACACACAATTAAAAATCACACGTGTCCTGATGGTTTGTTACTATCTGTGTCTGTAGATCTGTATCCGACTACAGAGACATTATGTGCTCAGAGCTTCAGTGAGGCCGTACTGCAGCCAGCAGGTTAAATAAGGAACTGCAGTGGCTCTGTGTTAACACTAGCATCTGTTGGACATGTTAAAACATGTCAATAGTTGAAGAAACCAAATGTGCACATAGTAATTTCATGGATTGTGTTTTACTACTGTGAAACAAAGCGGCACGGTTGCTTGGTGGTTAGCACTTCGCCTCATGGCAAGAAAGTCCCAGGTTTGATTCCTGACCAGCTCCTTTCTGTGTTGCATGTTCTCTCTGTGTCTGCGTGGGTTCTTTCCAGGCACTACGGCTTCTTCCCACCATCCAAAAACATGCATGATAGGTGAAGTGGGAACTCTAACTTGACCACAGGAGTGAATGTGAGTATGAATGAGTTTGTGTCAGCCCAGCGACAGACAGGTGTACCCTGTCTCCCTCCCAGTGATTGCTGGGATAGGCTCCAGCATCTCTCCAACCCCAAAAAGGATAAAGCGATTACAGGAAGTAAATGGATGGATGAAAATCAGGCTGATCCGGTCCAACATTCATCAGTAATACTGTGGCAACAATAAAGGCAGAAATAATCTGCATCTCTGAAAACAATGAACTTATACCCATGTAACAAAGTACATATTTTACGCCTGTGTAGTGGCATGCCTTATACATTTCTGTTTTATATGCGCTCTGTCATATCATGCAACTGACTGCCCGCCTGAAATCTCTTCTGGACATTCCTCAAACTAGTTGCCTGCAGTGAATTCAAGGCTGCACATGGAACTCACATTTCTATGCTGCTTTCTCTAATGATGATTGTAAACTTAACCAAACACATGACGAGTGCTAACAGGGCCAACCACATCACAGATTCCGACAGGCACCACATGACTTGAAGAAACACAACATGAAGAAAGACACTGAATGTAAAGAACAGGGGTTTATGTGGTTATTGGGGCTCATTGTGGATTATTTGTAGAAGAAGCAAAAGTATATCTGCTTGGTGAGACAGAGTAGAGTCTAAACCACTACAACATGACTGAAAAATTGGATGGATTGTATTTAAAGTGTCTGTTATTGCTTAGAAATCCTCACACCACATCACTTCACGTATGCTTACTTTAGTTATTGTAGTAAGTATTTCCACAATACGGTATCAATTTTACATATTTTTTTAAATCTAAAATTTTACATGATTTAGATTTAACAAATGTTTGCAAACTTTGTTGGACTGCAATAAGATATTCAGGAAACACAAAAGCTTGTGATTTCACTTAGCACCACACAAAGAGCACAGCAACTTCATCTGATTTCTGTAAACATGAGCCAAACTACAATGGATAGTTACAGCCACAAGCTTCCATGGACCTCAGCTTGTTCAGATAAGATTACAGAGTCTGTATTGCACCTACTTTGCTAAGATATGTGCCTAAATAGAATAGTTGAAACCCCATCTTCAAGCTTCAAACATCAATTACACGATTAGGAACACAACTGACCAACTTGAACAGTTTAAACAGCTGAGTATTTGTATTGCTAAAGCAACAGTGGCAAAAGAAGGGAAGGAGACGCTAGCAGGAGTTCAATAAAGAAGCAAGATCGAAACTGGGACTAGGTACAATCAAAACTAAGCTCAATCATCTCTGTTTTCGTTTTTAATAGCCCTAAAGCAGACTACATTGCGAGAATTATCCCCGAGTGGTCTCCTGTCAGCCAGCTGAGCTACAGAGTTTAGCATCAAACCCTAAACATGTGCTGGTTTGGCTCTTCTACAGTGTTTTTGCTTGACTCTGCACTCACTGGAAAACCCACTGTATCTCCCAGGCCATATCTCTATCCTCCATCATCTAGTAACCAAAATGTCGTAGGTTCAGCTGTTGCATTGGGCAGTGCACCATTCGACAGCCTTTGATGAACTGAAAATGCAGAAGAGTGGAACAGGTAGAATACTTACAGGTGTAGGAAATACGCCTTCTCCAGCCCAGGCAGTCCAGACCAATGGGGGTGCTGTGAGAGAAGCAGTGGGCCTTCAGGGGCATCCCCCGGAAGGCTTCGATGGGTCCCATTGTGACCACAGAATCCACCTGTGGACATGCAGGAGGATTAGCTCAAATCATTAATAGCATTACCTCATCATGACTGGCATTCATTTTTCTGCTAATGATGAACTGGACATGGACTTATAAAGAATATTCACAGGATACAATGGGGTGATATTCACAGACAAGAAAAAGATGAAGAGATGAGCAATAATTAAAGTGGGGAAACGTGGAGAAAACAGATTAGGAGGTCATGCCTTAAACAGAAAGTAAAGTGATGACAGAGATGTCCAGGCCTCATATCCAAGAACTGTCAGAAGCAAGCAGAGAGAAACAGACTGTTCAGGAAGAGGGGGAACTCAGATGCAAGGCTGAGAAGGAAGAACAGGCAGTTTATGCAGACTTCCGAGGTTTAGATCTTTGTGTTGACAGCTCACCACGCTGTGGCCACATCTTGCTTTGCCCATGCCTTCAGATAGCAGTGTGTTGAGCTGGCCAAGACTCCCCCTGATGGCTCTGGCCAGTTTGCGTTTGTATTTCTTTTGCTCTTCAATCCAGAGGTCATCTGAACACTTTCGCCTTTGCTGCTGGCCACCTCCATTACATACCACATTCACCCAGCAGCCAGCCTGACCACTGGGAACCAATGAAGTCTTCCCCTCATCCTTCACCTCCAACAGCTTTCTTGTTCTGGCTTGGGTGGCGGGTCGACCACTGTTTTGTGTGCCCTTTTGAGAGCACAGTTTACTGGTTAGTTAGAGCAGCTTTTATTATAGAACCTCCACTCCCTTTGAGCCCCCCACATACTGTGCATGTGTGTGACTGTGGCAGTTTTACTCCAGATTGTGGTTGTAAACTTTGGACAAAACATGTATGCAATCAATACTGTCAATGAGTTATGATGTGACATGAGCATGATAGTGAAATGACCTCGGGATCTTGTACTAGGCACTTCCATTGACTGTAATAGAGCCAGCTCATCAACCCCCACTGCCGTTGCAGTTTCATTTCATTCATGTTAATGCATTTTACATGCAGAGAGAACTCACAGAGAGAACTCACACAACTAGAGTCAAACCTGTGGCAGTGTAAACCAATAAAACCAAAAGAAATTAAAATTAGCTGCAGTGTAATGTGTGGCCCTGCATGTGTTTCATTTATTCCTATAGATGCCAACAGAGCTCCAAATAGCTGGTTCCATATATTCCATATTGCTGATTCCATTTAAGAAAAACAATCATAAGGCAGCCTCATTGAAACCTATTTTTATTTAAGTAAATTTCTCACATAATCCTGGTAAGGAAAGTTTGATTGGCTGCATTTCCCTCAGCAACTAAGAAGCAGCATAATTGGTTTGGATCTCAAAAACAAATGGAGGTCAAAGTCTGAGCCAAATGTTTCAGGAGACTCCCTTATTAAAAAACAACGCTCTCTAAAAACAGGTGGCACTGACTGAATTATTACAAGCAGTAAAAACATCACAGAAACTGCACCAAATACAAATGTCTTTACAACCAAAATGTCAATGAAACAATTTGAAATATGCTACCTCTATAAATATTATAACAGAAAACATCTTTCGTGATATTAAATAGTCATATTATATAGGATATTACACTATTGTGTACTGATAGATTAAAAAAAAGTGGAGAAGTAGCTGCTTTAAAATATGCTGATTTTACTATTTTGTATCATGTGGGAGGGAGCCACAAGAGGGGGCTACTCCTCAAGTTATCATGCTCTGGGTATCAATTACAGGACTATTGTAGGACTGGCTACAGTGACAAGCAGATAACTCACAGGACTGGAGGGTGGAGAGGAAAAGTTGCCTCTGCTGTTTCACTACTCCTATTCATGTTATTCACAGAAAGCCTCCAACACAGAGAGACTTGTTCTCTGTCCCCAACCCAGATACTGACAGATATAGATATACATTAACATCACCGACTTCAACTTTTCTCGCTTTTCTGCTTTTCATTTTGAGACTTGCTTTGCGTGTGACTTATAAGTGGGGATGAAACACTTTCTAGACAGCTGAAACCCCCATGGCATCCTAATTCAGGCCTTTGAAGTTTTATATATAGAGTCTTATATTTAAGATGCAAAAACAAAGCATATTTCTGACCTTTACAAATATACATCACATACATCAAAAACCTTAATAAGATACCAGTAAAACATTGGTTCTTATGATTAAAATTAGTCATTTATGAAGTTGCTGCACATTTCTTTTTACATTTTACAAAAATATTCTCTGTGGGTTACAAACATAATTCTTCTTACCTCTAATTCGTTGACGGAGCCAGTGGCATACAGGCTGATGTGTGACTGACTGTCTATTCTGCACTCTGCTACATCCAGAGGACTGAGGCTCAGACCCAGAGGGCTAGCTGAGGGTTTTAGAGTTTTAGGTCTCTCAGGAGGGTCTGTCAATCCCTCCACGCTGACCGACTGGCCCAGAAGGAGAGGAGTGACAGAGCTGGTCCTTGCTGAGTGAGGGTAACGAAAAAATTTGCGCTGTGCTGATGGCCTGGGGCTGTTAGGTTTAGGGCTCATTGGCCGTAGGGGGGTCTCAGTCAAACCCTCACTGGTCGCTTGGTGAGATCTGTTCCAGGGTGGTGAGACCTGATGACTGAAGGTGATTAGTGAGGAGGGGCTCAAAGGTGAGACTGGGCTGGAGTAATTGGAAATTGGGATGGCAGAGTCATCTAAAGTAGGTAGGCCAGACACAAACAGTGTGGTAGGTAGACCATTTGGTGAACACTTTCTTCTCTGGCCTTCAGATTTGCATCCATGGGGGTTTTCTTTTCCAGTCCTTTGTGGAACCCCTCGCTTGGAGATGGGATCTGTGTGGCGCAGGGCTCTGAGGGAGGATGGCGATCCTGGATTGCTGAGCCTGTCCATGAGTGGAAAGGATGCTTGGTCTCCAGGGTCCTGCCCGGAAGCCATGTTGCTACATTCCCCATCTGGCATTGAAAGAGTCCTTTTAAGCAGCTCACCCTCCTTAGTCTTTTTCAGCTTCTTCCAAGATTGTTTGGCTCTAACTGAATCAACATCAATGCCATTGGTGGCCTGCTCTTCATTCTCTTTATCCATTGAGCGAGACTCAAACAGGCTGGAAAGCGACTTGTGTGCTTGTGCAAACCGCATGCGAATGTTTAGACTGTCGTTGCTCTTGCTCCTCTTGTAGGTCTGCCCATTAGGGGACTGGACTTGCCTGAGGAGGGGGTTGTCTGGGCATGATTCGTTACTTTCCCCACTACTCCCTTGTCTGACGAGCTGACGGCCCTGATGAGTGTGGGGAGTAGAGGTGTAAAAGCCACAGCCCTCTTCCTCTATCTCGTAATGCAATGAGGGAAATGTTTGGTTGAGAATGTCACCTTTGACAAAAACTTCATCGTCCGAGTTGTCCCTCTGTGGCCCCTGTTCAGGCAGTAGGCCCTCACCTCCTCTATCTGATGAGTCCTGGGGTACGTCCTCACTTTTGGCACCTTTTGTGCCCTTAGACTTCCTAAAAGAATGCATTTTAGCAAAAACAGAAAACTTAGAGCCTTTGTTTCCTGTCTGGTTGCCTTTTGTTTTGCATCTCTTGGTCATTTTATCAGGGTTGGCATTTCTGGCTAAAGAAACAAAGTCAGGATCCTCCAACTCATCGCAGTTGCTGCTAGCTGAGGTGTAAGATACAGCATCATAGGCAATACTCATAGGTCTACAGCACTTTTCACTACTACCTTGTGGGAGAGATGTTGCTGGGTTCACCTCACATTCTAACTCAGCAGTGGTTAAACACTCTTCTTCCTGTTCAGGTTGGTGGTGTGGAGTCTTGGAACAGGAGATATCCCTTGAAAGATTGACATTATCTCTAACGGCCTCAGAAGGCCTCATGATCTCATTTACTTTCTTTGTCTCTATTTTAAAATTATTATCCAGTGTGTCACAGTTTTCCAGTAAATGCTCAGCCTCCACTATTGGCTCTAAACTATTGACAGCAGTCAGGGTGAGGTTGACTACTTTTGTCTCTTGCTGTGGAGCTTGCAAGCCAACCTCTGTGTGGTTTCTGCACTCTTCAGAAAGTGCATTTTTTTCGAATGAGCCGATTCTTCTTTTATTAGGTAAACTGTAATCACCTGGTTGGCTACAATAGTGCCTCTTGTCTTTAAAGCCACTGTCCACTAACAGGCCTTGACTCTCTGAACTTGACAGTAAGGGCTTAAGGCTTTTATTTCCCACTGAATTAGAATACTTACACACAGTATTATCCTCAAAATTCTTTCCTGTTGTTTCTTCTTCTAGCTCATTTACATGTCCCAGTGTGAAACAGCTGGGACAGTCAAGGTCTTTCCCTATAACAGATTCAGGATTCTTACTGCTGCAGTTTGGCCTGCAGTCTAGTGGAGACAAGAAGACCTCAGAATCTTCCTGAGACTTTGCTACATCTCCCAAGGGACCAGAGGTCACATTTGTTGATGGCTCAACCAAGGGGCAAATTATTCTCTCTTTACTTTCATAGTTTCTATGGGCTCCCACTGAAAAACAACCTAAACCCTCCCCTCTCTCCACCCCCTTTATACTGGCCTTGGTGTTATTGTTTGAGTCTGAGAGCATAGAAAGAGGGGCTTGCAGGCCACACGGAGGTTCAGGGTTCTTCTGTACCAACTGAACTGCCTCAGAATGACTAGAAACAGTGTTGTCAGTAGTTTGTGTGTTTGTACATGTTATGGACTTTTCAGCTGCAACTGGGTGTTCTCTAGTACTGTTCTGAATGGATGCAGTAGCAGCAGAACAAGATATATTTGCTATTTCAATAGGCACATGCTGAGTAAAGTTGGCATCTAGATCACAAGCTTTGGGAATTATTCTTCGCTCATTATACTCAGAATGCTCTGTTGTGGAAAGTTTTGACCATGAAAGATTGACTTTGCTTACTGCTTCCACAATTTCTTCCTGGTCAAGATAAGAAATACTGTCCACCACCTCCTTCTCCTTGTTCTGAAGACGAAGAGAGCAGTGTGAGCCTACCCTCCTCTTCTGTCCTTCAAAGTTCTCTGATAACGGAGGGGAGGTATCCTCTGCTCCCTGGTTGCCAGAAAGAAAAGGCAGATTATTTGAGAAAGCGTGATGAGGCAGACATTCTTCAGACCCGTTACCAGTGTTGACTTGGATTTGAGTTGAGTCAGGCTGTGTTTCCACACACCCTGAGAGTGAGAGCTTTTTGAAAGAGTGCAGCTGCCTTTGAATGGGTATTTCTATTGTAGCATCACCCTGATCCAGCTGATTAGGGATTAAATTTGGTGCAAGATCTGGAACTTGCCGTGGTTGTAGCCTTGTGCGTGGATGTTTTTTATCTGCTTGTTTCTCAGTGAGCTCCTCCTTTACTGAGTCTGCCAAATGCACAGGTGAAGCCAGTACAGAAACCTTTGGAACCACAGTCAACTTAGGAGCACATGTATCCAATGGATAACAGGCTGAGGTCTCTGTGGAAAATGTTATGGAGGAACAGATTTCATTTACTGTCCCAGCTGGTTTAGTCCCCTCCGTTGTATTGCCAACACACCCAAACTGCTCCGCCTGGAAACTGACACCTGACACCCATGCCTTATCCTGGGGCTTTGTTATACTAGTACAAACCTGAGGGTGGATCTCTGACAGCCCTCTGTTGGGTTTTTCCTCAAACAAAGTTGTTGCACAGCAAATATCCACCTTGGGCGGCAATACCTTGATTTGTGTATCGAGTATGTCTCTGAGTTCTGACTTTGTGATTGCTAATACACAATTTGTAGTTCTACCACGTGCTTCTGTGATGTTTGGACTTGATCCAACTACTTCTGTAATTAACTCTGTAGAGTGCTCTGTACAACTACTGTCAAATGTTTGTACATGTATTACATCAGTGAATTGTGTATCTGCTATACCTGTGTCTTCTGTCAAATGGCTCTCTTTTTTGTGACATGTTCTATTACAACATGCCTCCAACAAGTCTCCTCTGCCCTCACTGAGCACGTTTACAGCCTGTATCTCTCTGTCTTCACTGATTATACCCTGTTGTTCTAAATTTTCCCTCTGTCTGTGATGTCTATCATTACAGTCACTATTGTATCTATTCAAATCTGTGTTACTCTCTGCAGAGTAATTGGTGAGCAGCTCAATATTCTCTATTTCCACATCTTGAACATGACAGATTTCTGGTCTCTCTCTGCTTATGTGTTTGACATTTATTGTATTTATATTTCCTGCTTCCTGTGTGTTTTGTTGTGGTTGTGACTCAACAATCGTGTCCTCTGTTGTATCTTTATG
Source organism: Datnioides undecimradiatus (assembly GCA_008933995.1). NCBI lineage: Eukaryota > Metazoa > Chordata > Actinopteri > Lobotiformes > Datnioididae > Datnioides > Datnioides undecimradiatus. The sequence continues at coordinate 14,799,978 of WARS01000010.1, forward strand.
TTTCATGCATGTTTCTGAGTCTGTAGATTTATTCAACCTGTGAGGATTGCGGTCTTCGGACTGCACATGCAACTTCACTTCCTGTGTGTCACGTGGACTATTTACCTTTGTGTCAAAGGTGTCTGTGGTTTGTTGGCTTTGTACATGTAAACTGTATAGGTCCGTGCTTCCCTTGACTTGAGTTTCTGTGCATTCAGCCTGTAAACTGGACTGTCCTTGATGCAAGTCTACTTTTAGTTCCTCTGTGCTTGGATGAGGTCGGATCTTATCCAAGCCCAGGTCTCTGGTGCTCTGTTTCAATGGAATATGAGGGTTCACTCGGTTCTCTGGGCTTTTCCTCCTGCCACATTTAGATCGTCCAACATAAGTCTCTATGGCATCTCTGTGGCCATCCTTTACTGTCACTGACTCCCTCTGCCGGGCTTTACTCTGTCCAGTACAGAAACTGCTGTCTGTTGTTTGCTGACCAGTGTAGGTGTTTTCCAGTCCCAGCAGGGCATCCAGAGTGTCCTCCCCATCTGGGCTCAAATCTGGCAGGGTGTCGCTGTGCCAAGAGCTGCACTTAAAATATTCATCAGATGCGTCATCCCCTCCGACGCCTCTCTCCTGACATTCCAGGAAATCAACACCCAAATCCCCCTCCTCAAACCCTAATCCTTCAGAGAGGTGGGTGGAATCTTCAAGGGCTTCCTGGGGCTGTGGAGGGAGGAAAGAAGCAGAGGGTGAGATAGAAATCCTCGCAGTAACAACAGGGGATTTAACACAATGATAGTAAGAATCTTAAAGCTAATCCTAACACAACCACTGACAAGCAACATGAGGAGCAGTCATTTAGAAGTCACCACGTAAAGCATTGTTTCCAACCTCCAGAGTCAGTCAGACCAATCAAACGCAAAGGTACACAACATACATCTAAAACCACTTAGTGTCAGATATGATGTTCATTCTCTCTAGTAACAATGTAAATGTGGTTAAATAATCATATAATCAAAGCATATGAGTTTGTTTAAAGTTCAAGCTAATATGTGAAGTATAAATTATACTATAGTCACTCTTTATTTAATTTTTTCTAATAATTTTAGTTTTAAATAGCTTTTGGCCATATATATGTAAACAGCTGTTTGGCCTTGAGACACTGTCTGTTTCCTATTCTACTGGTTAACTGCCAACTGAGAGTGTGTGCTTCTCTGAGACACAACACTCCGATCTGTGCTGTGCACTACTAAACACCAGACTAAATACCTAGGCTTGGTCATAGCAGTGTATGCTACGTATGTATCCCAGTGAGAACTTCAGTTAACCTGGCCTGTTAATGTCGGCATTTATGCCCACTACAATTTACTCTTTGTCTATGGTAATTCAACACTTATGTATGTAGTATGCAACTCAGTATGTGTTTATGTGATTAAGATAATAATAAAAAATAATAGAATGACATGGTGAGTCAAGCATAGTGTCTTAAGATCACAGAGGGGGGGTCCAAGTTAACAAACTGCTGGTCTGCAGTTGAATTAAGATAGATAGATACTTTATTAATCCCGAACTTGCATGTATTAAACATGAGAAAAAGGAGAAACAAAAAAAGTAAAAATAGACATACAATTAAATAAAGTTAGATAAAAATGTTAAATAAAATAAGGTGGAGTTGAATAGAAATTAAGAGTATATAAACATATATACACATACATCTTCACATACACATACATATGCCTATATACATATACATGTACATATACCATATACTTATACATATATATATATATATACACACCAGCATATACACACACATAAAGCAGAACAATGAATAATATAATGCACCATTCAAATGACAGTAACAACACACTCTTATTTTCTCAAAAATGGACACAGATTTACGAACAAGTAAATGTCATAAGAGACATGTAAACACAAACATAACTGTTTCTCAAAATAAATCATGACAAGCTTTCTGCTTTGTAATAGGCTGCTGTCCTTCCACACACACAGGCGTGCACACATACACACCGCTGATACATGCACAATTCTTCTACGTCTACAGACAGAGTTTTACTTACTCTCCAGCGCTTCAATGAATCAACTGTCTCCAGCACCAGCGAACGAAGCCGAGCAGTGAACCAGCTGAGCACTGCTCCCATAGCGTAACACATAACCACTGTGTTCATACACACATTTGCAGGATCTCTGCCCCAGTGTCTCCCTGTTTATCGTCCTGGATCATCAATCATGCTTGCTAAAGGCTCCAAAGGCTCCAAAACTGCATTATTAATAAAGCCTTGGTGGCAAGATAACTGAAGAGGCCTCCCTTCCCACTGCATGTTAAAGTTGTAGCCCGCTACAGTGTGACTTAATCCAACCTCAAAACAGCAGGAACGCAGTGATCTCTGTGTCTCAATAACAAGAAAAGACATTAAGAAGCCCTGCTATAAATACACAGCTGCAGCTACAGGCAGTGCAGGGTGCATGACAACTCAACTCAAGGACACGTAACGTTAATGCAAGTGCACTTAAATCACATTAGGAAGCAAACAGCTGAGTTGTATATAAAAAGACTTTTATGTCAATCTCAAACAAAAAGTGTTTTGGATGACATTTAATCACTACCTTCTGCTTTTAGCCTGAGGATATAGTTTTCTCTCTCTTGGATTGATAAATTATCATATTGTCATATTCTGTAAAATGTATGTGAAATGTGATGTTAATGATGTGAGCCCTCTTACTACTTTCCAAAGACAGCATTACGCTATTCATAAATATTAAGCAAAACGAGATTTTTCAAGACTTAAAATATACTTGTGTGGCAGACAAATGTAATGTTCTCCACTGACTGGCCAAAGACTACTCCTACTACCCACCTGTCAACCCAGGACCTCCCCACCAGGATGCCAGTGGCATGGCAAACTAGAAATTCCAATAATTGGTTAATCTAGACGTGCTCCATTCAGTGGCTGGTGTTATTTTCCTCCTAATTAATTAGAGTTGAGTGTTTTAAAGAGGCTTAAAGGCTTAGCAGAACTCCCTTTCTAGCAGATAGGGAGCTGACTGAGGCGAAACACTCTGACTCCTCACCACGGTTATCTAAGCATGCACATGGTCATTGTTATTATCCCCTGCAGCAGGCGGCTGACTAAGCACCCGGCTGACTGACTGCAACACAGACACCGTCTGCAGGACCAACAGCTCACATAGCTTGAAAATAGGAGATGTCACTCAACTTGCGGCCTTTGAGAAAACGCAGACCAAATTTAAAAAGCTTTTGGCGTATTAATTAAGGACATCAGCCACAATTATGATGCATGTTACCATGGTAACCAAGTATTTGCTTGGCCTACACACATCAGTTAAAAGTTGTTTCCTGGACTATTCCCTATGAGCAGATTTATTTGCAGTTGAAATCATTCTAAATTCACATATCTGCTATGAAGTGAACAAGAGTGTATTTGACCTGGTTCTGTGCCAGGGACTGACTGACAGCCAGCCAAAAGAACAGCACTAACTGGGCACCAGGTGTACTTTTGCGTTATGAAATTACATGGGTTTGGGTATTTTCCTATGCTGCTGTTGGTGGATAAGGTCACGCTGAAATTGTGTCTTGCTGAAACACAAATAGATGCTATGACTTACTTGGAGACCATCACCATCAGTGACTATTTTGACTTGGAATACTATAGCCAGCCAGAAGAGAAGACATGCTACACCAAAGCACAACTTTTTAAAGAAAAATGCTCCTCCAAGGAAAAACCTGCTGGAGACGGGCTGGAGGGATGTTTTTGACTAAAGTTATTGTGTGGATGGACGATGATGGAGTAGATCTGCAGTGTAATGTAGCCTGTAGCCATTTTTTTGCTAACAGCTAACTCATTACCGGAACAATTACAGTAGTCATTCAGACAACACTAACCAACAATGACTCTCTGTGGTGTAAGTGCAGCTGAGATCCTAACAGAACTTTGAAGGGATTCCACAGACTCAGCTGACTGTAGCATGTTAAGTTTGCGGTAAGTTGTGTCGACAGTCTAATATTGTTGACTTAGTTCAGCAATCTGGCAACACACTGACCGCTACATGCTGCAGCAGTTGAGAAATAATTTGCAACAGTTGATTGGCTGCTGTGGAATCATGTCATGGCTGGAAGAACAACCAGGTTAATAACAAGAAACAAATGAAAATGTCACACTATGAGGTTCTTCTCATGCTCTAATAATCAGTAAAGGTGCTGCAGTGGAACAAAGTGTTTATCCCTCCAACCAGCACCAGCCAGACACCCATTCAGTGGTGCTGACATTAAAAATGAACTCAGTGTGACCTCAGAGGGCTGCGGAACTCTCAGACAGAGTAAAGACAACTCAAACAGAGATTAGCTTGTAAAGTAAATCCTTCTACACACACAGGTCTTACAGAATACAGTCAATTGTAATTCCTTTGGCTTAGTAGCAAGAGAAGAGAAGTACTGTAAGAATGCCAAATATGACCTACATGTGTGCCTGTGTTTAACAGATGAAGACCTCTAGTGGCAGTGTAAATCATGACTGTCATCTGTCAGAAGCAAAGGCAGTATTGATATAGATATTAATATAGACATATAGATATTAGATCTTAGTAGGATCTTTTTTTTAAAAAAAGAGCAATTTAAGATACTTTGTGACCTCTCACAAAAAAAGACTTTGCACACAGCCAATCGAGCATCTCCTCAGTCGCACTGTATGAGGTGTTGAGGGAGAATCTGACAGCAGAGGAAGTGGCTCCTTCCTCTCCGGACAAACCATTTCTTGCACAATTGCACAGCCAAGACATAACATGCAAACTGGCATTCCTGCTATCACACTTGCTATAAATAATACATTCACACACAGGATACCTGTCAAGGAGTCTTTAAACCAGGTTGTCATCTTCCACTTCCTCATCTCCCTGTCTCTAGAACAAATTGTTGCTTCGGCATCTTAACTCTCCACTGAGCCAGTGTTTCCTCCTGACAGCCTGGACACACCACCCACACTCAGCATTGAGGGAATGTGGATGTGGGTGCTGCAGCCATTCTGTGGACAGCTAGCCATTGTGCCACCAGGGCTCCACTGCCTTCACACATACATACCCACATGCACACTGTTTGAACACACACATGCACACCCACGCACAGGAACAAGGCTCATCTTTCTTTTCTCCTAGACACAATATTCCTCATTTTGCTGCGTCCAACCTCCAACCTCACCACACCCAGAGCTGTACCTGACGTCTACCCAAGCCGCTCACACGCAGTCAGACACTAAACACACATCAAACTGTCTAAAGCTTCCTTTGTGTAACTGACTCAATAGGGAGTGGTTGACATCAGGGCAGCATCACTTACTCGTGCTGATACTTGACAAGCTTTAAATTAATCCACACACACATGCAGAACTTACCCCTGTCAGTGGATGCAGCTTAGTGCTGGTACACCCTCAACTGCTCTTTCCTTATCACTTTCCTCTCCTCCTGTTTCATCAAACTCTACTCCCCCCATTAGCATCACCATCACAGCCCCTCCTCCCTCTGCCTGCTCTCTGAGGTCACCCCCAGATTGTCGCCTACTGACTTGCATCTCAGCAGAGAAGAGGAGGAACCTGATCTCTATTGTGAAAGCTACTTGGAGTAAAGGAGGGGGCAGAGGGTGCTGGTAGAGGTCCCTGGGGTAAATGTGATACCTTAATGTACGACTAAGCGCTACAGATAAAAATCATTCTGGGCTGAGAACTGCTACGCTAAGACGCTGACTTGAATTAAACATCAAGAGAAACTGTCTTTACCAAACAGGGGACTGATGGCTGCATTATGGGAACATTAGGAAGTACCATTGTTCTAAGCAATATTTCATAGTTCCCAGTATTTGGGCTGTAAGACATGTTTTGCTGTTTTGTCGCCAATGCACTGTATCAAAGAAATACTGACTACGAGCCAACATAGAAAGCACAGTGCACGGGAAACCTGCTGCTCACTTTTAACTCTTTTTCAAGTCTAACATCAGTGGTGAGGGACTTCCTGTAGTAGCACAGCTACTTAGCTACTGTGGACAGAGAGAGGCTGCTGCAGCAGGTCAAGTGCACACGGGTACAAAAGGTGAATGATCATCTCAGCTCAGGACCCTGCTAACAGACCCTGCTAACCATGGACAGAGGCAGGGTGGTGGGGTTTCACTGACTTTTGTCCTGGTGTAACTAACAAATGATTGGAAATGGCTGTTACCGGTTATAGAGTTTAAATATCAGATAGATGAATAATATTAGTACTACTGATTATACAATGCTGATCCTGTATCAACACTACAAAGGACATGCCTAACACTGGGCACGCAGATTCATCATATTTACTCTACAAATACTGTGCAGTGGAGCAAATATTATAAATTGCAATATCAGTTAACTAGGACAGGCAGTTAGTCATAAGCTGTTGTTGTTTGGGGATGAAATGTGGGTGTATACCCAGACCTACTGCTGCTATCCTCATGTTTGCAAAATAGAGAAGTAATCAATGAAGCAGTCAGTACAGATGACTGCAGCAACATCTGAAACGTCATCAGAGTGGGTTAATCACCCTGGTCTGACCCCGCCCCTCAGTGCCTCACTGTTCTCCAGTACTAAGAAGTAAAGAGTGGTGTTGAATTGAGTGATTGCAGTTACACAGAGGAAACAAAGTGGACAGATTCATGAGAGGTCTAGCATTACAGCAGCCAGCTGTCTACGTTATCATTACCCAATCAATTATTCATGGGACACAGCAAACACACGAGCTGCTGCTGACAGCCACACATGGCGGCAGCCATACTGTGGATACACACAAGAGTGCATGGATCAATTCATCCCCTTCAATATATGCTCTAATGATGTAAAAGAGGGCGTATTTATTATTTATCTATGTATTATTATTATTATCATTATTATTATTATTATTATTATTATTATTATTATTGTGCTGTATGTATCCACATTATTTTCACAGCTTTACCTGATACTGGATGGGCAGGCTCCCTTTACCACTCCATAAAAACAACAACAGTGTTTTGTATCTAGGCCTTCGATACTGTCTGATGCCTCACTGAATCAAAACACACCTGTTCACTCCATCTTCTGTTTATGACTGAATTTGACTGTAGCATGGGAAATTCATGAAACGGTGGAAAAACTATTCATTATGAAGACAAATTACTAAATAACTATTATATAATGTGTTCATTCTGACAGCAAATCTAAAATAAAAGACTAATATAAATATATGCACTGTATGCCGCTTTATTTAATTGTTCTCTCTGAAAACCAGGAGGGGTTTCATAATTGTTGAAAAACCTTTTGCGCTGGTTGCTCTGTTTCAGACACCTATTGAGAGCTGACTCCTCGCTGCCCTTGGTGACTGCAAGTGATCAACACTGGTCAGTTCAAAACACTAAGGACACCACACATGAGGGTCATGTTAGTGTGCCACCTGACGAACCTGGTGGAGATCTGCACTCCACTGAATGAACTCTTCTTATTTGATTTTTTTCATTCATGCACCTAACATCTGCCTGAATCCTTCACCCAAACCCAACATTAATTTAAGCATACTCATTCGGAAATATAGTTTCTATGCCATTTAATTAAATAACTATGTTTTCCTTAATCTCTAATTTAAATACTACATATGTCATTACAAACAGTCACAGAGAAAAAAGCACATCAGATATACACACACACACACGACTTGTGTCATGGTTTTGAGTTGAGTTCCTTGTTTTGTTATTTCCTGTTTTATTTTGAAAAGTGTTTCCCTTGTGTGTTTCTGTGCACTTGTTCCTGTTCTTGATTAGTTCATTGGTCTCACCTGTGTCTTGTTGGCCTGCCCTCCCCTGTCTATTTAAGTTGTGTCATCGCCTTTGTTCTCTGCCGGTTCATTTGCTGTGTTAGTGTCCATGTTCCTGCCTTGATTCCATGTGCTTTCCTTGTAATCATAGTGATTTTGGATTTCTGTTTTTTTTTTACCATGTCATGTTTGGACTGATTACCTGGATTTCAACCCTGCCTGCCTTGACTACGCGTAAGCCTAAGCCCTTGAATAAACTGTTAAAATATCTTTTGCTCCCTGTCCCTGTCTGCATTTGGGTCCTGCTTTCACCTCGTGACCAAGCCGTGACAACTCGATCTCTATTAATAATGGATAATGGTGTATTCTGCTACTGAATTAAATATCTCAGGAAAGCAGAGTGAACACAGAAGCCTCCTAACAGTTTGAGTATGACACATGCAGTTCATCTAGTTTTCATATACAAAAAGGCAGCTAAGTTTTTCCTATGATTTGTGGGCAGAACTGATGTGAGTCAACATGAATCAGTAAATAACGGTCCCCATTGAGTTTGCCTGAGCACATTTGCTTTGCTAACCATCCACAATCTGCAGTAAAAACAGAGCACTTCAGTTTGCAACAAAGGCTTCCATTCACTTCCTACACAAAGCTAAAGAGGAGATATTCTGTCTTACCCCAAGCAACCGCGCAAGAGCAGCATTGCTAATGAGCTGCTATTCATTCATTTCAAATGTCAGAATGCAGTGAAGAAGCAGACTGCTAACATACAAACAGGACAGCCAGGAGAGCAGATTCAGTTCCTGAAAAATATATGTTCTAAAAACCCTTCTCAGAGATAATCATGAAGAGAATCAGTCAGAAATCTTTCCTTGATTATACAATTTCATACTCTTTTATGATGGAAAAAAGGAAAAAAAAATGACATAATTCATCCTCTGCCCCCTTATTTTGTTCTAAAAAGCATGGTGCTGCTGTGCAGGAGCCATGACCAGCAGTTCAATGCAGATGCACATCAATGTAAAACAACAAACAAACAAACAGACAAACTACAGTTTGAGTTAAGGGTTCAAGTTTGTGCCCCCCCCCCCAAGTCAGCCCCTTGTCCAGGCTGGATTACATGGTCCTGCAGAGCACCGACAGCCTTGAAGCCTCAGATGAGTCTGGGCTGCAGCAGCAGATTATCCCTCTGAAGAGCGCCTGTTTTCCTCACAGCCGTATGATTTGAAAATGTTGGAGCGCCTACCAGTGGTGGTCATGAGAAAGACGTGTATAAGTGACTTACTGTATGTGCATACTGGACATTAAAAGCTGCTTGACCAGTTCACTTTTCAACTCGCCCCATCATCAAGTCAAAATTCCAAAATGTCCAGTTCTTTCTATAACTAAATACCTGCAAAGAAGAATGCCTTTTTTTTATTGTCACTGCACACATGTACAATGTACACTATACACATGCACAATGAGATAAGAGCCACTCGCTCTACAGTGCAGACATGTAAGAAATATTTACAACATATAGTAAAAAATAGAAATAAAAATGAATAAATAAGTAAGTATTAGTGCAAGACAGGATAATGATAGGAGAGGGGGTGGGGCGAGGTGCACAGATTGAGGTAGAAGAGGAGGTGGGGTGAGGTGCACAGATTGAGGTAGTATAGGCGAGGGTGACATAGTGCATTGATTTTCAGGTTATTGCACATTAATATTGAAGTTATTGCACATTGAATATTGAATTTATATTGCACATCTGAATTCATATTGCACATTCGTTTGTATTGCACAGTTGTAGCAAATAAAACTGCTACTGCTAACTGTGGTTGGTTAAAGAACTTCTTTGGTTTCTGTCCCTAGAGAGCAACTTTTCTTGGGGCTACATAGCTAATGGGACACAAGGTTAGCACAGTGTTAACAAGCCTGTGAGCCTGAGTTCTGGCCAAAGAATTCCTTAAAGACAGACTGCTATACACACTCTCTTATCTCAGGCATCGCAGGACTGTGGCAAAAAAACTACAGCAAAGCTTTGAGACTGGATATAAAGAAGTGTATTTCTCTTCAGCTCTAAGCTAAAGACAAATATGATAAGATAAGATTCCTTTCTTAATCCCACTCCGGGGAAATTCCAGTGCCACAACAGCAGGGAAAAGTCATGGACAGTGCACTCAGAGGATAAAACACCCCACTCAGTGCATGGCTCCTTTCAGCTTTTCTTTGATAATATGGATTTTGCTGGTACGATGAGCAGAGAAACAGCATCCCACCGTGCCCCCAGCTGGGGAATATATTATTATTATTATTATTATCATTACTATTTACATGTGTTATTCCCCAAATGTATCTTATGTGTCTCAACAGCTCTGCTTATGCATGTATAGTTTCTTATTTGGCATAATTTGAATGACAGAAGTTTGAAATCAAAAATGAATTTACACCATTACCGAAGTGAAGAAGAGGAACTCTCTGCCACACTAATGTCTCCTGCAGGGTGAAAATACAATTGTTTAACCCCAGATCTAACTACTTAACACCAAATTAGACATTAAGTCAGCAATGCCAGGTAACATTAACAGAATGTCACAGATTCATGTTTAATAGCAAACAGTGCCTGGGTTGGGAACTGGCTTGAATAGCTATGATAGCCTGAGTAGTTAGCCAACGTTAAAAAACCACACGCACCCAGCCACACACACACACACACACACACACACTCCAGCTCTGGGGGTTAATGGTAATTTATCATTTTCATCACTGGTGTATTTTCAGAGTTCTTCCTTTTTTAAACTGTACTGTGAAGGATAAACTTTGGACAGCAAGCTCTTCCCACCATTCTTCCCAGTAACGAGTCAGTCCTCCAGCACCCAGGTCTTCACTTTGGTCTTGAGTCTTAACAGCGTGAGTGATATTTCCATTAGTTCATCCATTCATCACTGCCTTATTATTAGGGGTTTACAGGGTTATTCATGTCATGGTAAAATGAATGAAGCTATCATGTTTGTGTGTGAGAAGCTGCGCTGGAGGAAATGCTGGCCAGAGTAATGAAGTCTGCAGGGATTCACAGGCAATTATCAGCTGCATCTTTCCCACACTGTGATATTGGTATTCTATCCCACATCTCTGAGGCCTGTTTTCACTGGTCCCTCCCTTTGTGCTGTGTTTCCATGGTAATGTCCACTGGAGCAGAGAGTGCCTGGTTAAGTGAAAGGGTTGTGTGTGCCCATGTTTGTGTATGTGTGACCTGAAAACTTCTACTTGAGGAAAATCTTTTTTGGAACACTTAAGAAAGAGTGCACATTTTCCTAAAACCAACAATAAATTCAGTTTAGTTTCATCACAGCGTTTATTGTCATTTTTGCGCTGTCCGAAGAGAAACTTTAACTATCAACACTGTGAAATAATGTCTAACACCTACTGTGCTGCTTTATGCCTTATGCCTTTAGCCTTTATGTTGATCTGACATGACTCAGTTTAGACTTGTGCCATGTTCAAAGTGGTACAGGTGTGTTACAATTCCAATCATGACTCTTGTCATGACTTTCAAAGCAAGCATGGTTCTCATTCACCAAACTGCTGTTAGATTAATGTAGGGGGGTGGAGTCTGCCAGGGGCTGTCAGACACACCGGAGCCGCCTGAAAGTTTTTAATCAGTCAGTGTTAATAAGAGGGGCGGTGTGGACCCCACGCTGCTCATGGTTTCATTCCACTCTCCCTGACACTGAAGGAAGGATTTAATAACTGCAGTTTAAGCAGCTTGTCCTGCAAGGAAATCATTCCCAATGACAAGTGAGCTGTCCATCACCCTGAGAACCCCGACCTCCTGACCCACTCTCGCTGCCAAATCCACTTCACTTCATTAACTACACACACTGAGGCTAATAATGCACGGATCCCACCTACATTTCCAAACTGTGGGAATGGACCACAGAAGTCTGATGACCCCGTTTCCTTTCTCAGCAGCTTTGCTCAACTTTTACATATTGGTTTATTAATTTTTTAAATTAGTATGCTATTTATTTAGATCATTCAATTCACTGCATCAAAATCCAGTAAAAATCTTGTGTCCTCTGTTGTGTTTCTGCCAACATCACTGAGGACTGAAGTTACACTGTTTAGCATCATAACCTTTATCTGTTTTTAACAGCAGAGGTCCAAACATTCACTCACTCCCTGATTACTGGTTTGTTGATCTGCTCATTTTAGTACTTTCAATACTATCAAATGTATGATGTGATTTTATTTCGAATGCTTGGTATCAAAAGAGTATTGAAGTACTGTTCAATGCTTTGACATTTGCTTTTAATATTTGATGATGACTGGACTCTTGATATTAAATATGTTAGGACAGAGCAATGTGTTTTATGCTAGACAGTCTTAAATAAGACATACATAAACAACTGCTATATTAAATGGTCGATTCAAAGAGATGCAAGCATTGTGGTCTGGTCAGGTTCAAATCTGTGTCTCTGCCTCACTGGAATCTGATGACTGTGCAAATGTGGTGTGCGCTTAATCTTTAAAGTAAGTCTTTGTGTGCTCACTGGGGTTAAGCAGTAGGCCAAGAGGAGTCTAAGGTTACCAGGACCAGTTTGGGTAATGTGCCTAACAATGTGGCCATGCAATGGTGCCCAGTGCTATTATTCTATTCTGGAGCAGAGTCACAAAAAACAGAGTGAACTTCCAAACTGCCACACTGTGCTCACACAGGAGGCAGGGAGACACAAGTGGTACGACCCTCATACTGACACAGAAGGATGAGATGGTGGAGTTCAGTGTAATTTAATAAACACAAAATCATCAGGGCTTACAGTATGTTGCTCTTTCTGTCTTTCCCCAGTTATTTTATCTACATGTTTTCCTTCTTCTCAATGAAAACTTCAGTATGTCAATATGTAAAGTATTCACTGGTAAAGTCTGACTGCTCGACACTAGTGTCTCTGGAAAGGTTTGGGTATACCACAGGCTTTAAGCTTTCACATGACACTTATGTAAGCTGCACAGTGAAACATGGTTCACTTCCAAACTAGTTGTGATGTCATAAATCCTGCTGGTACATCCACATCCATTCTCTTCAGTAAGGCTTCAGAACCCCTGAGCTCCCAGTGGACAGGAGCACAGGGCGTGGAGCATTGAGTGCTTCATTCACATAACTCAGGCCTGAGTCACACTGCTGTAAAATCAGCCCCCAACTATGATCAACATAGTTTGCAATGCTAAAGAGTAAAACACTGTATGTCTGCTGTAAAGATCTTTGGATCTGATGGTCTGGTGATTGGCTCTGTTCCTCATATTCTGATTAACTGCTGCAAAATTTGCAACATTGGACATAATTGGGTACTGCATTGCACAGGCTGGCTCCTACTAAACAAAACTGAACCAAAATACTATGGATAAGGGTTGTCATTCATGGTCAATCATGATGTCGATATAAAGACTGTAAAGTCAAATAAACATAACATGACCACCACAGGACCAATGTCTGTATTTGTAAAGACTCTGTTCTCTGCTTAAATTTTCTTATTTTGCTATGTTTGGAACATTGGTACCAGCCTTTGAGGAGTGCATGTGTAGCATGTGATAACAGCAAAGAAAAAAACTCCCCATCATTATAAACTTATGATGAGCGAAACAGTGACTCAGCAAGAAGGACCTCGTTTAGTCCCAGGGTCCACTGAGTCCATTGTCCACATCTTAGAGGGCTGATGCAGCATTCTCCACTGCCACAAACACCAAGAGATCTTTCAGCCAGTTCAAACACTGAGGTAAACACTGCTTCCACATCGACAATGCTATCAACATGGCTGACAAGTCAGACACTTCCGTAATTGGTATAAGATCTTAGAGTGTACAGTGTCCATATCTGAGGCAAGGACATGGTTTGATGTGCATATTAAAATGCATTAAGTGTTTTTAAGTCCATCAGTCCCTAACTGCCAATGAACAACACTACAACTTCAACTCATCCTGTGTAAATCTGACATGGTTTTACAGATTTACAGGAGTATGAGCTGCTATGTCCCAGTGTTTAGATCAGCATATCCATGTTACATTCCCAGTTCAGCTCTCCTATAAATTAAGTTCATGTAATGCACAATATTTTCCTCTGAAATGTGAAGGTAAAGTGTGAATTATAAGAAAATAAAAACAGTAAAGTTTACGTGAAGTGCTCGATAAAATGTCCTGATAATAAATGTACTGATGAGTAAAGTTTAAAATGTTCTTAGCGTCACTGTAGCTCTCAGTGTGTAGCAGATGGGAAGCAGCAGATGCTCTGACAGCTGAAGTGCTGCTGTCAAAGCCTCCAGCCCCAGAAAAGCTGATAATACCCTCATGTTCGTCTGACCTGTCCTGCCTACCTCCACCATGATGAAGCATTATTCCAACTTGCTGTTTGAATTCACATTTCCTCACCAGTAAAACAAGCTGTGTGTACAACAACCGCTGAGGATAGATGAGAACAGGGATCCAGGAGGCCTCGTGGACCATTATAAGCAATCAGACATCAGTGTATATTTACGCAGTGCTTTACTGTATGTGATTGAAGCTAACATCAAAAGGCAGCAGCACATGTTAAAAGGACTGAGGAACAATATCTTCATCAAGTTCATCAAGTTCTGTCCAAACCTATCAAAGACTGACAGATAAGATTGGTTCCTAGACAGGAACTGTGCCAAGTGATGACAATGATGTGTATTTATGATGACAAAAGGAAGGCAGTAAGCTTTCCACAGCATGAGAAATGCCTGACAGAGGAAATCACAGCCCTTTGTTAGCCGGTGCAGCTAAAAGCAAAGAGAGAAGGCTTACCTGGAAGATGGTGCGGAGGAAATACATAACACTTAGCATACTTGAAGAATTGAATCAGAAAGAGCAAAGACATGCAGAAGTTCCCCCTCCTCTCCCCTCCCCACCCCAGTAGTTTGCTTCTTGCCTGCTCCTGTACCAGGTCTCTGGGTCTGTAGACACTCCAGCTTCACAACCTGTTACTATTTTAAACAGACTTAGCCCTGATCGCACAGAGAGAGGAAGAGGGAGGGAGGGAAGGAGGAGAAAGTCCTGCCACAGGAGTTACATAACACTGAGACCTTAACCAGCAGATACCCAATGAAGGGCCAGATGTAATGATTCCCTCCAGGAGTTTCTCATCTGTTGCATTTATGAGTACTTGAGATCTTTGAGCATGACCTTTGACCACCTTGAGATGTCACATTAAGGAGTATAGTACAGACAGACAACCCAAAAACATAATGTCTCACTAGCAATCAAACAGCAAATGTCATCAAACAGTGCCGGTGTAAGGAATAGTATCCTCTGGCCAACAGGCCTCCAGGCAGCCCCACTGTCTGACTCACTACCTGGTACATAAACAGATCTGGTGAGCCCTGAGGCCCCCCAGCTGATCTCTGTGGTAATCTTTAGTGTACAGCCGTGGCCAAGTATTGGTTTTCACAAAGTTTGCTGCTTCAGTGTTTTTAGATCTTTTTGTCAGATGTTACTATGGTATACTGAAGTTTAATTTCAAGCATTTCATAAGTGTCTAAGGCTTTTATTGACAATTACATTAAGTTTATGCAAAGAGTCAATATTTGCAGTGTTGACCCTTCTTTTTCAAGACCTCTGCAATTCGCCCTGGCATGCTATCAATTCACTTCTGGGCCACTGATGGCAGCCCATTCTTGCATAATCAATGCTTGGAGTTTGTCAGAATTTGTGGGTTTTTGTTTGTCCACCCGCCTCTTGAGGATTGACCACAAGTTCTCAATGGGATTAAGGTCTGGGGAGTTTCCTAGTCATGGACCCATAATTTCGATGTTTTGTTCCCCGAGCCACTTAGTTATCACTTTTGCCCTATGGCAAGGTACTCCATCATGCTGGAAAAGGCATTGTTCGTCACCAAAATATTCTTGGATGGTTGGGAGAAGTTGCTCTCGGAGGATGTTTTGGTACCATTCTTTATTCATGGCTGTGTTCTTAGGCAAAATTGTGTGTGAGCCCACTCCCTTGGCTGAGAAGCAACCCCACACATGAATGGTCTCAGGATGCTTTACTGTTGGCATGAGACAGGACTGATGGTAGCGCTCACCTTTTCTTCTCCGGACAAGCTTTTTTCCAGATGCCCCAAACAATCAGAAAGGGGATTCATCAGAGAAAATTACTTTACCCCAGTCCTCAGCAGTCCAATCCCTGTACCTTTTGCAGAATATCAGTCTGTCCCTGATGTTTTTCCTGGAGAGAAGTAGCTTCTTTGCTGCCCTTCTTGACACCAGGCCATCCTCCAAAAGTCTTCGCCTCACTGTGCATGCAGATGCACTCACACCTGCCTGCTGCCATTCCTGAGCAAGCTCTGCACTGGTCATGTCCCGATCCCGCAGCTGAATCAACTTTAAGAGATGGTCCTGGTGACTTTTGGGAGCCCTGAAGCCTTCTTCACAACAACTGAACCTCTCTCCTTGAAGATGGGATTATGTTCATTTTCATGGCAAAGAGGGACTTTGCAATTAATTGCAATTCATCTGATCACTATGCAAATTGAGTATGCAAATTGCCATCATAAAAAATGAGGCAGCAGACTTTGTGAAAATTGATATTTGTGTCATTCTCAAAACTTTTGGCCACAGCTGTATGACTGCAGTTCACCATGAGCGGAAATTGCCCAGGGCAGCTATAACATGCACAGGGTGCCATCATACTGTTCCCTGACGACTTCTATGACAAACAAAAACTGTCCCTGATTTAAATTCACCCACCATTCATCACAACATTGAAGTTGTCACTGTGCAGTGACACACCACTCCAGATACTTGATGTTTGCATCACTTATTCAAAGTCCTGTTAATTAACCTCTTGAAGCACCATCTGCGATGTGTGCTGAATTTTCTCCCTAAGACAGATCACATCAGTGTATCAGAGATCTCTGAGAGACTAATTCACTGTGCACAGCTCTGTGAATCCTGGAGAAAACACCCAGCATGCTCTCACTTGGTGCACAACCTCTTTCGCACTGTGGGCTTTTCCACTGCTAAGACTGCTGTTTGATCTCTGGGTCATAGCCAGTGATGATCCATGACACAAAGCTTGGATCTGACACAGATGTTGGCTCAAGTAGTCACATAACATCATGTAACTCTGGTCCTGCTGGTGATCAGGCACCAGGAGCTGCAACAATAATTACACATTATTACACTGCTGACCAATTCTGACCTGACACATATGGCTAATAACTTGCTACATAATGTATCAAAAATATTTTTTTATTTTACATTTTACTCATCGTGACCTAAATTGTGAGCAGAACTGAAATCTTTCCCAGTTTCTGATTAATTGTGGGCAGAAAACAAGCTGACGGACAGGGATTGTCACTTTTTAAAATTTTTATGACTATTGTGGCAACAAGTGTCTGCCTACACATCTACAAACAATGCTGGAACCTCCCAAGTCACCAAAATTGCTATTCTAGGATAGGCAGGAACATGAATCATATGGCAACCCTTTTGTTCAAGGTGTCCTGGTGAACATAATGTTGTGTACTTTCTAAAAACAACAGCAAATGATTGAAAACTTTCCTGTATAGAAATGAAAAGGCTTCAACTTCTCGCAGTTTGGATAAAGTGGGTTGTGAAGCTCAGCTTTCAGCAGGATATTTCACTGTTTAAAATGACTCCTCAATCATTGGATACAGTATGGATGGTAAAAATGTGAAAGACAGATGTAACCGGCACATTTGACAGATTTCATCTTAAAAAGCTGTTTAAAGAACAGCACTGCATTCATGCACTGTAATCATTAATGTAGCATAAAGGATTTAAGAAGACTGTAAAATCATGTTTTCTGCAGCTCTCAAGTCTGGGAAGCATACATATGAACACATTACAATCTTTGGCACCAGACAACAGATTCTTTTAAAATGTGTGTAGGCGTAAAATACAAAAACACAAGCATGGTCCGCACACATCATTACGCATCAGCTCAGGAAAGAAAACAATGACTTCACTGTTCTGTAACCAAAGGCTTAGAGTGAAAACAAAAGGCCAGTGGGGCCTTCGCTGCTCCATCACACCAACATACAGCTCCATGATGTGGTTCACTGCAGTACAATCATCTCAAAGGTTCTCTTAGTGAGTAAAGACAGATTTTACTTCATTTTTTATTTAGCAGGATTGAAGATGAACCAGAGAGAAGCCGATTACTATAAACTGATCACTTCAAACCTGAAAATGTAATTTTTTCATTGAAGTATTTTAAATTGTCCTCACCCCACTGTGCCCTCTGCATCAGTGCTGAGCAGAAGACATTCAAAGCCTGAGCTTCAGCAGCATAAACAAGGCTCTGCTGACTGCATGACATAACAAGACAAATCATGCCCCCTTTTGTGTCAAGCACGAAACTACAACTTATTTTTCTCCATCTGTCCAGAGCCCAGTGCTTTTCAACTCTGAGCAATGGGAGATTCAGATCTCTGCTGTTTCGCCCTAAAGACAGAACTCCCAAGAGGAAGAAATTTAGATTTTTGATCACATATAAAACTTTTACTTTTTCAGTATTCAAACCTTGAATATATCAGGCTCTTAATAAAGTGTTGTATGAGAATCAGCTCTAACAAAGGCCATCATACAGACGAACTGGGTGATCCCTGAGTGCAATAAAACTGTTTTGAAATTGTGCAGCTACCTGGTGCCTTTTGCATTCCTAAAACCAGTAGTCCCCAGCCCAGCCCAGCTTAGGCTTTCTCTTCCCAGAAGGCTTGAAATAAATGGCTGTGTTCTGGTCAGGCTGCCGGCTGCCTGTCAGGATTACAGAGGGAGAGAAACATCGCTGTGGTTCAAGAGCCCCGGATGTCCCATTTAAGACATTTGGCACATCAGGAAAGTTGGTCAAAACAGAAAAGGTTTGGACTGATCAGAAAGACTGTGTCTCAGCTGAGAGAATCAGCTATCAGCAGTGGAAACATTTTTAGAAAATGTGAAGAGTGATGTGCTTAAATAAGCAAGCAGCTGGACAACATAACAATAACAATGTTGTGACCAATGGCAAAACGTCCATACCAAAAAAGATTTAACTAGTAATTTGTAACTGGCTGCTTGTGAGTGTGCTGCACTGATCTTTGTTGGGCAGTCAGTCCCAAACTTTCGCTTTTTTCTATAAGAAATCATTTGGTTTCGTCGAGACAAAACAAAACGTGAGCAGGGCTACATTCACAACTGGCTTATCCCATTGCAACAGAAAGTGATGTGCTGTCAACAGCCCTTTTAACAGATCCTGCAATACTGCCACATGAAGACTTGGCATTGGACAAACTTTTTACACAGAATCAGTCAAATGCCAGAAAAATGCTGCCTCAGTGGATGACTGAGCAACATTCCAGAAGCCAAAATGCATCACACTAACATGTATATGGCAGAATAGGCCAATATGGGGCAGCTGTTGGCTACATACCCAAGCCCAAATATCAGATATAGCAGACTGTAAGTAGAACCCTACCTAATCAAACGTACACAGCCTGCATGGGAGTGTCACACCAAATCCTCATTAGTCCCTGGTGCCGTTCATCTGGTGGGTCAGGTCATTATTTGTCTTTACTTTAAATATCATTTTGTTAATTAATTAATTAACTGTACTGTTTCTGTGTGTCAAATTCCTTATATGATAATCAGCACTGGTGTATTTCAGAGGTTGATGTATTTTCAAGCTGCTGTTTATTTCAACCTGCTGACACACTACGTAGTATATGTGAAGGAGCATGCTGCAGTGACCCCAATCCCAAAAAGGGCTTCTCATCGTTTCTTTATGAGAAACTCAGGGGCAAACAATTAGGACAAAACAAGCTTAAAGCTTTGCCTGCTCACGTAAAGTCCATTCTGCTCTGTGCCAGCCACAACGTCTTAGCCTTCCCTGGAACCTTTCAACCAGAAACACGCAAAATGGCTCACAGGTTAATGCCTTGATTTCAATTGCAGCTTTGTTTCCTGCGGAAAAGAAACAGATGCTGTGAAAAATGCTTGCTTTCAAGGAATTTGTTTTGCAACAAGAATGTTGAGGCATCGTGCAGCCAGACGAGAATAAAATCAGTATGTATCAGAGAAAAATGAACAAGGAATTGAAGACATGAAAGTTCTGACAAAACCAGACAATCCAAAAAAAAAATTATGTCTCTGTAAAATATTCATATTATCCATTTGCAGACGTATCTGTCTTGACAGTGCTAATCTGTGAGGTAAAAGTGGACCAATTTATTAGTTAGTACAGGACATTTTACAAACTCAAAAATTGGAATTGCTTGGTTCAGATAGTATCTAAGATGTGCAGCCTCCATCCAGGGATTACAGTAGTGTTTTACATGGAGGCTCCATGAAAAGTGTCTTTACTTGTCTGTCCTCTGCCTTATCAGCAGGGCTCAGCTCCTCACAAAGATACACACTTGTAGAAAAAGTCAAAACTGAGGAGTAAAAAATAAATTAGTACTTTATCACCCACAGTTTAAGAAGCATATAGTAAGCTTTATTTCCACCTGCTGTGAGAAAACCATATATCATAATCATTCACTATGAGCCCTGTGTAACCATTGTTATTTGGGATTAATTGTCAGGGTTTTGAGTTGAGTTTCTTGTTTTGAGTTGAATTTCTTGTTTATTTCCTGTCTTATTTTGAAAAGTTTTTCCCCTTGTGTGTTTCTGTGTACTTGCTTGCTGTTCTTGATTAGTTGATTGGTCTCACCTGTGTCTCGTTTTCCTTCCCTCACCTGTCTAAGTTATGCCATTGCCTTTGTTCTGTCGCTGCATTATTAAGTTAGAGCTCATGTTTTTGCCATGCTTGTATCCATGTTCCTACCTTGATTCCACGAGCCTGCTCATAGAGATCTTGGTTTTCTAGTTTTTGCATTTTTGGTTTTTGGAGTTATACTTACCACGCCTTGTTTCGGACTGACTTCCTGGATTTCTGACCCTGCCTGCCTTGACCATCCGTAAGCCTAATCCCATAAAATAAACTGTTAAGATCTTTGGCATCCTTGTCTGTGCCTGCATCTGGGTCCTGCTCTCACCCTGTAGCCAAGTCCTGACATTAATATTTTGACAATTATTCACAAAAATGTTATTGTGAAAATGATTACTTCATTTTTCTCAGTGTTAAAGGGCAACTTGGATCGTTCATTTAAGTTTTAATATTTACCGAAAAGAATAACCTATTTTTTATGTTCTACTTTGAGTTTAATGTCCTGTTTAACAGTTATCCACTTTCTAAAGCTTTTTCAAGCTCCAAACTATCATTGGGAGGTTTTAGCACTACAGGCTGGTCTTGTAAGGAACAAAACTTTAGTAGACTATAGAGCAGGGGAAAACACTCAAACCTTCTTCTTTGAGTCATTTAATGAAAGAAAGATGCTAAGATCTAAAACAAATGTCTTAATGTGAAATGCAGCACTAACACAGGTGTATGAAGACACATAGTTTATTAGGTACACTTACCTATACCTAATGATACAATACCAACTATAATGGTAATAGTGCTTCTTTAGCTGATGGATAGACTAAGTACTGGCTTTGTTTTTAATACTATACAGCTTAACAACACAACAAACCATATCCTCCAAAATATCAATATCATCATGCATTTGAATCAAGACCTCTCTAAATGCTTCAACAGAAACCGAAGGTTAGAGCCCTCATCAAGGCAGGATTTGTTACACAACTGTTGTATTACCCACCAGTTTTAGATTGTAGATGTACCTAAGAAACAGGTGACTGGGTGTACATGGTAAATGGACTGCACTGATATAGCGCTTTTCTAGTTATCTTCTTCTACTCATTTACACTACAAGGCAGCATTTACCCATTCACACCAAACGGAACTAAGGAAACAGGAATTTTGACACATTCACTGACACTGATGACGCTGCATCAAGAGCAACTTGGGGTTCAGTGTCTTACCTAAGGACACTTCAGCATGCAGCCCAGAGGAGCCGGGGATCAAACCGCCAATTCTCTGGTGAGTGGTCGACCCGCTCTACCTCTGAGGCACAGCCCCCACATACATGATGGGGCCCCTTTATATACGCAGTTTTAGTTGTGTATATGAAGCTTAATGCAGCCCTCACATAAACACCACAGAAAGTCTACTTGAACCTTTTTTTGAGTTGCCTTATATGATCTGGTAAAAATACATTTAACTGGCTGATAGGGAACAGTAGAACTAGGTTCTCCAGTATAGAGTTCCAGACCTCTGGATCGCCATGGACATTTCATAATCATTCAACAATCCAAACAGTTATTATGTTGTGCTAAATGATAGCTGCTTCCCTGGTTGAAGAACCAGCTGGCCAAGCAGAGCGTTGTCAGTGGTTTAAAGAGATAAAAGTTCTGGTGATAATGAAATATACAATGCTGGGACAGGAAGTGATTGCAAGAATGCAGAGACTAAGATGGAATACAACTATAAAAAATGTATAAAAGAGTGTTGTGATAGATGAGTGTATAATGTGGCTTTTTACTTTCTTCACCTACATGTTATAACTTGTGAAGTCTGTATTTCTAATGTAGAAAAGAATGCAGGAAGAGATTGGTATATAATATTTCCTAAATTATTTGATCAGAAAATACTGTTTTGGGCATGCACAGAAACTCTGCACAGGAGATTTAAATGATATGCATGCATACTTTATGTATGCATGTACTAAACTAAACACTAAACACTGGATTCCTGTTCCACAGATTTACTTTTAGTAAGTATGTAAATTTCTTTACAAGCTGAAACTGAAATGGTGCAGCAGCCATTTAAACAAATTATAATCACAAGACCTCCATGGTGATACAATTTCAATCCAAAGAGAGAAAGAATAGCACCAATCTCCTGAGAGTGAAACTGTGGGTCCTCCACATCTCCTGGGTAACCAACAGTTACAGGAGGCAATCATCATGCATTTGCTCCTTCATTTGCATAACAAGCATTGCTGAGGCCCTGGCCAACTCTAAACCAAAAAGAGTTTCGCTGCTTTTGCAGTGTCTGAGCCCCCTCACTCTTCTCCACCAATTCTGTTTTCTGCCAAAATCCAATTAACAATACACTTAGCTTCCTCAAACTGAATTACTGACAAGAGGGATATGTAAATCAGCCAGCCAATGCCTTAATAACCGATCCCTTCGTTTAGACTCATGAGCATCTGGTTTAGTGTTTATCAAGAGTAGAACATCAGAGCTAACTGTCAACCTGACACATTTCTGGGCCTAGTTTAGGCTTAGGAGCAGGAGTGACTCCTGTTTCTGCCGATATTTAGAAGAGCTCCAGATACAGAGACAATTGTGGTAGATGTGAGGATGAAAATAATGGTATTTTTTTAAATTGTGACTGTTTCTTTATAATATTTACTAGGTACTCCCCAGTAAAGGGAACTTCTACTCTTTAAAGTACCAGACCGCTGACCACTGTTGATTGCCTGAACACAGTCAAAGGCTACACCTTGAAAAGCATTGCTATCATCTGCATGCAGCTAATACTACACACAGAAAGTGTCAGGAAAATTACATGGGATACGGGTATGGTTAAGATTTTTGCTCTCTAAACAGGGCAGACTGTGTGGTCTGAGCTCTGAAAAGGGCTGACAGTGAGTACCAACTGAACACTGTCAAGAGCAATTGGATGGTGAGAGGAGCAGCTCCTCTCAGGCTTGGAACCATTGGACCAAAGCTCATTAATTTAGCGTGTAATGTTCCTGGGTCCCTTGTTGCTTGTTCTACTTCTTCAAATTAAGCTCACGTGTGTCAATATTTTACACAAGCCAAAATCTAATACATGCAAGGTCAGTCTTATTCTAAAACCTCTCACATTTTGCAACATATTTGCATTCATAGGAAAACCCAAATTTGAACTTTTTGTCAGGAGTACGTAGCACTCACAAGGGCTATACGAGGAAACCACTTTGCAAATCTAAAAGAGGAGATGAAAATAGAGCAGTAACAGGACCTGGAAGGATCGAGGAAAGTTTTAGGTAATCTTTTACATGATATATTTTTCTTTAAGTTGTAGAGAAGAAGTGAAGAACACAACCAGATGACGCATCTCAAGCTTAGGAAATGGGCTGTAGCAGCTGATCCATCGGCAATGAGGAAGCTGGCTATATTACACCAGTCTATTTACTGCTGACAGCTGCGATCTTTACTCTGTGAATGAGTACCAGAGGGACTCTTTTGATGAAAGGCCCACAGGAGCTAACCAGCTCAGCTGAGATTGGTCTCCTGGAAATCACGAAATGCCTTCTGAGTTTTACAAGGAATGCCCAATGACCCATTTTATGATTTCAGGAGCTGGATCTTAGACTCGGGAAAGGGGTCTGACATGGGTCATCATTGTTATTAGCTATTAAGACACATGGAGCCTTTGGGAAAAGAAGTATAATAATAAATAAAATGTTTTTGATTGATTAAGCTGTTGTATTCATTAGGTGTCTGTAAAGGAGGGGAGAGGACTCAGCTGACTGGTCTCTGTTCAGACAAGAGCAATAAAGTGCAGCCAAAATAACCAGCTGTGCTGCAGTGAAGCAAAGAGGAGATTAAGTCGTCCTACAAGGGGAGGGTTTTCAACATCCATCCATGTTCTGGCTCCAGTTTACCATTCTAGAACCTCCAGACACACTCGTTAGAGAAGGTTGTGGAGTTGAGACTTGTCAGTTACTCATTGGGGGTTTTCCCTCGGCTATTCATACACTGAGTGCAACTACACAGCAGGGAGAAAACTGAGGAAAATATCCATTACACATTCACAGCACCATGGAGTTGCCAAGAGTGTCTTGCCCAAGAACATGCAGCCAAGAGAAGCTGGAGATCGGTAACCATTTTTTTGCTTAGTGGATGACCCACTCTACCTTTCAGCCCATGATATTGTGAGGATCCATGGCTTCATACCAACCAGAATTCCCATATCTGTTAGTGTGAAGAGAATCTGGACTGACAAAGCTGACAGGTCTGAGGTCAGAAGGACAGAAAATGCTGACAGACTCAGCCAAGAGACTAGTTTGGCTATGTCCCTGCATCTTCTTGAGAAGGTGTCGGAAGTGGTGATGACTGATCTTTCAAGTCATTTTAGAGAGGCGGAGGTGGCACAGTCTGTCATGAACAAACTGGTCATATGACCTGGGTTACCTTTATTGTTCATCAGTGCTGTAGTGCATGAGTAGGAGGAAGGAAACACAGTTCTGCTATCTTCTCAAACACCAGAACTACAGGAGAAGGAGCTGGATGTCATAACTGGGAAGGTTCTCACCAAAGCATCACTGGCCTGCCATGTGGCACATATAGACCATAGAGGAGGAAGTCCCTGTGTGTTTTGCCAAACTGAAGAAAACCTACAACATCTGTGGCTCAGCTGTCCCAGACTGGCTCCTCTTTTCAGCAGAGGCCTGCTTTTGAGGGCAAGTTTTGGAGAACAGACTTTTTATTTTGGTCCAAGATACTCTGCAGTACAGCAGAATATCTGTCTGGTAAATCTTGTGATAGGTCAAGTCAAGATGAGCATTCAGCTTACAGGAAAAAACAAAATCAAGGAGGCAGTATCTGTATGTTAAACCTCTCTCTCTTCCTCCTTCTCCTCCTTTCCCCCTGACAGACCAGACATAGAAGCCACAGGTCCCAAAATAAGAAAAGTCAGTCATTACGCTCCCTCTGGCTCTTTTTCCCTCCTTTGTGAGGAATGCTTTCTTTGGCTTTCCATTATGCTTGTCTACTGGCCCTTCAGACCCTTTTCTCTTCCTCCCTATTTTCAACTGCTGGAAGAATTTAGGTTAGAGGTGGATCAAAGCACCCGTCTCTATTCTACTCACACTCATACAAACAAGTGATGTCATGGACATGCTGGATGAGTCTACAAACATGATAGCAGGCTGTCAGCTGCTCTCAGTCTGTAATCCAATGCATGTTATACATTTCAAACTCATTTTCGCACACTTTTCATTGCTGTTGACAGTCACACGGGTCTGTTTTCAATGCTGAGGTCATTTATGGGAGCGGAGATGTGAGTAAAAGTTTTGTTGTATTAAAATTAATCAGAATAAAAAGTGCTACTAGAAAAAAACACTGCAATAATACAACCTGCTGTACACTCAATTAGGTTAAAAATATCAGACCCAGGTGCAACCATACATCAATAAAGAGCAAATGCAACTTTGCAAGTTTACTTTGTTCAGCACTTTGAGGCTGAGCTGTTGTTGCTTCTTGGTGTTTCTGACTTCACCTTAATAGTATCTGACTGAGGCAGATCTGGTGGGGAATACATTTCATAAACTGACTGTAGCAAAATGGCATCACATGACAGTGGCACATTTGATGTCACTGAACTCTGACCGACCCATTCTAAACTTTAGATGTCTGAATATGCATGGCTGTGTATTGGACTTTATTAACCTGTTTGCGATTAGTGTGGATGAAGTAGGTGAACTCAATAATTAGTCAGGTTTTCAGCCATACAGTGTCACAATTACTTGCTTCTGCTGAGAAACTAGGCGAACTACAGAGAACCATAAAAGCAGACAAACATCAATAGTGAGGACTTATCCCCACTGGCACAGCCACAGGATCAGTTACTTACCTCTTTTCAGACTATAACAGGTTTCACCTGACCAGAAACTCTGATGTGGGATTTACACAAAGGAGGTGGTGAACATGACATGGATAAAGCAGCGGTGAAGTTTAAGAGCCACAAACATACTGTCTGAGGACAATAAGGCAGCCAACAGTGTTGTAAATAGGAACCTTTAAGGGTAAGGATGAAGTCTGGACTTACTCTAACTGTGCATTATTTTGTCAACTTCTCTTTTGATGCTTCACTGAACATTTTCAGTCAAAAGCATAATCAGCTCCACTTGGACACAGACATCAGCAGCCAACAAATGACTGTGCAGCACTCTATAATGCTGATTTCAAAGCTCTGCTGCTTTTGTTGGCAATGGTTTGATCTTCTCTGCGAGCTCTGTACAAGAGTTGTTTACTCTGTACCCGAGCTGTGCAATGATGACAGCCTGATGACAATAATGACTTTTTATTGTATAAAAACATATTTACAGATGAAATATAGGTTGATACTACATCAAAACACACGAGTCATTTCTTTCATAAAGCTGAGACAGCGTTTTGTATCACTCTTCTCCCACTCTCCCAACATAAGGGGAGACAAAGTGATTGTACTGTGAATGTACTTGTAATATCATGGGATAAAGTGGGAAGCAATATACAGACAAGCAGTAAAATGCACGAATCAGCTACACTCAGTGCAACATCATCAACACATGCACTTTGTTAAAAAATGCAGCATTTAGCAAAAGCAGCAAACGATACAGGCCTAGCTTAATTACATAACAGGGAACACTGTCTCTGCATTTTATTTTGATCACTGTTAACAAAAAAGCTTGAATTACAAATGAACATTCAGGCCACTACATGGAAGATGAAAGATATAGATTCTTAAGCTATAGATACATACACTGCAGTGGATAGGACGCAAGAGTCAGAGGAATGTCATATTATTTACATGTTTCAGTCAAATGAAAATATGGGTGCAAGGCAGAGGCTGGTTGTAGTCACGGTAGCACTGGTTGGATTTTATTAGCATAGATGCCAGTGAAATAGGAGGAGGCGACTTTAAAAAAAGGGAGGAGAGGGCTGAGGTAGAGTCCATGTGTGAGTGAGCCACAGTGGGCTCACTCTGCTTCCAGTCTGGCTTCACCTTTAACATTTGGTCCTCTCTAATTGAAAGCACGGTTTGTTGCGGGGCCTGGAGGCCAATGTGCCCAAAATTACTGGTCGGGTCTGGAAGGAAGCAGAGGAGCCAAGTACTGCTTGGCTGGGAAACCACACACGCGCGCGCGCGCATGCACACACACACACACAAACACACAATGGATCACTCTCATTCACCTAAGCAGGCTCCCATCTTGTACTAAATTCACAGCACTGTTAAAACTTCAGTCTATATCCATAAGTTGCTTTTCAAAAGATAATGGCACCTTAAATTGTAATTTTCAGTATATTTAAATAAAAATGATTTAGGGTTGACTTTCAATAGACACATTGTGACTCTGATATCATATAGTGAAGAGGTTATGGAGGTAAAGAACTTACAGTACTCACAGTAATAAGTTCCACAGAGTACATCAGATGTCAACAATGATGTCTTCATCACTTAAGCAGCCCACCATCAACATGCCACTGCTGCACTGTATTTGGTGTTAATGCAGTGTTAATTTAACATTTGATAAAAACAAAACAAAACACAATGATGTCTACTAAAAATAATGTTCCAGCAAATTATAAAGAACAAACAGTTCCTAACATGAGTAAAGACTTGGATTTAGGAACTTAGAATTCATGTAAACTTCACAGGAAAAGACATCAATGCTTTATGTGAAGATTACAGTAAAATCAGGTGCTCTGTATTTAAGTGTTCTGACTGTAGGTGAAAGAAACACAGTGCAGAGTGGTGTCCAGTCACAAAAACTAATCATATTGTGTCTCTGTCACTACGGAAGCTCTCAGAGTAAGATCTCCCAGTGTGTTTCCTAATCAATATCAGGAAATGAGCAGTCACATTTCTTATCATGTCAGAAATGCATCCTGCATGGAAGTGAGTGAAAAGTGCATTTTTAGCCTGACAATGCAAAAATGCACAAAATGAATCTCAAAATCACAAAATTCATTTTATTTATATTGGGCCATGGGATAGTTGGTTTGCAAGTACACATGATGAATAAGTGGAATGGGTGCAATAAACAACAAAGTGTTGTGTTTTGGTTCTGTTTAAGAACCTCAATGATACAATACAACTGGTGCTTGTTCACCATCTGCATGTTGATTAAGGGCAGTTCTACATTCATTAATGGCTAACTGTGGAAGAGGAAATGAGGCTGGTGCAGGCACCCAGTTTCACAATGATTGAGATCTATACAACAGAATCAGGGTTTATGAATATATAAGTATAATATGCACGAGCTCCACTCCAACTAAATCACAGTCTAAAGCTGTAGCGTGTGACTTTTATCTCCCCTTTTGGCCGTCAGAATAATTACATGAACCCTGTTAGCATGCTAATGCCTTTGCTCCTCATTGCTTTAAGTAAACCATCTTTGCCAGTCTTTGCTGGGTGATGTAAAACACATCAGTAGTGCAGTCTCTATGCTGCGAAAAATCCATATTTATCAGGCGAATGGCTCAATCAGCACTGTGTGACCTTGACTGGAATGCTGGATAGTTCATTTATGTCCAAGGTCCCTCTAGAATAGGAATGAAAGGATTATATAGCTGCTAAGTTATGTGTCTAATTGTTTGCATATTCCCATCCACATTAATGTTAAAAATGGTTCCTGAGAGCTTCTGTGTTTCAAATAGCCTAGAGAAGATGTGAATGTAAATGTGATAAACCATGCGATATCATGGTTCTGCTGAATTAATGTCTGAAGTTGTCAAAATAAAATCATCAATCAAAGGAAGTCTGTAAACTGTTCTCCTGTGGTTATGAAGTCAGAAGTCAACAAAAAGACAGATTGGGAACAGGCCAGGACAAATCTGAGACACCGAGTCAGATGAGACTATAGCCTTTCTCATAGCCATGGATGCAGTGAGGGAGCATGGGAAATGGGACAGTTGAGTGTTTCCTCGCCATCCATTCCCCTCAGCTTGGCTGGATGTGAAAAGAGACAAATTCCTGAGTATCTCTCTTGTGTCAACTTTGCAACTGTGTGTTAAAGCCTGGACGGCAGCCCGTCACCCCACCAACCCCACTCCAGCCCTAAGCCTCTGAGAGGAATGTGACGGCTTTGCCTCTAGACGCTGATTTACTGATGACTGTGCATGCGTGTGTGTGTTTGCCGAGTTCTCACACTACTACAAACATGTAGGAGAGGGGGAGGGGTCACAGAGCTGTGTATCTGCTCCCACTTTTGACAGTGTGTGTCCAAAAAAGAAAGAGGCTAACAAGAGGGAAAATAAATGGTCACAGATATTAAACTGTCTGCTATCACTGGTTTCAACACAGATCCTCCAAACAGTCAGGTTCACAGGAAACAGACTTGACAATGAGCATGTCTGGGATGCTGTTGTGGGAGTGGAGGGGGGCAGTATTTGCTTACCTGTCCTTCAGGAGCACTTGCTTTTTTCCAGGTGTTCCATGGCAACAGAGGCTGAGTCTAATGGATATTGCATTAAATAAAGCCATGCACCGTCCCAAATGAGGAAAAACATCATTTCTCAAAAACAGGTAAAACACTGACCACTGAACTGTTACAACACATGTATTCTATACTTGTGTTATTTGATCTTCAGCACTCCTTGCTGAGTCTTTGCTGTGGAGCAATTGAGAAATTCATTTAAAAGAGCTTTTCAAATAGGAATTTACTTCCAGAACCAGCTGATCTGCCCACTTCGGAATGCCGTTAAAGTTGCAACCCAGTATTTAGCGTGGCTTACAGTAAATGTGAATGTAGAATAAGCTAAGTGACCTAATTCCCTGATGCTCAAAAAAATGCCAGGCAATCCACAGGATGCAGTCTGAAGTTCAGAGTTCTGCTATACTCCTGTGACTGTGGCACAATAACAAGAGCAGGAGGACATCCGTTTTGTTTTCATGACCTGTCGGAGCTCAGTTGGCCATCAGAGAGTACAACCCAGTGAAGCTCCAGTCAAACAAAGACAACACGTATCAAAAGCAGTGGAACTAATGAGGCTGGTTGTTACATAACTATGTCCTGCTCCTATATGAAAAGACTCTCTGGACCCGAACCCGTCTTCCTACAGCTTTGCTCACATTCACACATAGAGAAACAGCCTCACCTGTGCCATAGCAGAGCTGAAGAAACATTGTGTGGCACAACATTGCTTGTGTTTGCAGATACAGACAAGCAGAAACTACTTTCTCTCTCTTCATTCAAGTATCTGTCTCTCCACAGCAGCCTGGCCTCGTGCAGTCCAACCACACATGAGAAGCCCATAGGGGGAGTGGGGAGGCCATGGGGAGGGTGCTGATGAGCAACCCAAGCTGTTTGTAAAGCTGTGTTTTTAATTCTGGCTAGGGCTTTAGTTAAGATAGGTGGTGATGCATTACAAGCAGATTATAATCCTATCAAGCACATTGTGGAACATTTCTCACTCTGACGCCATCAGATAACAGATATTTGTTGCCTAAATAAACTATTTTATACCTTAGAGTTTCTGAGAATAATATTTAGGCTAATCTAGAATGCTAACCCAATGTTCCCACAGTGTGATTTAGATTCCCAGCACTTGGTGAATATCTGACCTGTTACTTCTGTCCTAATAATCCCAAAATTTAAGACATGTACTTTTTGAATCTGGACTGTAGAAAAGGTGCCAGATTTTTTTTATGCAAAAAGGAGGAAAAAAAATAGGAATGTACAACAGTTTTTGAATTGACAGCAGCATTACAGGCAAGGGTTTCAATGGAAATGTTTTATCTTGTAACATTGTTTGAATCAAACACTAGCAAGCTTGAACTAAAACAATGCTCAGTGCTCTCGTATGTTGTGATGAGACAGCAGGATCAGAATTTGTGACTTCTAAAATTTGCCCAGGCCAGTTGCAGGAACTTTTCCAAACACTTACCAGCGCTTCTTGTGAAATGAAGGAACCCATTCTGCATTTTGAGCAAAAGAGAGCAGGTCTAAATCTAGCTCCTCGCCAAAGTCCCTGCATCTAAAAAGGGTGCAAATGCAGTGCTGACCTCTGAATGCTGGATTCTGGGGACAGCTGCATTAATCTGAAAATCTAAGCATGTGTGACTTTCTTTCTCACCTGAAAAACAGGTTTAATATGTTTATATTTCCCAAAGTAGGTGTGCTGGTAGTATCAAGACATTTCAAATGAGGCTCAGCCATGTTAAAAATGACATCACCAACAACAGCATGACATTTTTGTGGTATAGAGTTTTTTTATATATTAATACTGAAATCAAAAGTATGAGGTGACAAAACTAAGTTAGATTTGAAAATATAATTTAATATTGTGCTACAGTTGTTTGCAGCTACAGCTCACCAGCTAGCTGCGTGACATGGACCTCAGTTGATCCTCTTAAAAAATAGTCCTTCACTGGCCCTGACGAATAATGATATGTTGTAATGTGCTGCGGACAGACACACACACACACACACACACACACACACACACACACACACACAAACAATCACACAGACCCATGCTGTGCTCCTTCATGCTGACCTATTAAAAGGTCCCACAGAAAAGGTGGCAGTTAGCACTTGGCACCTGTGTCGCCCTGGCAGCAAAGCTCTTTCAGATCCCTTCAAATACAAATGCACTGACTACAGCACTGTGAGCCACTGCCACCGAGAAGAAGACGTATAGTCACCAGGAGAAAATAGCCCATCTGTGCTGACTTCTGGATCTGCAGCACAGTTGCTAGGTTTGAGGTTTTTCCTGACCAAACAATCTTTTAACTCTAAGCATTCTCAGTTTAAAAAAAAAAAAGAAAATAGAAATGTCCAAAACTGACACACCCAGGGTATTTTTACTGGATTTAAAGCATTTTATTACATCTGATGAAGGACACAAGAAAAGCAAGCTATAAGAAAAAGCAAAACACACTGAAACACATAGTGTTGTACCACGATGGGTCAGGTTTGATGTATAGCTCAGCACTGGATTTCTCCCATTGATGCTATACTGACTACACTGATGTATCAGATGTGATCAGGCCGCCCCACACTTAAGTTGTACATCCTTGTGTCACTACAGGATAGGATAGTGCCATGCAGGTACTGTGTTTTTATATTCTTCTCCTTAATGTGACAGAGGGCAGTTGTCCTGAGGAGCAGGGCTACAAGAGCGATGTCTTAGCGAGATGTGATAAGCAGCAAATGACTGTGTCTCCCTCGTCTGCTTCATGTTGTTTTTCAGTCAACATTTCCAGTAAACAGTCTTCAGAAAACACAAGCAGCCCAGGATGAGCAATCACTGTTTTTGTGGTCTTCGCGCAGCATCTCTGGAGCCTTTACCCTTCAACACACTATGGATCCAGTTTCACCGTTTTTGTTGTGCTTCCCACTGCAGAGAAGTGGTCTGACCACACAGTTTTTCTGTTTTTTTTCAGGGATTCTGAGACTTACCGATGATATTCTGCTTCACCTGCTTCACTTTGCTGTGTCCAGGACAATACAGAACTTGAACAACAACCTGTACAGCTGCAAACATGTTGTGCAGACACTCGCCATATTTCTGTTACTGTCAGTCCCTTTACACAACATCAGATTCATCAGCTCTGAACAGGGTTAACCGTTGTGTTGGTGTTGTTAATCCAGCAAATAATTTCATAATATATTTGCAGAACTGCTAACATTCTTTGTCTTCAGTTTGAAACTAGCAGCAGTGGGTTCAGATGGCTCTCACAGCTCTCTTACTGCTGTGCTGTAGTTTCTGAGCTCCACCAGACTTAACTCCTTGCAGTTCTGCAAATTATAGAGAGGGCACCTATTGGCATTTCCTCACACTGTGCCCTCAAAGTATGGAACCGAGTTTGTTTTTTGAGACAATGAGATCCAGTCCCATGGGAATCCACTAGGCGGACCACTGCCAGTCTGTCTGTATGAGCTGGAATGCTCAGGTTCAGTTGGGGGTCACAATACCAGAAGCGATTTTACCCCCTTGCATAGCAGCATAAAGGTGCCCAATAACACAGGTCGCAAGGGGTCACAAAGGATTTTAAGGCTTATTTAGTCAATTCAACTCAACTCTGCACCAGTGATATTAAACTAAAGTTGGCTTTCTAGCTTCTCCAAGTTAAGTCACCGCAGAGAACAATTATGTCTTCTTCTGACACAGGGTACCATAACTAACACCAAAGAGTTAGAAAGTAACACAACCACATAAGAAGTCTTTGGCACCATATGGTTTCAACTACTCAGTCAGTAGCTAGAGTCATGTGAGCCTTTGAAATTCATATAAAAATGGCATTAGCAGTGATCCAGAAAACATTAAAGCAGGTAAAAGGTGAACAGAGGCTCAAATAAAGCTTCAAAGGCTGGGTCAGTCCTCTCACACTGTGGAATGGTCTTATCATCTGCTGTGTGTGCAGTTCTTCATCCTATCACGGACTGTCGAGAGGCTGACACATTTTAAGATGAACTGTCAAATTCTAGTGACACCTCTGGCACAACTCAAACAGTCCAGATACCACATGTATCTGTCTAATGGCAATTACTCTCCCATTTACTTTCCCAGTCACCACTGTCCTGGGTCAGTGACTGAAAGTTTGTCAAACGTTGAGGTGGTGCTACATGAAGGTATTAGGATTTTACGTCAGAGCATGAATTAGTGTAGTAAACTTTATGCCTTCATGGATTTTATGTGATAAAATGAGCTAATTGTAACCAGCTGTATTCTGAAAGCAATTGTTCATGCAGTTGCTGTACTGACAACATACCAACAGAAGGCCCTGGCACTGATGTGAACAGCAAACACAGTAGCACTGGAGGAGGTTACTGTTTTGTTGATCCTGAGATCACAGCAGAAAAAGAAACCCAATCATTAATTAAACACAGAGTGACAATGGCAGGTGAGGTCCTCTTGTTCTGCCAGTGTGAGAAACGATGGTGTGTAACACCACAAAACACACACAGTGCTCCAGTCAGATCAGTATAGTGACTCACCTTAACCCACCACAGTATAGTGACTCATCTTAACCCACCACTCTCTAGAAAAAGACATCCGCCACAAACCCCATACTGCACCTACACTGCTCCGACTGTTCATCCACCATCAAACCCCATTCTGCATATATATTGAGTACATTTCTGAATCAGTGAACAACTTCATACCTTTTATTATTGAAATATTAATAAAAAAGAGACAGATGAATGAGATTACTTTCACTGCAGTCACATATATAGTCCTCAGTGATGGTCATAATTCTTTAGATCATTATTTAAAATAAAGCTGTTGCACAGCAGGTTGCCCTTGCGATTACAGGCCTGTGATATTGTGCTATCTGCTGACTATTTAAATTCAAACTGACATTTTTCATGGCCAGAGGCACCAAACAAGCTTCAGCGTGATTATTCCATCCAAACATGGAAACCAATACACCCAGCACCTCACAAGTCACAAGTCAGAACAGACAACAAAGACTGAATTATGTTCACTCACAGTTCATTTAAGAATATAAGGACTGTAAACATGGCTGATGGACAGCACTGCTGCAAAAAGGTCCAATCATCCAATAAAACAGATTGCTAAAAGCTACCAGAGAAGGTCAAGGCAGCAGTAATCTACCTGAAAGAATATTACAGAACCCAGTCATTTTCCAAAAGCTGGTGGACTGAACTAACTTCAAATCCAATGTGGTCAGGCCTCAGTCGTTTAGAGACACCGCGGCTTACAGTGACCCTGTCTCCTGCTCATTAGCTCATTTATCGTCGCTGCCAGAGGAGACAGGGCGATAGCCTTAAGACATTAATGCTTTATCTTAAATGTTTTCATTGGGTGTGGTGAAATATGACTGAGCTGTGCTGCAAGTATTCATGGTCATTCAGGCCATGCTG
This sequence comes from Datnioides undecimradiatus, assembly GCA_008933995.1. NCBI lineage: Eukaryota > Metazoa > Chordata > Actinopteri > Lobotiformes > Datnioididae > Datnioides > Datnioides undecimradiatus. The sequence goes on from WARS01000010.1 coordinate 14,835,310, forward strand.
ACGCCAGACACCACAGACTAGGTAAATGATCAGTTCAGAGAAGTGCAGGAGGTTTGCTCGGTCGCACAAACTGAAGCTCACCAGCGTAATTCAGCATTACACTCTGCACTATTTTAAACCAATGTGTTGACCAGTTAACATTGAATATCTTCCCCTTTTTGCTGATCAAGCATTTTCAATACCTCCTTCACAACAACTGCCCCCCAGAAGGATTTGATTAGATCTGCATTAGCTTGACAAACAACCTGACGCTCCAATGTGGTCAGTAATCAGTGAGGCTGATGCAGGTACACATAGGAACACAGCAGATTATTTTAAACTCAAACCACTCAGTCAAGAGGCAGTAGAACCACAAAGGTGTTGGTCAGTGCGATTATCCCACGGGTGTGCACGCCATCACAGCACAGGAACCAGCAAGAAAATTGTCAAAAAAAGACAAAATTTGACTTCTTACCTGTAGAGGAGCAGCAGACTGGCATCTGAGTTTCTGGAGAGAGAACAAAAAGAACAGTAATGAATAAAACATTTTGGAAGACATTTCTACAATACATAAATGATTATTTTTAAGGATTCATTTAGATAAACCTAAAGTCTGTAACAGTTCTGTGTGTCTACGTTATGTATGTTGTTGGGTTCTGTTCTCACATTACCTCAAAAGGATTTTCAAACCCAGAGAAATGCAAGTGTCTGTTTAATTTGGTTGCCTGTTGATGGTGTCAGGTGTTACCGTTGTGGTTGTCTGCCAGAAATCATAGTGACTTTTTATGATATTTTTAAAAAACTGGTTCACTTGGTCATTCAAACTATACAGTTTAACCAAATGAAGGATTCAGTAAACAGCAGTAAATACAAAACTCTGCCAACGTCACCACACTGCATGTTACTGTTGTGATCGAAAGACACCTGGAGGCAGAAAATGACCTACTGTATGTTTAAATGATCTTTATCTTTGTAGTGACACAAATACATTACCACACACATTTATTCTGCATTATATACCAGAAAAAATGTTTTACATAGCTGCCACTCAACATCTGTCACTCAAAACAAGCCAATTTTTCATGAAACCATGCCTACAGCTGCTGTCCGACTAGAAGGTGTTATGTGGGACAAAACAAAGGTTTTAGCAGGATTGTTTGTTCAAATAAGTCACTTTGTATAAGCCGCTCTAAAAACAAAACAAGAAATGCCAGTCTCAGTCTTAAGTTTCAACAGTTACAGCCCCATAAGAAGGCTCATTGGTGGTCTTAGAGACTGCATATAAACTACTGCACATCTTTGGGATGCCACAACTGCAACATATGGTTGGCCCCGTGGTGCTTTGATGAGAAAACAGGATTCCACATAAAAAAAAAAGCCTGCAGAACCTACAAAGAGGGGGGGTCATGGCCAATAAATAATACTACAGTACGACTAACACAGGGTCATGACTTCAAGCCAGCACTTCAAGCCAGCACTTCTGAAGCTGCGATGATACTGTTATTAAAATTGTAAGTCTTTCATAAAAATGTCTGCATTGAAATCTATGGAGACCCTACTTCCTGATGACCAGTTAAAGGAAAATCCAAGGCACAGTGTACATCTACTAGAGGTTAAATCATCTAATATTTAGGTGAAACACCACTCCACTCTGATCTGAGACCAGACAGAGATGCAGTATGAATGGAACGGTATGGGACTGAGGTGATGTGATAGCAGGTGGTTGTATATGTGTGGAGATGGTAAGACACATGTGAATGTGATGAATGTGAATGATACTATCTGTGTAAGAGGATGGAGCACGCTCTGTGAGCTGCTCTGTGGATCAGTGACAGCACAAACAGTGCTGGACAGTCCATGGCTTTGGTCTGATCTCCACAACTATTGGAATTTGGTACACATGTCAATGCTCCGCTCAGAATGATCATTTGTTTTACAGTACTTTGACTTTGACTTTGACGACTTTATTCATCCCCGAAGGGAAATTAGTTTGTCATAGCAGTCCGGTATACTTGAAAAACAATAAAAATACAATAGCATAAGATACTGAGGTAGAAAAAATAGAAATAAAAATACAGAATGGGACAAGGACAACATGATATCATTCTATCCTGGCTGAAATGAAAGCAAAGGTTTGGCAGCCAACCTGTATGCTTCAAGTCACCATTATTCAACGATACAAAAACAGCAACAATGAAATATAGTCCAATAAGGCCAAAAAGTTAAACATAAAATGAAAAACAAATTTTAAAAGAAGATAAAAGAATGTTTTGTAAAACTAATATATTTATATCCAGGTTTTTCCAGTATACATAATAAAAGAACATGTATTTTTACATGTATCAGACAGAACTATGATCTATGAGAGATGAATGACATCATTTCACTAAATATTTATTCAGAAGGTTAGGAATGGTATTAGGAAAAAAGATACATTAATAATTATTTGGATTTTTTGGTGGTTTATGACTTCTGGATGATTTGACATGGACCCAGTCAGACTGAGCCAGGAACATCTTTGCTGCTCCTAACAACAGAACATAACAGGAGAATCTCTGAAGTGACACCAGTGTATTATCACTAGCAGGTGCCTGTATTACATATCCTGAAGAAAGAGTTTACATGTCATTGCAAATTTAGGACATACACACCGATACTGATATGTCTACAACAGCTGGATATAGGCTAACCAATAAACAGGCTCTGTTACAAGAGAAAACAGGGAAGTACACAAAACACCTTAACTTTACACTTTAAACCCTTAAGTGAAATATCAGTGAAGACAAGTGCACACACTGCATGTCTGTAGATGTCCACGAACTGAGGCTTTGAATCCAACAGTGTGTTGAAGAGGTGGATCAGTCTGGCTGGATGTGAGCCACTACACTTCTGTAGCTGCTGAGCAAAGTTGAGCCTGCAGGCAGACTCAAGACATGACTTTGCTTGTCCCTGCAGTCCCTGCTGCAAAGACAAGATCATGAGCCAAGTCCATGGACGTTCTCCACCTTCTGGATCGACCCTCTTCCACGCCCATGTCTTGTTAAGGTGGTTAATGGTTTTGTCGTGTCAATGTTCAACAAGTCATGACGAACTTTCAGGATACACTGACATCACTGATGAAAACGCCATGATAACATGACAGATTTTGCCAAACGTTATGTCATCCTACAGTTTGTCCACATTACAGAAATGCTCTGATGTGACAGGTAACAGATAAGTTACCTTAACGTTTTTCCACTGAAAAGGCCAACGGTCAAATAATTATCTAATAAACATAATAATGATTTTATCTGAAACCCTGCATGCTGCTCCATATTTATCTGCACATGGAAAACTACTGTAAACATCTGCAAAGCACTTAATCTTCAGTATTAATGTTCATTCAGCTTTTACGGAATATAACCTGATGATTCACACTGTCCATGTTATGGAAACACTCTGTTCACACCCATTCATACAATGCAGCTGCGGGAAGGAAACTACAACATGTTCAATTACGCACGCACCAACGGAGCAATTTAGGGTTCAGTGTCTTGCCCAAGGACACTTTGGCATGGAGCCAGCATGCAACTGGGAATTTTACCACCAGTCTCCTGATGGGTGGACAACCTGCGCTAACTCTTAAACACACTGATGCAAAAATCATCCAGCGATGCATGACATTTAAGTTATACAAACCATATTATAAAGAATACGGTTTAATGGCAGTCGACAAATTTATGTTGTTTATCCCATCATAATTTGAGTCTGAATCATAACATGGTGCAGATACAGTAAACTAAATGTCAGTGAAACAGTACGTGTGATCAAAACGGTCAGCCAAGTTTCAGCAGCATGTCCCTCTGCTCCTTGCTATGCTACAATTCAGTCTATCATCAGTTTATCCTTATAGTTCTTTTTATCTTTTTATGGGCACGTGGTCAATGATCAGGACGATGATGATCTGCAGACATTGGCAGGATATATCACTGCTTTCACCTGCCTGGTACTATTTAGCTAGTGAGTTTGTTAGTTAGTTGCTGACTAATTCTAATATGTCAAAAGAAAATAATATTTTACTTGTCCACATTGCTTGTGGTCCTGGATGACTTTGTCTGAGTGCTTCAAATCACAGCAAATCACCGGATGTCCTTTTTTAAATATATTGTTGTAACATTTACTCAGCCAGGACAGTGGCACAAATAATAGGCTCTATTTGATTTTAAAGATTTTTTTGCATTTCACCAAGAGCTCAGGACAGTTATGACAACATCTAATAAAATGTAAACTTCCAAATACCTCCAACAGGCTACATTTATATATAATTTGATGAATTAACAATGAAATATTTAACATATTGTTTATAAACCCTTTTCTTGTTGTGACTCCATAAAGCTTTGGAGATCAGATTTGCATGTCAGCCATCATCATAAATGATGAATTTATAACGTCTTTTATAAAAACATAATATTTTCTATAAATGAGTCCCTTAGTTTATCTTCACCTCGTTTGCCCGCTTAGAGTTTGACAGGCACGCGCGTAGAGAGGGGATCTCACCTGGTACCACCTGAGGAGAGCCCAGCAGAGCAGGGACGCTGCCAGGCTGAACTTGGCGGTCCGGTATCTCTCCGGTAGACATGAGAGATACACGCGCAGCTCCGACGGTCCGCCGCCGCTCGGCTCCTCTCTGCGGCCCGAGCCGCTGCTCCCCGCAGCCGAGTCTCTACCACAAGCCGAGCTGTCCATTGTTGTTCCCCACTGTAGCTGTCTGAGATTCAGGAGTTCACGGCTCCCCTACAAGTAACTTGGACTAGTGTTTGAGCACTTCACGGTACTTTGAAGAAGGTCTCCCATACCAGCAGCTCCGTACCAACTTCTCTTTCTCCGACACTTGACGCTGCTGATGCCAGCCGCGAACTACACCGAGCACGCGCACGTCGAACACTCAGCTAACCCGCTAATCCGATCCCGGGACAGTTGCAGTGTAAACGCATTACTCCTTTCAAACTAAACATCCTAGGACTCCCTTTTAAACCCAAACTAGGTCTGTGCTGCCTGGGCTGTCATTCACCCCATTGAATACAGGCTCCAACACTCCTCAGCCCTGGCTTACAGCGCCCCGGGGTGGCAGAACCATTTCAAACATTCACATACGTTTCATCCCCGCCTCTTCTTTAACAAAGTCACGCAAAAACGGACGCAGACTAATAAGATAGGCCTGAAATGAAGCCCGACCTCCTCACCTGTATTATCATTCTGGAGGCTGCAATTTGTGATGCTGCTGAAATGTATGACTACAGTGACAGGCTTATATTATCCATTTCATTTACATCTATTAGGGTTGGCTAAATAACAGTAACACGTACAATTTGTCATAACACTTAGCAAAAAGCACATAATGTGACTCAGCGATCAATATGAATAGATAATATCTAATCTACTGTACAGAGAGGGTATAGAGGTGTTGAATGGTGCGAGGAAAGTACTGATTCCTTATGAGATGAGATGGTGGAGGTGACCTCACTCACACAAACCCTTTTTGTTATGTCGGATTTATTTTCGCTGTGAGCTGTGGGTTAGAGGGGAAATGTGGCACTCCTTTCTCTTTAATTTTGCGTATCATTGTGCTGGTGACTGACAGCCCATATTGGAACCACTGATGTGTTGAGGCTGTTGCAGAACTTTGGTCAGCACCAGCTTCCTCAAATGTCCAAACTTTCATCATGACAAAAAAGCATTTGATTGCCCATATTTTAGTTATGGCACAGTTATTCGTTAGCCAACCTGGCTGCCATCTTTAGTTGAAGCCTGTGCTAAGCCAAAACAAAACACTGGTTGCAGCCTTCAGTGTTCACCTACTTCAGGTGGCTTCCTAACTTGAGTTAAAGGCAGAGAAATGTCTCAACGCGTGGCTTGTAAGTTAGTATGTGCTGATGTTATTTCAGAGGAAGAGAAGTGTGATATTAAAAGTGTACTCTGATTACAAACTCTTACTTTGACTACCTTAATGTTCCATTTATGCGATAACTTTGCCGATTAGACATTATTAAACTAAGCATAACTTTACCATCACCGGTTGTGCTGATACAGTACCCAATTAAAATTCCACAGTAAGATCTGGTTTAGCCTTACAAATACTATGTTACAACTATATTTTTATTTAAATATAATTTGTTTGTTGCCCAAACAAACTAAAAAAAGAATCCAATTCTGTGACTGAGTGAGACATTTAAAGTGTTAGGTTTTATTTGAAAGATAAACTTCAATCTGGATTGGAACAGCATTGCTATCACATTAGCCAACAAACTAGTGTCATATCTATATCTATGACTACCCATCCCAGAAGTGATAGTTTTATACAGAATGTGAACAAATGTTTTCATCAGAATTGTTCCCTCCTAATTACAGCATGTGCACTGCCAGTTAAATAAGCGAACTAACTGATTCTGATGAAGCATCCAGCAGATAACACTTAACAGTCTTTGCATACTGTGTCCAACAGAACAACCAACGCTTGATTTAATGATGTCCCGCATGTGAAGTGGCACTGAAACCGGTCACTGTCAAACATCTTACAACATGCTTACAATAAACATTTCCACAATAATAAACGGGTACTGCTCCATAACTGAAAGGTGTGCAGCATAGTTGTAAACACAGATGAACTAAATGAAGAGACACACACTTCAGCTGATTTCGACTTTGTGCAGGTCTTCTACAGTCACATACACCACCTGAAATGACACACTTACACATTATTATATTATGAGTATTATGATTATCTGATGAATATAAAAATACACATAAACATAAATATAAAAGAGGATGTGAAAAGTATATACACCTAATTCACCTAATCCTAAAATCTGATTGTGCTAATACTCAGATAAGGGATAAAAGAATATGAATGAACCATGGAGCTCTGTCCAAACTATCATTAATAAGTTGAGAAAATACAGTGGAGTAAAGAAGGTTCCTGAGGGGCTAACGGTAACACTGAAGCACTACTGAATATGTGTTGCTATCCCTGCACATGACAACCATCACCTTTATCTGCATGTGTGGGTTTGGGGTAGGGTAGGACAAAGCAAACCCTTTCTTATGGGGGAACATCCAAGCCTGTCTGAATTATGCAAAAAGATGCATTCACTTATACCGACAATGTGCGAAAATGTTACAGTCTAGTTGAACTTTTCAGCCTTATTTCTAAAAGATATGTTTGGCATAAAGCCAACACAGCTCATCATCCAAGGAATAGCACGGTGACTATGAAGCGCAGTGGCAGCATCATGCTGTGGGGCTGCTTCTCTTCACCTGGGTCATGGCTTGCGGATAATGAATGGCTCTAAGTATCAAGATATGTTGGCACAAAAGCTGCTGAAAGCTGGAGATGAAGAGGGATTTCACATTCCAACATGACAATAACCCAAAGCTCACATCCAGGAAAACCAGAGAAACGGCCCAGTCCAGGGTGTTGTGCAACCACGATGTTGTAGCTTTTTATTAAAGTGTTCCTAATGTGTTTTTAATTCTTGTTTCAAGATCACAGATGGAGTGAGGGTGGCATTTACATTGTTATTTCTGTCTTTATCCACTGGAAGTTATTTCCATTGGTTTTTACTATTTACCAGACTGCCAGAAGAAAGTCTGTATTCATTAAAACCACATCCTGGCTTTAGACTCCATGCTTACCCAGGTCGACACTTTTCTACTCCAATCTATTCAGTTACATTTTCCTTTCACATATAGTAATTTGTCAGACTGGTTTGTGAAAAGCCATGAACAAATGATGAACAATCCAAGTCTTGAAGTCTTGGGAGGTACTTAACACAGAGACAGGCTCCATAATCTCATTTGAGTTTGGGCAAACATCATAAAGTGTTTGTTAAGTATTATGTATATATATTAAGATCATGTCAACCAAATAATAGAATTACTCAAATCTTTTTATTTATTTTACCTATCTCCTGTTTGCGTTTAAGTCATTTTTACTTTGTATATTCCTTTGCTGCGTAAGTTCACTTATGTTATATATTGTCTGTCAGATCATGTCTGCTTATTACAGTATTAAAAGGAAGACTATTTTATTTAATATATGGGAGTTACAACACATCCTTTTAACCTGAGCATACACCTGACACCAACTGTTGTCATTGTTTGTTATTGAAACTATAAGGTAAATAGTCTGAACTGTTACAAAGCCAGTGGCAAGAAGCCATCTGCAGCCACCTGAGTCTGAGCTGATTCTACACCCATAACTGAAATGATGCCTGAGAACAAATACATTGTGTGAGGAGTGTGTATTCACCTGATCATGGCAGGGGTCAGGGTAGTTGCAAACGTTCTGAGAGAAAACAGAACGCATCAGCATTTTCACCTCCTCAGGGTAAACATAGGTGGGCTGACTGAGATCCCCCTGCCTCATACCAACCCTGTGAAACATCTGGAATAAGAAGTAAGAAGAGGATTAAGAGGAAAACAGAAGAATAGCTGGCACATTCATGTCATCATGACTGCTGGTGTGACTATACAAGACTAATCCTTGATGATCAACCTCTTGTTGCTTATTCAGCATTATACCAATGACACCCAAAGTCTGGACTTGGAGAGAGAAGGATCAGAGGAAATCCTGACAGTAGTCCAGACCTTCTCACCACCATGTCTGCCAGATGGGATATTTGATTTGTAAGTGAGATCAATTTATTAAGTTCTTTGCAACAAATTCCAATCATTAGCAGAAGCTGTCTTGAAGAAAGCACAAGTAGACATTAATATTTGACCCCCCCCCCTGTTTTCTCTGACTATCCATCGTATCCTGGGAATGCCGAGTAGTCTCCTTACCAGCTGGACATGACTGAAACACCGTATGATCAATCAAAAGCAATCAAAATGTGCATGATTGTTACTGCTGTTCCTAAATGCAGCACAGCCTGGTAACAACTATAACTGTTTGTCAGGACCAGAGCGAGATGTGAAACCAAAAGCAGCACGTTGACACACAGTTGTAAAACTCACAGTCCATTCAGCCAAAATTGGTTCAATACACAGCTGAGTAACCAGCAGAGCTAAGGTACAAAATCAGCAGGCAAAGGCAAGGTCACAAAACAAATCAGGTCACCAAAAACAAAGCTAAGCGATAACTCAGAAGGATGGTACACTGGACCACACTTCTTAGGATAAAAACAGATAAGCAGAGAAGGGAAGGAGGACAATGTATACTCTGAAGGAGGGCAGACAGTGAGACACAGGTGCAACACATTAGGTCGGGCAAAGAAAAACACACAGGAGGGAAACACAGGAGGGCAGGAAGTAAAGGAGTTGAAAAGACATGAGTATCAGGAAACTCACAATATGAAACATTAGGAACAAAATGAAAAACGAGAGATGTGACACTGTTGTGAGTTAGTACACCGAGTCATGTGAAATGTGAGTTACACGCCATGAACATCTGTGCAGCATCAACATGGACCTTAAAATTTAGCAGAAAGCAAAAACGCAAAAATCAATTTTAATATTACTTGAACACATTCTGGCAGTTTGTAACACGAGTACCAACCAGTTTCCTCTGCAGAAGTCTATAGACCTTCCTCCGACGGGCATGGTCACTCCTCAGGCGTTTGACAGCGTGAAGTAGTGATGCTATCCACACAGGAAGTCTGAGGAATGGGGAAGACTTTAAAGACTTTTATTAGAGATCGATATATCTGACAGACAATGTCATCAGACAGTATTCTGCAACTGCAGCCTTATTGGTGCATGTGTTCCCAATAATCCCCGATATGCGAACTATTTAAAAAAAAAGGCCAGCCACAGTGTTAATCTAGTTCCTCAGCAAATGCAACTCTCCCTGACAACAATGTCACTGTCCACCGCAATGTTTCACTGTGGACATTGTTATATAGCATTCAGCTGACACTGCCCAACCTTCACCTGTAACCACTGTCCTTCTGTCTCCCATTCCCCACATCCCCATGATAAATATCAGCTTATGAAAACTGGAACTCACTCTCACAGCCAGATGCTTCTCACCCACTTCCAACCATCTCAGCCTCTGCATCCATTCCCTTCACTCAGGCTACTCATCACCTCAGCTAACTTTAACTCTAGAATCCATGGTCTTGCTGGCTTTTGGTGTACTCCAAATCCACCTTCAGCTTCTTCAACCTATACACTCAGTTCTACCAGGTCCACCACAATGGTCAACTTGTTGGAGACAGAATTAACCATCAGTACATCTTTCAGATTCTTACATATCTTTTACACCTACAGTGCTATTTTGCATACATTTTGTCAGACTTAAAGTGATGAACATGTGATCTATCTTGGACTGAAGGATGGTTAAATTAAAGGAAACCTTTAGCTTACCCAAATGAACAGCAGAGATCCACATACATATCCATGGAGAGTTGATGGAGGGCAGGTAGGTCTGAAAAAGCAAAACACACACGTTTGTCCAGACATGATTTACAGCATTAACACAAAACAAGATGTTATGCTTTCCCTTTTCCACATTTTTGCTTTAAAATTATGCTTGCACTCAGATTTCCTGCTCTCCAGCTCACTCTTCTCCTCACGCTCAGGCTGCTCTATGCATCAGTAAAATATCTGCTCTCAAACTCCACTCTGCTCTTGGATAGCTTTGTGCACCTGAGACTCTGTTATTTGGCTTAGGCTAAGTGGTTAGCTAGCAATTAAATGCGTGGTTCTCAGCAGACGTGCTGTGCAGGATCAACCGTGCAACAGAAACAACTCACTTTTGATATACCCTGTGTGTCCTCTGTCCACATTCTCACATTGGTTTTAGTGCGAGGAGGAGAGAGAGTAGTTGTTTAGCAGCACAGCGATCGTCAGGTCATGCATAATGAGCTGCTGACAAAAATCATTAATGTGTGATGCGAGAAAGGCCACTAACTTTACTGATGCCATGTTGCAAGAAGTAACACTGAGGGGGCTGACCAAGACATACCAGGAGATTATGTATGTCTTATCATAATAATCAGAATCATTTTGCTGTTCTTATTTCATCTAAAGAAGGGGTTTAGCACACTTGTCTTGAAAACTCTTGTATTCATTAGTGATGTCATTGCTGTCTGAATGATTTCTTTGTGGGGAAATATCCCTAATGATGGGAGCATTCCACTGCTCAGGAGACTTAACTTTTGTTAGCTCACAGAAGGTCCTGTTCATTTCTAACCATCATTACCAGCCTACAAGACGATACAAGCTCTGCAAAACCAGTGCAAAACACTGCCCATCACTGGTCATGTGTATGCATGTATTAACCTATTATTAATGGAATATCAGTGCCTCTAAAACACGTGTGCATTGTGTGTGTATATTCACAACACAGTCAGGCCACCTCTGAACACCCACCTGTAAAAATCTTTTCCAAACTCTTCCTATAGAGCAGCAGTGCCTGTGTATAATGATGCGGTTCATCGGTGCATTGTTTGACTTAGTTAAGTTCATGAGGCCATGAAAAATGCTTAAAGCGGCTTTGAACCACATTGCTGATGGTTCAGAATGAACTCTAATGAGGCTACAGATACACAGCCGTTCCGTGGTGCAATGTTGCGTCTGCAACGACGCGTTTACATGCATGAAGGAAAACCTGACCGTGACATCAAGTCCAGACTCTCAGTGAAAGACCACACTGTTTAATGAACATAAAGATGTATCCACCCCTCTATGAATCATTTGACACTGAGATGTTATTCTGTGGGAGTATTTTTAACGTTTAGCGTTTAAATTCAATCACGTTAGGCTGGTCCAGAGTACAGGTGAAGTTACAGCCTACCTGTGATGGTGAGTGGGGTTTTACCGTGTGCCGTGGTCTCGTAGCGGGGTCGGGGTGGAGCTGTGCTGGAACCAGCTCGAGGTAAAAAGTAGACCGACAGGTGGGCACACTGAGACTGAACCCCGCTGTAGTGCTGAGTCTCCTCAGTTGCCTGCAGGACTGGACTGTGCTGTAGTGTCTTTATGTTGGAGCTGGTGTGACTGACAGCAGGGGCGTGGTCCCATGACACCTCCAGTCACTGATGTAAAATTAGGTCTTTTTATTGTGAAATGTACCACAATGTATTTTCCGCCATGAACACAAAACCTTTATTAATAATCAGGGTCCAGTTAGGATGTATTAAACACTATTTTACTGTAGCTATGTGGTCCAGGTAGAAGAGTCTTACCCAAGCTATTGGATGTCCAGATTTAAATACTAAAAATATCTAATGCAGATAAAGTACCATGAACAACATGCTGTTTATATATTAATACATTAGTAAATTCTTTTTTAAAAGTAGGCTAATACTGTGTGCAATAGTACAGATCTGAAAAAGGCCACATGGCTGGATGGCTGCACAGGAAATTCACAAATCACAAATCACTTCTCCATCTCTTTGATCAGGTGGACTGAAGATTTCAGAGATGCATCAGAGAATGACATTGTAAAGCACACAGAAGCAGGCATGAGATTCATCCCAGTTTGTATAGGGAACACTGGCCCCACAAAAGCAGTCCAGGTGAATCCACCAGAAACTATGAATTAACAGAACCATCCAAGCTACCCTCGCCACTTTAGACTGAGGAGGAGGAAGTTCTACAAACATGAAAGTGGTAATGACACATAGTATTTGACTTTAAAGGGGACCCAGCTGCATGGCTAATATCACTACCTCATTTTTAGATGAGCTGAATTGCTGTTTTTTTGGGTTTGGTTTTTTGTTTTTTACCAATTATGAAGTTATTAACATCAGCCTGTCCTGGTCATCACCAAGGCAGGCGTGCACAAGTTGGTCAAACACATCAAATCCTATAAGCATCAACCCAACAGTCAGCCCTTCAGACTTAACATCAAGTGATCTAGGACTCAAGCCCCAGTCAGTGCAGCTGAGACCTGAACTTCCTGTTGAGTCAAAAGTAAGTGTTGCAGGAGGGGCTACACCACCTCTGCCCCTTTGACCCTCAACACAGCAGCCTCCCAAAGCAATGTCCTGTGTCCTCTGCGATACTCTCTGTGCACCAAAGACTGTGTGGCCATATGTTGCTCCATAGTTTCTGTGACTGATATTTTTGTGCTCATGACCACTATAACTACACACTAAAGAACTTGCATAATTTTTGGGAACTGGAAAGTTACTCTCTTGCATTTGTACCTGGAAATGACTGGGTATGAACCTATATGTACTTTAAAACTACAATAAATGTGCATCCTATATTTGTAGATCTTAGCTCAGAGCTACCCAGAGGTTTTACTGTGGTTCTGTGCAATTCTCTCCTATATGTCAGCAAATACCTTGTTGCTGGACACATAAAAGATATCATCCTAATTAGTCTCTATATCTATGAACTACTGCATGCAGTATTTTGCTTTTATGTAGTGAATGTTTACTTTTATTTTGTCATAACAGCAGAGGTACAATCACCTGTGGCACATGAAACCAATGTGAAAGTCAAGAGTTTCTTCTACCACCTGATGACAAGATGATACACGTGTTTTAATACATGATGGTTATGTGAACATGTTTAACTTGTAAGTTAAGTAATGATGTACAATGACATACAAAAGTATGTTGTATAAATAATTTAATTATTTATGACTTACAACAAATGTTAGAATAGAATACTGTGACAAACTGGACAGTGCTGGGAACTTTGGACAGGTTCACATTTCTGTGGTCAGTTCAATTGGTTCTACTTTTCTCAGTCCTACTACATGTTGCAGTAGAGCACCAGCATGTCAAAACAAACACGTGTCACATTTACTCAATAATTGGGTAAACAAAGAAAGACTGTGGCATCAGAAAACATTAGAGCAATGTGTGTTTTTTTATGTATCTCCTCCCAAATGAGGAAACAACAAACATGTTTGTTTTGATCGGAAGTGCTGGTTCCACATGTAGTGGGGCTGAACGTTGTATGGTGCACCTTTACGGATCTTAAATACTGATTATGAAATATACTCATGACAAGTTCTCAGCAGTGGGAAATTGGTTTTGTAATACCAAAATAAATCAAAACATGTCCAGAATTCTTATCTCGTCTCGTATTGTGTCAGTTTGTGTCACATGTCAATCTTATATCTTCTCTTTTTGTTTCTTCTCTCTTTTGATTTCATATAGAACAGACCAGCTACACAGTCACTTCCCTAAAGCCTGAGCTTGAAATCAGGTCAGGCCTTAAATCACAATGCACACCCAGACGATGCTGTGCTGTAGGATCGCTGGAACGTGTGGGCCTGTAGAAGAATGCCTGGACCCTCTGGTCTTCACTGTGCCACTGTGCAACACTGCTGACTCTCAGTATGGCTTGCCACCGATAGCAGCCAGCAGCTCCTGCCTCTCTGCAGCTGTGGGCATGTCAGGTCTCACGCCGTCTCTTCTCCTCTGCAGCATTATGTTGTGCTACAAAGAAACACACAAAACACTTAGTCGCCTTTCATTTAACAATACTTATACTTGAGTGGATACAATGCTGATGCTCCAAAGCTTGTCTCAGTCCTGTAAAGCTCAGTGTTTCAATACATTTTGCTGGAGCTTGTGTCTCATATCTGATGATGCTCTATGGTTCAAACATCACTAGTGCTTCATTCACTTTGACAGTTTTACAGCTTTAGTATCAGGTTTGGCATGTTAGTTGTGTAAAAGGTGAGGCAGACAAATTAAGAATGTGAACATTTTCACATTATACCAAATAATGATGTTATAAAAGATATTCATATATTCTAATTATTTTTAATTGAATTAAGTTCATGCATACCACTTCAGGGAGAGGACATCCCGCCAAATGAAACCAACCTCACTGTGAGCCACCATGTGGCAGGTACGAGCAAATTAGGCCAACTTCTCTGTTGTTGGCCGCAAGAACAAATACAGAAGTCTTCCTCTACCACCACCATCCGAGGGTAGCAAGTTAATCAACTTAACGTCATAAAGGAGAGGGAAACCTGGGTCTGCAGCTAACTCCGCTTGTTCAAAGAGAGCTGCTTATGGTATAGGCTCCAGGATGGATCCATACCCACTGTCCACGATCCAACTTTAAACTTGGAAAATGTATATTTTGCCGTTATCCATGTTGTTTTACTCTTCATTTTGTGGGATAGATGATAAACTATACTGAGGGATGGTCGATAGAAATTCTAAGCACCATCTGAAACAAGACTGAGTAACAATGAGTGGTGGGGGGCTGTTTTTATGTTGCTTTTTGTGGAGGTTTACAGACTCCTGCAGTGCCAGCTTGGCTAGCTGCTGACAAACATGATACCACAGTGAGCCATGGTGCCACCCGCTGCCTCTTGTCACCCACTCTTTGACCCTCAGTGTGCAGATGCCATAACCAACCAGTGGGTGTCGCTAGTGCAGCATCCCTGAAAGGAAGCCAGGGGAACGGCTATCGGGAATCAAAGCCCAAGTCTCTGTGATGATGAGCATTTCCGTCATTCAAGCCAACTTTTTATGATCTCTTACTAACACCACTGATTTCCTCAACAGGTATACATACCCAGTACTTCCTACAGTTCTTATATCTCTGGAAATAGGCTGAACACATGCTCTTGTCATAGTTATAGGCATCCAAACACTTCTGGGAGGCATCGCTTTCCTGAAAGAGAGAAGAAGTTTCAGCAACAGAGCACACTGTCACTTTCCAGCAGCAGGCAGATGTTTACACATCTGTGGGCTTACTTCAATGCATGGGTTAATGTCCTGATTCCGAACTTTTCGTGCATTTTTCTCCATTTGGATCTGTGTACAGATGGACAATATAGACGTCAGTTTTCAGTTACACACCTGCTTTGTGTGTGTGTGTGTGTGTGTGTATGTGCGCGCACATACATTACAAGCCATCAAATGGTTTTCATCAGTTTTTTATAAATAAGTAATAAGTAAACATTTAGAAAGAAAAAATCATAATATTTTCTAATGGCAATTCTTTCAAGGTGAGTACTTCTGCTTTTCTCTGTCTGACATCACACTAAACTGAAAATCCTCAGGCTTTATATTTATATGTTTGGACATGGAAAGAGGTCACAGTGGACCAGGGAACAGGGACAGGTTTTAAATTTGTGTCAAACTTAATATCAATGAGAATCAATAGTGTAGCTAGGCTTTTGACAACAAAACAGATTGTGTGAAATAACAGATTTTACTCAGCAGTAAGAATCTACATTTGAGGGGCAGCCTTGTGGCCTTAGGTTTACGATGCTGACTACAAACTGCAGCATCACCAGTTCAAAACCTGTCAGCGACTGATGTTGCATGTTATTCCCCATATTTTCCCCAGTTACACATTATCTCCGTACTGTTATTCAAGCATTTAAATCATAACATGCTACAGACACTCAAAAGAGAAGAGAAGCCAGTTTTTTGTGGAGAACAGAATTAAAGCATTGTACTGAGCATTCAGCATTTACTCTATAAAATACTAAATATAATGGTGGCTCTCTAACTCAAGTTCTCAAAGCTCCAGTGTGTCTGGCAGAACTGATGTTGATACATTAAATTCAAGCATTCCATAATTCTTTTTGATTGAAATAACAATTCAAAGACTAGTTCAGCTGCAAGAAGTAACTTCGGACCAGAGCCCGACTGCTGCGGCAAGTCTGAGGACAGTATCAATATATGGTAGTAAAAACAATTTGAGACAGGTGACGTTAACAAACCCATTTGACAAGGATCGCTCAAATTGTGTTAGTTAACTGTTGTGGCAAAGATACACTGACTGATGGACACTTAGCTATTGAAATATACAATTTTCAACACAAACAGCAATCCAACACATCTTTATATAATAAACTTCAAATATATCATATTGTATATCACCAACGATCATTTTATCTCAAGTATCAGTAATTTCGCAGTGCTCTTTTGTTGTCTCAAACATATTTTGCTTTTTTGTACCGAGCTCATTACTTGTCAGCTAATATACTGATACTGATGTGCCTGTAAGATGATAATATTGGTCATCATTTTGGTTTTCTTCACCTTAAAACTTTTCTCTAATTTTTGTCTAGAGGAATCTAATCAGTCCATCAAAATGTACCAGTCCACCAACATTTTCAACAGCATTTCCATGCAGAAAAAAAACAGTGTTTATTCACTTTACTAAAGGTTTCGAAACAGATCATTTAAATAAGGTGGTATTTTACTGTAACCATTTTCATTTCTGACACACAGCAAAGTGTACAGCTATAAAGCCAAATGATATTAAACATCATAGTCATAGTGCCTATCCCCCTTATAGACACAGTCAATTAGACCTAATCTTACAATTTAACCTTCCACTAAGGTAAACACTTTGCTATCATTAACCACAATTTTGACAAAATACATTTTAAAATATTTATTATGAAATGAACTCGGCTTGGTGTGTAAAACATATGCCGTATTAACAACGGTCTCCTCCTTTTTGTAGACACAGTCTTGATTCGCATCGTCTTGTGGTTTAAATGGTACAATTAACCCGTCTTACTTAACTGCTTGATTTCTCTATGGAGTTTGGCTCCCCCAACACCACCACCACCACCATATAAGTAACATTGCTACAACGTGACAAATTGACCTTCGTTGATGTTACTAAACGGAAAACGCGGAAACCTCGTTGCGTCTCCTCGTTTAACATAGACGTGTGTAGAGTGACTTCCATTAAAGGCGAATTTACAATGTGGCTAACTTAAAACAAGGTGAAGACCTACCTTTTACAAACACCAACTTTTATCCAGCGGTAGGTAAATGACTGGTGGATGCGCCTAACATCCACACCATTGAAGGTTATCCGGACAAAAATAGGTGACGAGCCTATTCCCGCATCCTGTGGCTATTCAACAATCCTGTGTTGTGATATCCCTCGAAACGCTAGCAAGACTGGAGTACACAGCTATACACTACATGTGGCTAACCAATGAAGCTACACAAGCCATAGAATATAACCTCCCAGTCATGCTCAAGACAGCCCGTGTCGTTGCTGCAACAGCGCACCAGGAAAATCACCCACACCGTCATCAATAACTGACAGCAACTTCAGCCAATAAGAACACCTGGAAACTCAGAACACAAACTGACAATCCAATGAGCCAATAGAATTTATCGGTTTGTATGCCAGTCTTCCTATCGTTGTAAATTGGCCTAAACCAAGTCTAAACGATTGACAGTACATCTAGCAAGTCCAAAAATTGAATTTTATTGAAAGGGACTGTAACTGACGTTGAAGTGAAAGTGGCAGCGCCTTACGCAAATCAAAAAGCACAAGTAGGCGGGACTTGAAATGGGCGTGGCTAAATGATAGTACGGTTGCATCGCAGCGCATACACAATGGCTGCTCGAAAGAGGGGAAAGCAAACAATTTTCAGGCCCGCCGCGTCTAGCAAAAAATATGAGAAAAAAATTATTAAAAATTCGGAAAATAGTTGAAAGTCAAGAAAAACTCAACAGAAAGGATGCTAAAGCGTCCGGGGTAAGTTTGATGTAAATTAAGTAAACGGTTACTCAGTTTTTGAATTAAAATATCGGGGTTATTTAAATTATGAGAGAGGGGTGAGCTGGGGAAAAGTTTGTGTTAATCAGTACCCAGTTTGGGACCACAGAGAAAACTAAGGGAAGAACAAGTATTGATATTTTTTTTTAATTAATTATGTCACTGGTAATATTTATGTCACGGTGCGTGTCCATGAACGTTAAAAACCACAGGAACCAGTAGAATGAAGGAAAGTTGAGTAAAGTGGAACATAGCCTCCTCACTTAGTTTATTTTCTTAATATAATAACATCGGCAGTGCAATGAGCACCGACGGGAACAGGCGCACTTGGATTCAGCAATAATGTCAATTATCCTGCTATCTGCGTTCACGTTTTTTGCCCCATTTTCACACTTCATCACAAGCAGTGTCAACACGTCCTTATCGATTCAAGCATCTCCTTTCCATAACGCCAAACGCGACCATGTAGCGGCTATAGTGACGTTTTGTCACGCTATTTCTCTTTAAGGCTATATGCTATATCGCATTTTCACCCTGTGCAGGTATAGATCACAATGTCATACAGATGACACTTCGGCTGTGACCCTCTGTAAGGCTAATAAAAAAAGGAACGGCAAGCAATTGCTTGTCAATAAAGTAGCAAAATGGAGGGAGAACTTAAGGCAAACTAATTAGGCAATGCTCAAGATTGGCTTGTGCAGCTTGCGTCCCAACTTCACAAACGACTTCTTTTAAGACCAGAAGTCAAGTTGTGTGCAGTTTAATTGCTGTGACAGGTTGCATTGGGTACATTTGTAGTTTGTAGCCTGTTTATAAGATCTGCTCCTATAGCTGCTTCCGATGTTACAGCGTACAGTAGCCTGTCATGTCAATTACTGAGCGTTAAACACTCGCTGCTGGTTCTGTAAGAGTGAGCTTCAACAGTTCAGAGATCAGAGGCTTCTTTGATTACAAATTTGTTGTTGAACTGAGGTAGCCAGTGTGATGGTGTCGGTGGTTAGAAAGCTGATATTGAAACAGTTCCTGAGGGGAAGTGTGTTGTCACTGTTGGTCTCTGTTTACACCTGTCCTATAGGCCTAACAAAACACAGCCTAAACTCGACATCTGATATGGAATCTGTCTGCAACTGTTGGCATGATTTCGACTCTGGTCTTTTACATTGTAAATGGTCATCAATATCAGTCTGGTTGCTGATTGCATGTGTTTGTGTTCATCAAATAGTCCTGATATATAATGCTAAAGTAAACAAAATGAAAGCTAGTATTGCATGGCAGAAAATGTTCTTTCTTTCATTCAGATAGTTGATGCTTGCTTCACACGAGGCTTGTTGTTTTCAGGCGAAGGAAATGTTCAATAAGTTTCATCTTGATTGAAAAGATAGGAGTGAATAATGTTGACATCAGATGGAGGATGGAGGATGTAATCTACCTGCAAGTCCTGCTAACACAAGCCTAACCTACTGCTCATCAATTGTCATAGAACTAAAACTGTTATACTTTAAAATTTGAGCATGATAAAAATGTTTTTAGCTGTTTTAAGAATTCATTTATGTTGATAAGGACATAAAAATCAGTTGCTGCTATTAGTTTGAGGGCAATACGTTTATGTATCCTTTTAAAAACTTGCCCTACCCCTTCCGCCTGCAATAGATTTATATAGCTATATTCATCAAGCCTGAAGCAGTTTCATTTCTTTACCCGATTGCAGCAGCATTTTTTAATGTGCAATATGATCCGGCTGCTCTGAACATGTGTTTTGCTCAATGATAACCTTTCCCAAACCTCAGTCTTACACACTGCAAAGCACTAGGCATTTTTGTCTTCAAATTAATATGTATTACTTGTTATAACTTTTATATCAAAGAACTTTCAACCAGATATTAGGACTTAGGAAAAATGTGTTTTTAGTTCTGTTGATAAATCAGCATGTTTGGTTTTGACATGCAGCTACTGGAAGTAATTAGAGATACAGGATGCATTCAGTGTTTGATTATTATTATTATGTTTTTCAAAATGATAAAAACAGAAAATGGTTAAGAGAAACAAAATAGGAATCAAGAGGATGTTTTAAAATAATTTGCACATAAAAGAAGGGTCAGTAATGATAATTAAATTATAAGCTACAGAATATGCAATTTTTCTACTGATGTTTAAAAAAATTTCATTTCTTTAAAATTTTAAATTCTAAGTCTCTCATTACTCAGTATTATAACAGAAAAATCTTTCCTTTGGAGCAGAAACTTATCTGTTGGTCCTGGGCCTTTTTGTTGTATTGTTAAGATGCAGTACATACATAGCATTTCAAGTTCTTTAATTACCTTCCTACACAAAGTGTCACTCTGCCTGCCAAGTACACATTATGAAAAATAACTAAACTTAAGAATCCTATATATTTAAAAAACATTTTTTACCTCACAAAAAATAAAATGCCTAAACAGTCATATGTGTTATATTTTAATGTTTTATTATTGTCTTTTGTTAGAAATATCTGATGGGCCAAATCACTCTTATGGCGGGACAGCTTTGGCCTGAGGGCCCAAATCTGGGCAGCCCTGATCTAGATGTGTGCAGTAATTTAAGTTACAGAAAATTTAAATTGAATGAAATTTTATCAGCATAGTAACGCCAGCCCTTTCCACAATCAAATTTAGCTTTCTTTATTTCATATGTCATTTTATTGGTTTTAAAATCTGCTACAAGGATCTACTACAAGGATAAATAAGTCTTGAAACAGGAACATCAATGAATATTATTTAAATGATGACATAATGATTTAATTTCAAAGTTTGCTGATTGATAATTCTCTTTGTGTAGATGTAAATGTTCAATAATTAGAAAATGTGTGGTGGCAGATGTGAATGTGGGTATTTTTCTGCTGGATATGCCCCGTGTTTTTTGTGTTTAAAATGTAATCTTGTTTTTCTAAATTGATTCATCAAGACAAAAGCAGTAATACTATTGACCTCTTTATTAAAAATATAGGATGAATTCATTTTTCCTTTGTCCTAGAGTCAAATATATCAGTTAACAGTGGTTTCTAGATTAAAACAAGGCTGATAGGGACAAAGTCTGTAGTGGAAGCTGATTAAATGTAGAGTACCTATGAAGTGTATGAAGTTTTAGTCAGAATCATTACATATAGGAAGGTGCATTTAAAACTGGCAACCAGTTTTTATTCAAGTATTTCCCTTAATGCAGAAGATGGAGTTGTCAGGGAATTGTCATTGATGTGATCATTCACATCAGTCAGTCATGGAGGCTTCCATATAATCATCTCTTGCTTTAAGGCATGCTGATCTAACAACTGCACTGTTTAGTTGGGTGACCCTGCACAGGTATAAGAGAACTTATACATGATTATTAATTAATTAAGTGTAATAGAGCCAAAGACAACAATCAGCTGTGTCATAGTTGCAGTCACACTGTTGTAACCAACTACACAGACATTTCCTGTGTTTTAAGAATTCCGTTGTGAATTTCCTTCAAAATATGAATGCTTTACATTTGTTGTATTAGTAATTGGAGTATACTATGGATGACATCCTTGTAGTACAATTATTATTATTATTATCATTACATACATGTTGTTTGATATGCTTGCATGCGCTTGTATGTATAAAAACTGTACATGTGTTTTTTTTATTTTTACAATGCAGAGCCTTTCCACAACAGTGCACAACAATAGCATAGAGGGTGTATACTTGAACCAATACAGGATCTTAATGGGTATTTTCATTATACAGTATATATTTGCCTGTACATAGCATGATGGTAGTTTTAGTTCAATTTTTTAGGATCGGTTTTTACACGGTCATATAGTTCTTTAACTGTATTTTCTGATTGCAGCAACTTTGAGCATCATTTTCTGTTCTGTCAGTCACATCACTTATTTTACTGCGGTCTTGAGAGCACATTTGAGTGCAATCTCTCCATAACTGGCACCCATATCTTTCCACTGATTTCCACAGAGCTTGCAGAGATTTTTTCTTGAAGTAAATACATGTGTTATAGTACAGTACACACAACAGTACAGGCGATTAAAATCTGTGCAGTGACATAGTGGTGGTGTTATTGCCTTGAAATGCTTATTGTCTGTCACACTGTATCAAACTTTGGCAGGGAAGAGGCACAATTAGACAGTAGTGGGACGTTTATGCATATGTGACAGCACGAAAGGAGTTGCACTTAATTTAATTAATGTTTTCTCTTTGACAACGCAATATATTTATTAGGTGATTTTTCAGTTTGTTTGGGTTTTTTTGTTTTTTGTTTTTTTTTTACAAAAGTGTGCAGCAAGCACAAAATCATGCTAAAAACATAAATTGAAAATTTTAACTATCCAGATTTATTGTGACTATGGCAAGAATGTCAGTAAAGTAATCTGCAGCGAACTGTATGAACTGTAGAGTACTGGTAATGATTTTTTTTTGAGCAAGCCAAAGTAAATCCCCAATTTCCCCCAGTGATCATGCCAGTACCCACCATAGTGTCTGGCTGCCAACAGTGTGTGTGTAACATGACGATGTAACATGAAGGTAAAATGTAGATGTAAATGTAGTCATTTACAGAAGCAGGTCATATATATGTTCCACTTGCCCCTGTGTTTCAGAGAAAATGTCTCCACACCTCTAATTTGCAGTAGGAAATATATTTTGATTCAAATCTAGTGCAAACCCAGCAGTCTCCCACATAGTGCTACTGATATTACCTAACAGAAAGAGACTATATAGAATATCATGAAAGCAGTCAGAGATATATCATTATTCAGCAGGACTGCATAAAAAATCAAAGCTGTATACAATATGAGAAATGCTCTCAAAAGTACTGAAACAAACAAAAAAAGCATGGCGCACTCATCTTAAGGTTGCATGTGGTTTTAATTCATTTTATAATTCTGATTATTTCATTCTGTAATCGTCATTAATATTACTTTAGGACTGTTGCAAATGACATTTTTGTCTTATTTTAGCCTGAGCAATTGATAGTACGACTATATACAAACACCGTCAACCACTTCTCAACATGGCGAGGTAACTTTTTTCCTTTGCTGCTTTGAACGTCATCCACCCACTAGGCGGTGGTATAAGGATATCAGCAGTGGATAGCAGTGGAGGAGCTGCTGCTGGGAAGGAGGAAGGGAGAAGGGGAGGGGGGTGCACAAAGAGCTGAACAGGAAACATTTAATTTGGTGGAAGCATGAAAGGTAGGATGGACACGGGGCAATGTAGAAAGCTTGAGGCAGACCACTGAGGGATTAATGACTCTATCTCAAAGGGGCCAGTGTACTGAGGGCAAGTCTTAAACTACATCTTCAGTGGGTTGAGTTTAAGACTTGCTCACAGTACATCACCTTCAGTGGGTATAGTTAATGTTGCAGGTGGAGAGTGATACCTTTTGTCCAGGAGAGTAAGTGGTGGGGGTACAGTGCTGGTTGGCCTGGGTCCAGTCTTTGGTGGATGCCAATTGAATGGCTGTCTGTGCCTTTCTCCATGACCAGCAAAGCAGATAAGCCTGGATGGAGAGCACCGCCGCCTCCTGGATGTGAAATAAGGGTGGTTAATAGCCCAGACAGAAGACAAATCTAATGAGATGTAGAGAGAGAGTTCCAAATTGAAAGCTGCAGTGGGACTGGTTGGCAGACACCACACACCAAAAGGCTGCCTTCAACTCCTTATTTGCCGGCTTGGTCATGCCATTGGTCTGGGGATGACACCTGGAAAGGAAAGGCTGACTGTGGTACTTAGGGTTGAACAAAAAGACTTTTCAACCTGGGAGGTGTAAGGGACTATGTTTACAAGGAGATGATAGTGGTGTTGATGCCACAGAGGGCAAAGCCCATTACCAAATGCAGGGCTGTGTAAGATCAAGTAGGACAAGGTACTGGCAGAGGTTGGAGCAGACCAGAGGATGGTTTGGTTGAAGTTTTATTTTGAGCTCAGGCCAAGCAGGCAAAATAAAGTACCTAGTATCCCTCTCAATAGAGGGTCACCCAAAATCCTGACACATGAAAGCAAGTGCAGTTGATACCAGACTGGCAGGTGAGTCAGGGTGAGTGGGCCCAATTAAGTACACCAGAGTGGACTGACTCTAGAACAAACAGTGAGTCAGGGGATCTATTACCATGGTCAGCCTGTTGTTGCTAGGCCTGCCGGACATGACACTCAATTTCCCAGGTAACAGTGCCCACAACGCAGAATGATTGATCATGAGGTACTTGCTCAGGATTGGGGTCTGCAGTGAACTGGGGAGAGAGAGCATTTTGTTTGATGTTTTGAGATCTTGGGCAGTATGTTACAGTAAAGCTGAACCTGCCAATAAACAGAACTGGCTTGCCTGGAGTTAAGACAATTAGCCGTTCTTGTTCTTGTGGTCTGTCCACATGATGAAGGTGTGCTTGGAACCCTGACCAGTGCCGCCATTCTTTCAAAGCCAATTTCACTTCTAGAGGCTTCCAGTTTTCAATAATGTAATTTCTCCCTGCAGAGGAGAGTTTGCAAGGGAAAAAAACACAGGGATGGTTGCACTGCGTCGATGCCAGTGCCCACTCCAGTGACCGAGGTATCTACCTCCAAAGTTGACGGCTATTTTGGGTCAGGTTGGATGCAGACATCAAGTCCTCTCTAACCTTATCAGGTCAAATGAGACTGGCCATTCCTTTATAGTAATGTACATTTATGTATCCCAAAAAGGACTGTGGTGGCAGGAATTCAGGCTTCTTGGCCTTCACAAATAATTTATCATTGACTTATTTTTGAAGTACCTATACATTTGGGTGTTAAGGTCCTAGAAGAACATGAGGATGTCATTCAGGTAAACAAACATTAATGACATGACATGTTTGATTAAATCTGTGAAGATGTCATTCACAAAAGCCTGAAAGTCTGTTGGTCAGTCTGAAAGGTATCACCAGGTTGATTGGTGTGTTGACTACAGTCTTGTGTGGATGAGATGTTAGCATTTTGCAGATCCAGCTTGGAAAAGACTAAAGCTCCATGGATAGAAGAATAAACAGAGGAGTTTTCTGGCAACAGATATTTGTTTCCTAGCATGAAGTTAAGTCCCTGAAAGGCCTCAGAAAACCATTATCCACAAAGAAGAAGCCCACACCTACCAGCCAGAGAGCCACAGGTAGCTCTCCATGGCCATATGTTCCTTGTGTGAGAGATTATACAGCTGACTGCTAGGAATGGGAACCCTGAAGACAAAGGTTGATTGCAAAATCATAGGGTTGATGGGTTGGTAATGACAGGACCTGATCCTTACTGAACGCCGGAATGAGGTATTCTGCAGGTACCCAATGTCTTGGGTCATTCCAGTGTTTGAGAACAGATTGTGGTTAGTGGGAACAGGAGTAAGGGTAGACAAGTGGTACCCAATATGGGTGGTTGTGGCTCAGTGGTAGAATGGGTCGTCCACCTATCAGAGGATCAGTGGTGCCGAAGCGTCCTTGGGCACTTATTTCCCCCTGATGCTGCGTTATCGGTGTGTGAATGGGTTAGGTTTCCTTAGTTCCATTTGGTGTGAATGGGTGAATGCTGACTTGTAGTGTAAAGCGCTTTGAGTGGTCAGATGACTAGAAAAGCGCTATATAAGTACAGGCCATTTAGCAAAAATTCAAATATTTTTTTGAGGGTTGTTGCGCTGTAATCAGGCTAATCACCAGACCACCAATAAAACAGTGCTTCACTAGATGTAGCACATCCCCTCCTTGACTTTTGATTTTGAGTTTTTGCTCTGTGGCTAGAAGACATAACATCATTGGATGTGTTTACAGATTAAATTCAGTCTCCAGAATTTTGTTAACTTTGGCCTTGCCTGTCCTTGCCTCGGCTGTCTCTGAACAGCCCATTTCTGTGTCCATGGACATGTGAAATATGTTATGAGTATCAATCTCATTCTTAGTCTCTGCATGCAAGGAAGTCCAGGTTCTTTGATCCTTGCACCACTTTCTGGCCTGCGCCACTTTGGAAATCACTCCAAGGTCTTATGTGTGTGCTTCATCACTTTTGACTTTTGGGTTAAGAGGCTGTACGACACATTGTAACATTAAAGGGTTAAAAGTCCTGGCACTGCATCTTCATTCCACCTAAGCCACTGAATATATTTGAAATAGCTGTTTCACAGACTCTATCAAGTTAAGTGACACAGTATCCACCGTAGTCCAAGAGCAACACTTGCTGAAAAGATAAGCCCCTTTATCAGACTTGCCATTACATATGTATATTGTATATTTCACAACGCTTTTGAGAAGAGTGCTAAGTGCTCAAAAGAGGGCCGTAAAATTTCCTTTAATTGTAAATGGGGCAGAACACAATATTAACTATCACAGTTGAAGTTGACTGGAGCCACCTTGTGGTGGGAAGCCATGGTAGTGGTTGGCAGTTACCTTAAACCCTTACAATATGATTTATGAGCAGGTGGTAACACCTGTGTCAAAAATCGGCTTTATTTCTAGGCCCCTTCAGTTGTTGAAATTCAGCTCAAATTCACTTCAGCTATTTCTCAAACTTTTGGAATTCTAATTTTGCTGGCAGACTAAACTGAAATTACTCAATGTTGCTGGACAGGGGAGGAGTCAGCTTAATGTGGACACAGATTGTGACCAGTTCTTAATCCCCACAGTCACCAAAGTAGATATTGGAACCCCACCCCCACCCCCACCCCAATCACATGTCTTACATTTCTTATAAGAAATAGGTAAAGACACACAATGACTATGTACATGCATAATTTCAGTCAGATAAAACTCATCAGGCATGAACTATTTTTCTCCCTTATCCTGCTACATTTGTATTTACATATTGTTTTTCATGTATCATCATCAATCATTTCACCTTGTTAAAAAATATTTTAAAATTATTTTAATGCAACTTTGATTGATTTCTGCTAAGGGATCATTATCATTTAAGCTCATGTCCATACATCTATAGTCATTCTCTCTCTCTCTCTCTCTCTCTCATCTCTCTCAGGCCTCTGAGTCCGGGTGGTGTTGAGCACATAAAACTGGATAGAATAATTGCATCAGTACCAATTGGCCACTGCGCCCCTGTCCATGTAGCTGGTCTGCCTTAGTGTGCCATGGCCACAGGAACCCAGGGCCATCGTGACCACATCCTGGAGAAAGCCAAGCTTACACCGCCCATGGGGAGGCGTAGGAGAGCAGAGGGGAAGCCGAAGAAAAATTTCCCCTGCCAGGAGTGTCAGAAAGCTTTCAACAGTCTGGAGAAGTTGAAGGTGCACTTATACTCTCACACAGGAGAAAGACCCTACCGCTGCTCCCACCCTGACTGCACCAAGGCTTTCGTCTCCAAATACAAGCTGCTACGGTACATACAAGCAGCAGACATAGCAGGCTGCAGCATGTTGCTTTTTTATTTACACCTTTGGTCACATAGTGCTCAGTAGTAGTCAGAATGATGTGTTGATGAATTTTAGTTTGCAGATCTTGTGTTTATGTGTAATGTAAAGCATGCCTACTTAAACATGATTGCAACAATTCTGAGTGCTCATAGAATGTGTCTGTGTTCCAAGGCATATGGCAACTCACTCGCCAGAAAAAAACCACAAGTGTTCATACTGTGAGAAAATGTTCCACCGCAAGGATCACTTAAAGAATCACCTACATACTCATGATCCATACAAGGAGGCATTCACGTGTCAGGAGTGTGGCAAGAGCTACAACACCAAGCTGGGCTTTAAACGCCACCTTGCGCTCCATGCTGCCAACAGTGGAGACCTCACCTGCCAAGTGTGCCTGCAGCCATTTCCCAGCACAGGGGTCCTTCTGGAACACCTCAAAACACATGCTGGCAAGTCCTCTGGCGGGACCAAAGAGAAAAAGCATCGCTGTGAGCATTGTGAGCGGCGATTTTACACCCGTAAAGATGTGCGACGCCACATGGTGGTGCACACTGGACGCAAGGACTTTCTTTGCCAGTACTGTGCCCAGCGCTTCGGTAGAAAGGACCATCTGACACGTCATGTGAAAAAAAGCCACGCCCGGGAGCTGCTGAGGGTAAAAACTGAGCCAGCTGATTTGCTGGAGCCAGTTGTGTACGACTTGGCATCTGGGGGCATCAAGGGCGAGCTCCCAGGAATGCTGACGCAGAGGCCACACCAGCTCAATATGTACACAGGCCCCGTCCTGGACACAGAGCCCTTTCCTACCCCTACACATCCCTTTTCTTTAAAGTACCCGCTGGGCTCCAATTTTACCTCATACACCTTCTCCTCACAGGAGCGGGAGCAGAATCTAAAGGGAGACCTGGAGACCTACCTGATGGAGCTGCAGAGCAGTATGCCCTCCTCATCCTCTACAGCCCAAGAACCCCAACTCTCCTCCTCCAAACTTGAGTTGGAGACTCAAGTGGGTGTGCTTGAGGAACCAAGCCAGGAGGTGTCCCTGTCCAAAATGTCCACACCAGTGGCAGCAGCCCCTGCAGGCGACTCCCTGGCTTCATCCTCTTCTTTGATGGACTTTTCACAGCTTTTCAACTTCCTGCCACTCAATGGGCCCCCATACAACCAGGCCGGGGGCACTGGGGGCCAGGGTGTTGCCTATCCACCCAGCGAAGAACCCACTCTCGTCCAGCTGCCTTCCCATCCACCCGATGCTCCAGAGGCTACAGAGAATCAGCTTCAAGGGCTCCCCTCCTCTTTCATATCCAACCTGACCACACCCACAACACTACCACGCTTCCATCAAGCTTTTCAGTGATCCAGTATGTACTGCGCATGGCACACATGCACACACAAATACTGACACGTGTTGAGTTTATCATTACACAAGCAGACACAGAAACAAGATGCCAGTAACAGTTTGAAGATGTTAGAACCTCTGTCCATTTAATATGAAAACAGGAGCTGTCTTGTTCTGGATGTTAATGCAAATTCAATTTATTTCAAATTCAGTTTCTTGCAACTAGGAAGTTATATAACTCATCACAATCTATTCTGATAACAAGAAGCAATGACTTTTCAAAGATCTTCAGGCTACATTAAACATATACATCTTTTATTGCAGCAGAAGCAGTAGAAATTAACTATAGGTTTTGCTCACAAGGGTCAGTAACAGCTATAGTTCCCATTCTTAGTACCACACTGCTCCATGCACTGTACCAGTAACACCAGTGTAAAACCTGCTACATACCTGTTAATGAAGCAAAAACCTTTTCCACAGTAATGTGGACACAGCTTAATCATGACCATGAGAGCTGCATTTGAACATGAATTAGTCATTTGGAAGTTGGAGAGTTTTCACATAGATAGTTTCACATAATTTGCTTGCAGTGACATTTTCTTCTTTTTTTTCACCTAATCCCCCATGCTTTAGAAAAAAAATGACTTAGTATGCAGATTTTGCAATGTATATTGTTTTTTGTGCAGCACTTTGAACTTTGTGATGACATCTGTCATCACAGTTGACCTTTGTTTTGTGTTTTTCTTATTTGTCGTAGGGACCAATCTGTAGTTTTGGGATGTTTTGCCCATTTACATCTATTTATATATCATGTACCATAAATAACTGCTGATCATTTTCCGAACCATGATGGATTTTGGATGAATTTTTGCAATGTTCCAGGAAGCTGTTGCGTTTCATTAATTTCTTCACTCTATGGAAGAACTTACTTGAGTCAGGAAATCATCTGCTTGTGTTTTTGTCAGTAACATCACTGTAAAGTGTGCACTTACAACTGCATTACCATGCAGTACAATGATGTCGCCTTCTCAGCAGTGAATCAGATCCAGCGCTACAACCATTACAGCCCAGTTTCAAATGTCTGCAGGTTTATTTTTGATATTTAGTGAAATTATCAGAAACCAATGGCTTCCTGGAAGGTGGGAAATGTCAATGAAAACATCTCAAACATGCTATAAAGGATTTATAGTATAGAGTATATGTGATTAGTAGTAAATAGTCTAAAACATGCAAAAACATCAGTATGGTCCTTTTGATCAATCCATAAAGCAGTCTATTCACATTGTTTTAGACATGGTACTGAGCAGGAACTACTGAGCAACAGTATTACAGCGTTACATTACATTTTTATAGTAAGTGGATTTTCTTGCCATGTTTTATCTTAATTCTCCAACAGTGGGTACATTTTAAAAGCTGAATCATGTCTTGAAGGAGCTGCTTAGTTGTTCCTCGACCCCAGAACCGCCCAAAAAAGTCATCCAAACACAGACATATAGTTTCTCCCAGAAACAGTACTGTAGACTGCTCAGGTCAATAAAAGAATGCCATTAAGATTTTTCAACATAGAGAATGAACTGTCCATTTCCCACTCTCCACAAAACACAACAAAAAAAACCCTGTTGGAGCGTTAAGATCAACCATGTATTGACATGAACAGGCACCAAAAACAGGCACAGAAAACTGAGAAATTGCTCTTTCCACCACCGTCACTATTTATGAGCCTAATCCAGTCACTAGCTGAACGAATCTATGTCAACCACCCTGGTTGGTTTAAATTTCAGAATGACTGAGCTCTATGGGCTCAGTGGGTTATTGCTGATGGTTTTGAACATGGCTGCTGAACTGTTCCGAACTGTTCCACTCTCCCTTTGTTACTGTCATTGTGCCTTATTAATCAAAGTTATTGAAAAAACTATATTAGTTATCTAGTAGTTATCAAAGACAACAAAATGAGCACTCCCTGAAAAAATGAAGGAATTTATTCCTGAGAAATCCACATTCACAGACATGAAGTATCTCCTTCAGTTTCTTCCTGTCTGTAGTCAAGCACTTGTGCCTTTAGTTGGACTTAGACTTCTAACTTAAACTTCTACAAAGTATAGTTAGACTGCCTTGTATGTGAGTGTTGGACTGAAACTGTACTACAGTTATAGATCAGATACAAAATATGCAGAAAGCTTTTGCCTTTCCATGTTTGTATGTGGTGCCTGTATGAGTTACCATATTTTCTGATTCATAAGCTCTGATTCATTACCCGTGTCAACAGATGATGTTGCTGAATGAATGGATGTTTTCCCACCAAATGCAGTGCACAAAATCTGGCCAAATTGATTAAAGAAATGCCAGTGTATGAACAAGGATACAATATTCAAACAAATTCACACAAATGCACAGTTTTTAAATATGCCACAATAAAAGAAGTAAAATGTGGTTCAATGCAGGAAGCAACACCAAACAATGCAACTATAAACCCATTTTTATTTTTCAGGCTCTGTATTAAAAATTAGGAAAAAGTAAATGGATAGCTGGATAAAAAGTGTTTTATTCTAACTGGAACTACAACAAGCCAGATTTACAACACATGCATACTAATAGAGAGTGAGAGAGAGGGAGGAGTGAAAAGGAGGAAGATAGAATTCCATGTTAATGAAAAGCCAAACTAATAATAATGTTGTAGTAGAGCAAGCATTTCAGTTACAATGAGAATACAAATTTGGAAAAACACACCAGTGTGCATGTGTTTATAGGGTCAGCTATAAGTGGTGATGTTAAGTAATATTTTGGATTGGATTAAATGAATACCAGTTCAATCTTATCAAAGCCCTGCTTTGTGACTGGATGTATTTGCATAAGTAAGGAAGACAGTTTTATTAATATATAACCTAATGTAAATTTTAATGTGTCAAACCAGTCTAACTCATCTTAAACCACAAAAAAATCCAGTCCACTTGCCCAAATGCATTTTATCCATCACAGCGCAACCAAAAACCACCCAATTTGGCAACATTGCCTACTCTTTTGCAGACTTTTTTTGAGTGGGGCACTGATTTGTGGCATGATTTATGTGCACATGTTCACACGTCAGAGGAGCATTAATTTACCAATATTACAGAATGATAAATTCTTTCATTGCCAACACAACGGAGAACCACCAGACAAATGTAACACAAAGCTTCCATACTCCTAAAGTCTTCAGAAATAATTGTATCTCAATAAGTAGACGACATACAAAAGAAAATATTGTACATACAGAAATATTCTGCAAGGAATTGGTTTGAACCAAAGCCACACCGATCATTCTTTAGGATAATCAGGGGCACTTTGGGAGGCTAATCAGATGTCAGTGGTGGCCAGTTTCACCCTACCCCAACACCTGCCCCTGTGCGTTTGTGAGCACAGCCTATGAATCCAAGAGCACTCTCTCTTTTCCCCTTAGCTGACCCCAGGCAGGCTTCTACCTCCTACTTGAATTACATAAAGAATGTACATATAAAAAAATCTGAAATAATTTTTTCATCTGATTTGGAACAATAGGGAGCTCCTCACCTCTATATAACATTTTTACAACATTATGAACTAAATTTTGCTGCTATTTTGATTTAGTTTAGTTTTGAGTTTAGACAAGCTAATGTAAGAAACAGTAGGAAATTCCTAAGAGGAAATGTTTTATGTTTTCTGAGAGACTGTGCCTCATCTAGTAATTCCATTTTAAACCCTGACCCTCAAACATGCATGATTTTTCTACATGATCTGAGGCTTGTGGATGAGAATGAAAACCTAGCATCTCACTAAATGCTTACTAATGCTATTGAGAAATGGTATCTTTTGTATTAATGCCATAGATCTTTAGATGGTAAAGTTTGAGTGAAATCGTTCTAATAATACAATCAAAGAGTCTGCTGTTTACAGAGGGCTGCAGGATTTGCCTTTATGTCTCTATTTTCAGCTCTCAGTACAGTGGTTTCTTGCTTTAGGTAAGAGTTGTTCATCTGAAATGAAATGTTTGAGATGGCAGGCATAAAACATGAGCTGTGTTTCAGGGGCATGTGGCCC
Source organism: Datnioides undecimradiatus (assembly GCA_008933995.1). Lineage (NCBI taxonomy): Eukaryota > Metazoa > Chordata > Actinopteri > Lobotiformes > Datnioididae > Datnioides > Datnioides undecimradiatus. Next base: position 14,868,485 of record WARS01000010.1, read on the forward strand.
AAGAACCCTGGGTCAGCTGTTTCTAGTGCTCTCTAGCAAGGCACTTACCTGTACTAGCAAAGCTGCTTATCAACTGTGCTTTGGCATCTCTTAGATGTAAACGTGTAGAACTTTATGAATGTGAAGCAGGGCAGTGCTGGAAAGATGCTGAGATTCGCAGCTACCCACATCTGCAGTAAATGAAAATTTCATGGGGGTGAACAAGCTATGAAACATACAGCCCTGTATCCTTCAGAACTGAAATAGTCATTTTGAGCTTTCCTCCATTGTACTGATGTGGTGGTAGAAGTCTGGATGACTTAAGTAAAATACAAATGCCCTCTTTTCTTAAAGGTGTCTTAAAGGTTTGGTGTGAACAACTCTGTGATTCTTATCGTTGAAACTCTTCAGTTTCTTTAAGAGTGCATTATTTGAAGTTTGGCCATGAATATTCATGAAAATCATAAAGCATTAACTGCATTTCATCTCAGATGGACAGTCAGTGCAAAGTCCTCAGTGCCTCAAATGGTCCACACAGGACACAAATGTACAGTGTTGTACATTTCCTTCGTCTTCTTCCAACATGAAGTCATATACAGTAGCTTTATCCCTCGTCAACAGTGTGGACACAATCATATTCAAATTATATTTTGAAAGGAGAAGTTGTGCCTTGTTTTCCATGCTATACTTCAACATAGCAGCTGTCATTTACAGTCAGTGGGGAAAAAACCCCACAAATAATTCCTGTTTTGGAAGAGAACCATGTCACATATACAGATTGTTTCAAACAGGCTAACCATAACAGTAACGTCCACCAATTTCACCTTTTACTTGTAACCCTATAAATGATTAGTGATTCTGACATTTCCAAAGATATATGCTGGAACAGTGATGATGAGGATGACACCCAGAATTTCTAAATGGCTGTTAAAAACATGGAGTCTTAGCTTTCAATATAGGACTGTGTAAGGTTTGAGAGATGTTTTTGCAAACAGTTGTAGTAAACTACAGTGAGCACTGATGCATTCCTGATTAATGTTAGCTCCATCAACTGTGTTGTCCAGTTAGTGTTGCATTGAGTAGTTACTGCTGCTACAGCTGTTATTGCATGAATAAAGCTGCTCAGTTTGGGTTAGCCTCATTTGTGACCTCAGCACCCTGTATGTTACTCAGGTTCCAAAGAACTCCCCACACAAACTTTAAGAAACGCCAATTCTGCCTGGGCAAAATGTTCATATTCTGGGCTGACAGTAAATATCTGTGAGATTACAAAATAAATTTAAAGTTGGAATTTGAAATTCCTATTTTTCCACTAAGTTTTGCATTGCGAATTCCAAATCATGGAGTAACATACACGATAGTGAAGTCACAAATTTATTTTCCAGCTGTTGCAAGCTAAGAGCTCATCACTGTAGTCTTTTCTCTCATACAATTAACAGAATTTTAGCAATCACTTGGCAGCAAAGTAGGGTTTCAGCTAAAATGTATGTATAGCACTGAATACCAAACTCTATTTAAGAGTTAATGAAAGCATCACGTCTGGTCTCATTCATTGGCCCAGTAGTTTCTGATTTAAATAACAATTTAGCATAAACTGAGGGAAAACACCAGGTGCTGGCTCAGAGGCATACAGAGAAAAAAAGGGAAAGCCGCACACTCATAACTCAGTTTCAGCACACTGCCAATGTTAGTTATTACTCAATACCATTTAGCGCATATTAGGAATATCTATATATTACTACACAGTTCTTGTCTAACTGCTAATGTTTGGACAGCATTTAGCATGTGACTAAAATTCCATAACCATGTTAATAAAGGCTGTGAGATGCTGTTTGAAGGGCTATACAAAATCCAGTGAATGGATCTTGAGCTAAGATTATTGTCAAACTACTGTTTCCAAGATTAAGATTGAACTTTCATGCTCAGCGTTTGAGTACTGTTGCTTCTTTTGAAAAGGGCTTTGTGGAAAAAATTGGTTTATAGATTTTTTGTTTTAGTGTCACAACTGGTGTCTCATTGACACATGTTAAAGAGACGAAGAATTCAATCAATATCCAGCCCGACAAAAATGTAACTGAAGGATGAAAAGTCACAAAGGTGATGGGTTAGCTCATCAATACGATTTCATAAAGCAGAGAATACCCATTCCATCTGTACAACAGTCATATTTGTGGACACTTGTCCTTGTTCCACTTTCAAAAGACGAATGTGAACTTTACATTTGCCAAACTTCAGCTTTTCCCTTCTACCACAGCAGTAAACAGATGATGCCTCTAAGATCCATGAAATGTTTGATGGATACACAGTACTCAATAGTGTTATCATTTACCTCACATACTCATTTTGTTTTTATGCTCCGAGATTCAACGATGATGATGAATTAGAAGTGTTACGTTCCCCTCTTTCCTCTGAATGACAGGACTTGACAAGACATGAGTGGAGACAATATATTTCTGGGTTGTGTGAAATGTAGAGTTGAATGTGTAATGTTTCAAAGCATTTATGGAAGTTTGCTATTTGTATCTTGTGAAGGTTTGTGGTTTTACAAGAGATGTTAGCAAGCCGTTATTTTTTTTCATAGCACTTTTTGTAAATTGAATGCCTTTATTTCCTCCAATATCTTTTGTTTAAAACCTTTATTACAAATGTATAGATGATATATTTAGCTCTTTTAGAGAATGATAACATGTAAATACAATATAAAATGTTCTATTTTTACAGGTACAATTTTGACAGTGTTTTTCCTATCAAAGTGTCAATTTTGCTTTACTTGCACAAGTGTTCTGTGTATCTCATTGAGGGGTATTTTAACAAATAATGTACTTTAAACACAGCTTTCTGTGGGCCTAGTTTTCAGAAGGCCTTGACTATTCAACCGCTGGTTTAGGTGAGAGCACAAGCAATAATGAAGCTTAAATGGACGATTAGATAGCACTTAATTATATCATCTTTTCATGGATTGTTACTTGTTAAAAAGACCAACAAGATATATATCCAGTAACTCCCAGGGTTATTTTGTCCTTTGTCGTCCTTTGACCTCAGTGTGGCATGTGATGACATGGGACATAAAATCTTATTTTATTTCTTGGTGGTTTCTAAGCTGAGAGAAGGCTAAAAGCTGTTGCATGAACAGTTTTTTCAGCCAGCTCACTGTAGTTTCAACTTGATGTAAAACATCGTGGACTGTGTGACAGAACACGAATTTGATATAAGGAGAATCAAAGTAACTTTCTGTGGATCAAAGTTGAAAAAAAAAATGGCTCTACACAATACAGAAAGTAGATCCAGATCTGGAGCCTGGTATCAGATCAAGTTCAGAATCCTGAAGCTAATTTGAAGTGTCCTGGGGAAAAGAAACACAAAAAACACAATGTCTCCTACAGTGGGTGTGGAGACAGGAGATGCTCTTCAGTGAGAGGCACAGACCTTTAGCAATCCATGTCAAACTTCATTATAAGCTTCAGTGGTACCAGTGAACTTTATTGAATGTGTATGTAAGAAACACTGCAATACTGCAATATATTTTGGTATTGGATCAAGCTGCTAACATACTTCTAAAGCTCCTAAAGGTGCTTCAGACCTCTTTTCTAGTTCTTAAATGTATCGTTTGTACAAATAAAGTATCCAGTTTAGCTGAACAGTTGGCAGTGTGCCTGGTTGTACTATATAGCTACATATATTTTTATTGTACTGTGACTTTTGTAGTCTTTTGACAGACTTGCCTGTAATATCACATGCCCCCCACCCCCTCCCCACCTGTGTGTTGTGATATTGGGAAACTGAGTCATTGTGGGAGATTGCTCTGAGTGAAGTCACAGCAGAGATGAAGACATCGGTGCTGACACTGAGAAACATGACTCCATGTGACGCCATTCAAAATGAGCTGAGGAAGTTCAGAGATGAACTGCATTCCAGCCATGTTGGTTTTGTTATTTGTTGCATTTCAACAATGCCATCCTGTGACAATGATGGACTCATTGCTAATTCTCAATATTCTACTTCAAATCTATTTTACAAACTACTGTTGTATTTTTTTAAATATAGGCAAAGTAATTCACATAAACATATATATAAGTAAAATATATATGTATATGTTTATAGGTTGTGTAAAATAAAAATTAATGCTGCAGCTTTTATCCGTTGTTCTTTAAACATTGACATCATCCAAAGAGGCAGATTATTTATTGTCTGGCAGAATAACCTGATTTGATTTACATACCTTGCTGCTATGAGAGAGAAGAGCTGCGGTCGTCAACTCCAGTGTTTTTACACAATGTAATGAGAGTTCAATAAACATAAGAGAAGGATCCAGCTGAGTCTGTTTGATCATTCACTGTGATTTTGTTTTATTAAGTGCTTGGTTCTAAGCTGGTGGGTCTTGTGCAGGTGCCATTACATGTTTTAAACCAACATGTAACATGCTCATGATGTTAAATCTGGTGTTGCATCTACAGCTATCTAGAGAAAATGTAGACTTGAACTATGTGATTACAGGGAAATCAGGGCATAAAGCAGAAGTCCCACCATCTGAAAATTATTCATTTCAACTGGGAACTTCTGGAAGATAATTCTGGCATTAGCTTAATTATGTTTGAGAATATTATCTAGGTGGCTACACACAATCAGCTGATCATAAATGTTCAAAACAAATTCTAATATTAGCTGCTTCATTTTATCTTAGACATTTTAGGTAACTAAGTGGCCACATGAACTAACATTTGCTTAAGATGAGTGAGCCACATCACAATATCATAGTAACATTACCCACATATCACTAAATGTTGTATTCAGAGTTTAGATTTTTAATAGTCTCTTATGCTGCTGTTCTCATAACTTGATGTCATTAGTTTACTGAATCTTATGGTAACATGAGATGAACCATGTGGAGATGGCAGGACCATTTCCACACCTTCTCCTCCCCTCTCCATTCCATCAGGGTACCAGCGCTTTCCTGCAGAACTGGGCTCCGTATGTAATGTGAGTTGAATGCTCACCTGAATGTTCACCTACATAATTCTATAAGTAAAAACCCACATTACATAAAGCAATTCACACACAAACTGCTGCGATGCTCTCAGCGACACCCATCCCCCATATCGGTCTGCTACTGAACTCACTGATTTCCCCTTTCTGCTCTGTCTGTGTGCAGTGTGCCCAGACGTCCTTGTTCCTCTCACGTTGTCACATTGTATGTTTGATTAAAGGAGCTTTATTTTCGTGGGGGTTCTGTAAACATGTGAATTTATGACCATGTCTACCTGACCATAAGTCAACTCAATAAGTGGACAAAGAGTGATAAAGTTTATGAGCTGCCAGATGATGCAGCACACTGTGCACTGTCCCGTGTTATGATCGCCATCTTACACTGAATCAGAATGTGATCATCCGTCCCTGCACGCTGCAAGTCTCTCGGTGAACAGACTGAAAAGGAAACTCAGGCTCTGAGCTGTGTAACATGCTCCTGGAGCTCCCTCCCCCAGCCTCATGCTGAACCTAAGTCAAATTTGCCAGTGTGCACTTCTAAAACTGTACACTGAACTAAAGCGTTGAGCCGTCTGGCCACTGATCAGTTGCTCCATGCCACGCACACACGGAGTAGCAGCGTTTTGACGCGCCTGGTGCTTTTACTACCACTGAACGCAAAATGGCTCGTTTCACGCCGACCTCCCCTACTGTAGGTCGCGTAAACTGACTTGAACCATCGGGTGAACTCGTTGAACCCAAACAGAACGCATTACATACTCCGCAACACTAAGTGGCGGTGTGGCCGCTTGTGTGTGTGTGTTTAGAGGGTGTCAGTGTGTGTGTGTACTAAAAGCTTTGAGACATCAGCCGTTCAGTCAGCTGCAGACTTCAGGCTGCTCAGTCGCCACACAGCACGATGCCTTCCCCGATCCCTGTGACTCGCCTGCTGCCCAGAGACATCTACCCCTCTCTGGACATCGGGACCTGCAGCAGCCCGCTGACTAAACACTCCCACGGCTCCACCTTACAAGTCCCTGTTCAGCGGCTCCATGGCAGAGTCGCCAGCCGGCTCTGGTCCTCCGTGATCCACTGGAAGGAGCTTCACTCCATGCAGCCTGTGGGCTCTGGAGGATTCGGCTCGGTTTACAAGGCGGACTATCTCGGAGACACAGTGGCGCTGAAGAAAGTGAAGAAGTGTGCCAAGAACAAGTTGGCGTCCCGGCAGAGCTTCTGGGCGGAGCTGAACGCTGCACACCTGCGCCACAGAAACCTCGTGCGCATCATTGCTGCAACCACCTGTGTACCGGCGGAGTTCGGAGATGAGAGCAACATCGGGATTATACTGATGGAGTTGGTGGGGAACAGAAATCTGCAGCAGATCATTTATGGATGTACAGAACCGCTCGGGGAGGACAAGTGGCTCAGGTACTCCACAGACATTGCGCACGGCTTGCGGTTCCTTCACTCCCACAGTGTTGTACACCTGGACATTAAACCAGCAAACGTGTTGGTGTCGAGTGAAGACGTCTGCAAAATTGCCGATTTCGGCTGTTCCTTAAAACTGGACCGTGGGTGTGAAGTGAGCGCTACCAGCCCTCATTTAAGTCACGTAGGAGGCACGTACACGCACAGATCCCCGGAGCTGCTGAAAGGCGAGGCGGTGTCTCCTAAAGCAGACATCTTCTCTTTCGGAATCACCTTCTGGCAGCTCATCACCAGAGAGCAGCCCTACACCGGCGACAGGCAACACGTGCTCTACGCGGTTGTGGCACACAACTTGCGGCCGTCCGTCGAGAACCACCCGGTGTTTCGGACGGAGCAGGGCCGGCGGTGCACGACTCTGCTGAACCGGTGCTGGAGCGCAGAGGTCCGCTGCAGACCCAGTGCACAGGAGCTGCTGCCCCACCTGGAACAGCTGCGCGCACAGTGTTGCTGACAGCTGTGGGCTTCATCCAAAGGACATGTTTTAGGACGTTTTACACGGTGCGTTTCTGCAGAGTCAGCTTTACAAGACATCGCAGCGGGCTACGCGTGTTCTTATGATCACATTCAGGTCGAGTCCCGCTCAAAAAGGACACTGTTAAGTGCCTCAGTGCTTATCTGCAAAACAGAATGGCCTCGATAAATATGTGTGCTTCTTAATTCGGCACATGTAAAACACGACAAAGCACTTCTTGTAATTAATTCCCTGTGAAATCTCCACTGAACACTGTCTGATTGATGCATGTTGTTTGCAGAATAGTCTCGTGTTGGCACTGTACGGGTTTTGTTATGCACAGACGTTTTTAAACCACATTCTAGTTTCACTTTAATGTATACAGATTTCCAGTGCAATATGACTGAGAGTGTAGCGCATCCGTGCGCCGTCACACGCCATCTGCCAACCCAAACCTGCATTTTAAAACCAGTTCTGTTTTTTAGTCATTTTCTTAAACTGTGGAATCAAAATGTGCTGTGAACTGAATTTTACTTGTCAAGATAAGATTGTAACGAGATGGTTATGTTTATTTCATTAAAATGATTTTTATACTATGGATTTTATTTCTCTGCTCTTCCTCACGCCACGTCACTTTGTTACGTCACCTGTTTGTCACAGGGCCAGCATGTGGACAGAACGTTACAGCCATGCAGTCTAGTTAATGTAGGAGGAGGAAACCCACATGGCACCCGTAGAACATGAAAATTACACAAAGAACACATGTGGTCATGTCAGAACATCTGTTTTAAGAGACAGAGCTGCTTGGATAAACTACACTTGTACAATTTAAATGTTAAGTTCACATACATAGAAGCAGCATACTTACTGAAAACAGCCTGGACAAATGCACACATATTCACAAACTTTAGAATTAATATAGATGTCTTAAACAGCTAAAGTTAATTATCAGGAAAAATCAAAACTTACGTATGAACATTTCATTGTATTCATGCTAAATCCATTTCAAGATTTCTATGCTTTCATCATTTTCGGTCTTAATGAGGATCTCTTTCTTTTCAAATTCTTAAGAGTGTACCCTCTGACTTTTGGTCTAACAAAGCTGCTTGCAGGTCACTCCAAGGTGAGTGAGAAGACCTGTGAAGCTCTCTGAAACGAGACATGGTTATCCACTTAATAGGTGGACAGTTTCCCTCAAGCTAATTTATGCAAAAGCATATCAGGTGATCACTAAAAGTCCTAAATGTCCTAAAGTTTAGGACCTTCCTTAAGACCATTTCTTAGAAGTTATGAAAAACTGGTATATACTGAATATATTAATTCAATTCATACTCTCACATCATGAATGTGTTACCTAAATAATTCAGAAGGAACACATCATGGTGTACTATCCATTCAAACATGAAACCATCCTTTCATTCATCAACATCGCAACACAAACTGCTACACAAAATATGGTCAGCAGACACACACACACACACACACAAGCAAGGATAGACTGTGAGGACAGATTGTTCCATCTTTCGGTGAGAGGCAGCAGAGGTCGCTGCTGCTTCAAAAAAACAAAACACAACATCAGCTGTTGATTTGACAGTAGATGACAAACAAGAATAAAATATCACGTGCAGCACATTTGACAGTTTTATAGGATAGAGCATGCATGGACTAACCAGACTGTGAAAGTACATTTAAATACCAGATTAAGATTATTTGCAAGGACAGATCATCTCTGATCAATAGTGTTAATATTAAACATAAACTACATTTGTCATTTTTTGTGTATGAATATTTTTTAAAAAGTGAGATTGACAGCATCATTGTAAACATGACATATAATCTAATCTACTACTGCTTTTCTATAAATGCTGTACCTTGTAGTACCCTGATGATGTTACTATGTAGTTATGAGTTTGAGTCCCTGAGCTGGGTGCCTGAGCTGGGTGTGGTTTAATTCAGGAGAAATTGTTTATTATATCTTCTTTCTTCTTTAGCTTCTTCTGTCCACCAACCAGATCCAAACTCTCCAAATTCACCTGTCCTGTCTTTATATCTCACTAAATTGTAATTTACTCATCATTGCATTCATGCTACAGCTGGATTTGGTCAAAGACCTGGGAGATGTAATGTGAATGAAATTATAAGTGAATTAATGTAACTGGAAAGATATTCAGCAGCAAACACTGGTCTGAAACTGTCTAAACCTGCGACTGTATTTCAGACAAGTAGTTACTGCTGTTTACACATTTCTTTACAGTCTGGACTTGAAACATGCTTTAGATTGATCATCCATCACAGTGAACATCACATTTTGCTTTATTTCATATTACAGTTACACACTGCTGCAGGGCAACACAAGTGAAAGGTTGGATTGCTATCAAAGTACTTGTAAGTTCATGGAAAGAGAGTGAGATAAGTCTATTGACTTAATAAATAATACATAAATAATAAATGATCTGGGTAGTGCACGAGTCACATACTCGCTGTAGGAAACAGTAGCATTTTTGTTACAATGGCTACTGTATACAAGTTGACAGAGCCTGTTGAACACATAAACAATGAAAAGCAACAATGCTATGGAAATATAATAGACTGTATAGAAGCAAGTCATCTGGCGCATATATGTCATGAGACTGACAAACAATTCTGCAAACTGCATCAACTGCTGCTGTCAGCGAAGCTGTACCACCTGCATTCAGTTAAATATCACAATGTAACACAGTGATGTTGCAGAGCTGTCTCCAACAATAACAGCAATTTCAGCAGCTGAAGGAAATAATAGTAACTAGTAATGTCCTGATAAATAAATGATATCGTCAGTGGTGTTTGCACATTTGCCAATTCAATATCATTTTAGTGTGAGCTGTCAGGATAAGATTTTTGGGAGGGAGATGATTTTCAGCCTGCACGGTGCCTTTGTGTGTGTTGTGTCTGTTTGTAAAGAAGTGACATTTAGCTTTGTATTTACTACCTAACAATGTCTGCTCACTCTCAGAGGACTTCAGAGACAACATGGGCACAGCATTGCTAAGATAATGAGGAGACACGCTCAGACACACTGTAAAAAACACAGCAGAAGAGAAAATTGTATTGCATGAAATTTGTCACCCTACAAGCACAAAACACTGTCCATGATTTGAGGGGTACTACAGCTATTACTATTGCACTTTCCATAAGTTTGAGGACTCACAACAGACAGATGGAGGAGTAGCAGAGATGCCCTGACTAGTCCTTAGTATGGGTCTGAAAACACTGGATCCTACATTTCCCATTATGTAACTCAGTAGTGTCTTTTCATTTGAATGTCCCAATGAACACCAACATCATATAGTTCATGTGCCCTTGTTTAAAATGCAGCCTTTCTGTTATAAATCTGCAATCTCTGCCCTTCTTGGCTTCACTTGACATCAGGATTAGACTTGATGAAGCTCCTCCAGAGCCACAGAGTATTGACTCTGGACAACAGCTTTACATAACAATATGACTCAAGCCATAAAGCCACTTTATGTGTTAGCTTGAGTCATACTGTTATGATATGGTCAAATGAAAAATTTTCAGTTTTACAGTTTAGATGGCCAAACTGCAACATGACAGTGACAGGATCAATAGTCATGGTGAACAGTAACAGCTAATACACAAGTACACATAGCACATGTCCCAAAGTAAGAGTAACATGCCATTCCCATGAGAATTACATAAATAAACAGTGTTCATTTGTTTCAATAAAATAACAATGGCAGTAAATGTAAAACTCCCAGTAAAGGAGCAGACATCTCTGTGCTGTAGCGATTACATGATGGTAACTCTCTCAGGTGAAACCTGGACAGCCGAACCCACCGGCTCCAGGCGCTGGCACCGGTACTGATGGCTGTCCAGGCCACGGCGGATCTGGTGCAGTTTGCGAGCCACACAGGGGAGCAGCATCAGCACTTTCCCCAGTATAACACACACTGGCAGTGCGAGGGCCACCACAAAGCTGGGGGGCAGGTAGAAGCGATAGGCCTCCTCCTCAAAGGCCCGCTTCCAGCCAAACAGCAGGCCGTGAAAGGTAGCGATGAGCAGGGCGATGTAGCCAAGAGTGGACTGGAGCAAAGACAGGAAAACTCATGATGGTACATACCTAAACAACTCCTGTGATCATACAGCAAAGAGAGCAAGCTGGTTTACAACTGGCTAAAACATTCACATGTGACAAACTTGAAATGGATAGGTGCATGCGCAAGTTAGTTATTGCACTTTAGCTGCTGGTTTAGTCCATTCAACAACACAGTCAGAGGTTACAGACAGTGGAAACTATGACATACAGCTCTAATGTCATAGAATCAACAGCTACAATCAGTTAAGGTGCTTCCTTATTGCCAAATTTTTGCAGTCTGCATGAAAACTGCACTTATTTTCTCTGAGCTGTACCTTAGTATTTTAAGTAGTATTTACACTTATCATTATCTCAAAGTCTATATATGCACTTAGAAACAATAGATAAAAGATAATCAGCGTCAGAGTTTGTACCTGTATGAAGCTGAACTCTCTCCAGTTGAGTGTACTGTTGACAGAGGGGATGGAGGTGATTGCCAGAAGTGAGAGAAGCCCAAGGCTCATGATCCCAAAGGAAACGTACATCTCCACCCTCCATACCTCCTCCTCATTCCATGCATTCTCCACGTTAGCATGAACCTGCCAGAATTATTATGAGTATAAGTAGTGTGTACTGTTTCAGAGTATTTTTTCAAGCACTTTAGCATTTACGGGAATGATAATAGCTACATTAACAGTGTATAAGGCTTTATTCGGTGTGCTTCACAGGGCTTCTACTGCTCAATCGGTTTACACACACACACACACACACACACACACACACACACCCACTCATGCACAAATGGCATGCAAGCTTCAGCAAAGGGTGCCTGACCATCAGAAGCAATTTAGGGTAGGCTGTCTTGCCCAGGAACAGTTCAACACATGAACAGAGGAGGTCAGAAATGATGCCTCCAACCCTGTGCGCAGCAGGTAAAAGGGACACTTAATTTGAAACTGTGGTGTTTTGACCCAGAGATTAAACAGCACGCTTGGCAGCGTCAAAGGGGGAGGTCGTTGCATCAGATGCACAAATGACCTGAGCTGTGTGCAGTGGCACAGCGTGGGTGCACACACTGTTAGATGCACACATTTTTCACCTGCACCAACAAAACTGCCTCTTCCCACCCGCCCTGCTCATCAGAGCCTCTTCTCCAAAATAAAACTCATGCTGAAGGGTCACTGCGTTGGCACTGCGTGCATTACAGGTAACATGACATGATGTCCAAGGAATAAATATCAATAATTATCAGTATTATTGATAATCATCCCCACCAGTTTTTGTTACCACGTACAGAAATGACTAAAATGATCATTTGGTTGATCATGGTTTTAATGAAAGTTATATGCAGGAGCTATTTCTTGAGGAGCAAAAGTGTATCCAACAGCCCAACACTTCTCTGGCTATAGTGTGTGCCAGATGCAGTCAGTGGGCAACAGTTTAGGTGTTTTTCTGACAAGACAAAGACATGCCCAGCTTAACTTTGGTAGGTTGTGGTAGTTGTATTGATGTTGGATGCTGGACTTTCTCCCTGCTGCCAGTCTTTATGCTAAACTAGTCTAGGTGCTCTTTACTTAAGAGATGGACAAAAGACTGATGTTAATCTTGTATGAATATCATTTCATATTTTTTGTATCAGTAGCAGTGTGTGCATGTTGTCAAAGCCCTGCATCCCACTAACCTGCTGGTAGGCAGTGTTTAGCAGCAGGTACCTCTCAGACCTCCTCATCGGTAGACAGAGGCTGTAGAGAACATGGACAGCAGCCAGGAAGAAGCTGAGGAGACCCAGTTGTTTCCGGCTCTGGAGCCAGCCCTCCAGCCAGTGTGGGAAATGCCTGTACTTGGTACCATAATAGAGCTGGTGGGCGGCAGCCAGCTGGCCTGCCAGGTACACCAGGGCCAGAAGAGTGATTGCAACTGTGGGCAGTGTTCGGTTCACCATCTCTATAGGGATCTTGTAAAAGTCACTCTGCTTGTATTTCACATATGGGTGGATGATATCTCGCACAAAGGAATACCCAAAAAAGAAGATGGAGAGAGCCACAGCAGCGAGGACAGGGCCCCTCCAAACAGGAAATAGCTGAATGGGCATGTTCTCAATGTCACGCGAAGAAGACAGGGTGCCCATATCCACTGGCTGGAAGTTGAGATGGCGGGCGAGTTCCATAATCTGCTGTCTAGCCTCCACTGAGTCACTGCAAATGAACACCTACACAAATCCAGAAGTACAGAGAGGTGCAGGAAGGATTGGAAGAGAGAGGAGAGAATGTTCATCATACAGCACATGACATATTCTTCTATGCCACAGAACTCTACTGTTGTTCACAAAACTATTAAATAATCATCAGCTGGCCACGCTGTTGAATATACACGGTTGTACCTGTGTGCTGGCATCTTTGGGGCAGCTCTGCTGCATGGCCCAAGCTGAGATGACATTGAAGCCTTTGACCACGATAGAGTCTGGCAGCAGTGAAGCCAGATATTCAGCATTTGACTCTGGATACTGATTCACTCTTCTGTTGTTACTTACATCCACTAGGATCTTGCCTGCAAGACAGAAGGACAAACACATGTGACTTCTGTAGTTTAAGACTTGAAAAACATAAATCTACAGCTGCACAGCAGATTTCTCTGGACTTTTCAGTGATGATTACATTGAAGTTTAAAGCACAAACTGTCTGACTGACAATACTTTATAAACTTTATAAGGTAAGTATTGTATATTTTGTCATGGGTGTAGTATTGACTAAAATGCATACTTCAGCCCAGCAGGTGAGGCAGCAAATTAAGTCTTTTATTATTAGGCTGCAGGCAGCAGGAGAATTGGAGGATGTGGGGTTGTGATGAATAGAAATCAGGAGAGATGGTGTAGAAGTTGAAAACCATCTGGGACTGATGGACATCTATCTGGCTTGCTTGGACAATGTTCCCTAACAGGTTCCTGTCATTAACTTATGCATTGTCAATGTCATTTTTGCTTTCATCTAGGCCCAGGCTGGTGAATACAGAGCCTGTTGATATGTGTATGATCTGTAGAACACATCATGTACACATCTTGGATTGCCATATACACATCAAGACAAGACGAGTTTGGCACTTAGGCATCACAGATACCCTTTAGTTTCACTGAGGGGAAATGTTTTCTGTTTATGTAGCATTTCCTCTGTGGCTCTGCAGGAGGAAGAATCCTCCTGTGGCAAGAGCCCACAGCACCTGCAGCAGAGTGCCCAGCACCCCTCTCTTCCATCCTCCTTTGTTTTGGGGAAGTGAATAACTTTGTGGAGGATGGTTATCATTTCCTCCACATCATTGTGAATGGTCCTTCAAATTGTGTGGCACTGCAAAGATGTCTCCACATATCCTGTAGGAGCTGCCAACTGCAAGCCACCAGAGCGTGAGGAGTACTCCAGTTCCATGGCTCCATCCATGGTGCTGTTACTGAAGAGGCACTTGTCATTAATTTGTGTATACATTTTATTAGGGACTTGGGTCATCTTAGACTTATTTAGGTATTGTTTATTACCTGGAAAAGGAATTAACATGTGTTCACAACATATGAAACACATTAGCCACACAGTAGCATTACTCATAAGTTAGCTGGTATCATCAGCCTCATATCACCAGGGTTAAATGTTAGGGACGTTTAAAGTTAGATAACTGTGAACATACTCTACAAAGATGCTAACAAGTCTCTTCCACAATATGCATAGCTTCCATGGCATCTGTGGTTAGGACATTGTCAGATTCATGTTTGGGGCATCGGGGACATGTGATATCTGGACAGGGAGGGAATGATGTTTAGGCAGTGAGGGCAAAGCACCAGCTGAATGATGTGGCTGTCTTGCAGAAACTTTTTTCATTTAGGCAGTGTTGTGTCAGAGCTACATATGAAGGAGGTTTGTGGAAGACTCCACCACAGCTCACCAAAGACACATTCCATTGTTTCTCCAAGACTTCAGTTTTAATATATATGACATGTCACAGAGTCAATGAGAGAGAGAGTCTGGTGCAAGAACTGACATGGACTTTTTTGGGTTGCAGAATTTATTGTGTAATTTTTGTAACTGATGTCCAAATACAACCCCACAATAACCCACCAATTCAAACCCAATATGTTTGAACTTCACTGACAATATTTTCAATTTTAAGTGAGATCAATACCAAAACCGTTTAAATGCTTACTATTACTCACAGAACATAAAAGATGACTTGCTCTTCATAGTGTAGGCTATGTTTCAGTGGTATTGAGGAACTTACAGGCTGACATGCCTATCAGAATACACTGTGCCTTGCTTTTACAAGACTTTTTTTAACCTTTTATACAAATGATTCTTTCTGCTTCACTCTAGTTGGCCTCTGCTTTGCTGTTTTGTACGTTATGAAGATCATCTTGAAGAATATAAAGAATGTCTCTCTTTAAACTGACAGAGCTCTCAGTGTGTACATGTATGTTTCTTTACCTTCCAGTAGATGCTTGAGGTCCCATAGGACAGAGTAATGCTCACGGCGGATTGCAAGGAACACAATGCTGGCCTTTCCCACAGCATCTTCATGGTGTGTTACATCCACCACATGGGGGAATGACTGGGCTGCCAGTTTGGGATGGCGGCTGCCCACCACCACATGGAAGCCACAGCGCAGCAGTCGTATTGTCAGGCACTTAGAGAAGTCACCTGAGCCCAGGATGGCCACTGTGGGCTGGGCAGGCAGGCAGCTGGCCCCTGCATCTCCAATTCCAACTCCATTCTTCATGCCATTGGGTAGGAAACAGGCCTGGGTGTGGTGGAGGCGGTGGGAGGAGGAGGCTGTGAGGAACACAGGGCTCCTGCTGCTGCCCATCATAGAGATGGAATCCATCCTTCCTCCCTGTCACTTCCTCTTCTGTAGTTTTCTGCTTAAAAGGATTTCAGTAGGTCTAGGGTAAATAGAAGAACAGGAAAAGGAGTGAAGAACCATTTATTGATTTGGTTTTCTTGAGCATATACTCTTAATGTCTGTTACATGATCACAGGCAGAGTGACGATCCCATTTATATTAGTTACCTTCCTATCATGAAATGATTACAGAAAAAACATCACAGCAAACAACAGCAGTTTACAATGATGCTCAGAATGATTACCTTTCATTTAAAAATTAAGATTCAATTTGAAAGTGTAATTTTGACCTTGGTCTTAATCTTAACACAGTAATCTTAACACAAGGTTCACGCAGTAGATATTCTGGAGCTGCAGCCAGAAACAGAATCAGGGACAAACATAGTAAATAAGTAGTGCAAGTCTAAGAGCATAAATAGAATATAGTAATAAATATAAATTGTGTAAAAGTATGATAAAATATGAGCAAAATGTTATTTAAATAAAAGAACTGTAGAGTTGAGTGCAGGACTGTGCACGTTATTGACCAGGAAAGGAAAAAGAACAATTGAAATGCTATATATTTACAAAAGATATAAAACAAAAAAGGTGTTAATGAAAGATAAGTCAGAGTCTGTATGTTAATAAAATGTGGAATGTCTATAACCTCGCTGGCCTGACAGACATGCAAATGGACATCCCTACAGTTAAGTACATATGCTTCATGGGCACCATCATCACACAGGACCTCAAATGCAACTGCATGCTGATGTTCAGGTCCTGTGTGATGATGGTCCCCACAAAGCAGAAGGATTCACCAGTGTGTAATGGAGTTTTACATAAGAGGGTGGAAGGTGGGCTGTGACCTTCATGAAGTCCACAAACACCTGTACTGTCTTTAGAGCATTGGGCTCCAGGCTGGAGAACATCCATGAACATCCATGTCAGGGAATGGGTCTGTAGTCATTTAGTTATTTCTGGGTAAACATGATGATAGGGGGGTATTGAAGAAGGCTGGTATGTGGCATGCTCCAGTGAGGTGTTAAATGCCAGTAAATACTGGCGACAGGTGATCAGCTCAATGATTCAGTGTGGACAGAAAGACAGTTTCAGGTTCAGCTGTTTTGCAATGGTTTTGCCACTTGAATAGCTTGTTAAGAACACTCCAGCATGCACAGAGAGGTAGGGGAGGAGCTGGTGGTCTGGAGCTGGCATATGGATTGTGTCAGGACAGTCACACTGACAGTGGGACACAAACTGAAACTCATTCAGTTTGCTGCCCAATTGCAAGTTATAAATAGAGTGTGGGATTTAGGTTTGTAGTTTGTGATCTGTCTGAGCCCCTCCCACACAGAAATAGAGTTGCTGGCTGACAACTGTTTAGGGGGGTTTCTCAGAGAACAGTTGTTTACCTTCTCTTACTACCTTGCTAAACTGTCTCTGTCTGAGCTTAGCCGAGAACTAGGTTTTGTGTGTGATGGTATACAGGACTCCTCGCAGAAGACCATGACTGATGTCAAAGCCTCTGTGAACTCATCTAAACTATCAGTGGTCCTGAAAGCATCCCAATCATTACAGTCAAAGCACACCCCCAAGATCCTCCCTCACTGTATTCATATCCTCACAACAGGTTTACACAGCCTTTATTTGTACCTATATATATTTATCCGCTGGACTGTTTAATGTAATGCAACAGTGAGCTATTAGGGACAGTAACTAAAGAGTCTCGGTTTTGATTTGATCTTTTCCTAGAATTGCTATCCATCATCTGCTGCAAAAGCTCGGTAAGAGCCGATCAGAGAACAGCCGCCTTACGGGGGATGCTGCGCCTTCTAATGACCTTCTGTCTGCAGAGACAGTGATCTTGTGAAGGACGCGGCCGTGTGTGTACAGGCAGCCTGCGTGCACCTGTAGCGCTGCAGTACGCCTGCTGCTGCTTCCCATGCAGCCGCACAACATACACCGCAAGCTGATAACAATTCACACATAAATTCACCGATTTAGAGGTTAACGTCCACAGCGAGCCTGCACAGACCGTATGAGCGTGATGGTATTCAACCCACCTGTCATCGAGATTCACGGGGATGCCGCTGTAAATGTAGAGACGCAGACCAGCTGCTAGCTGCCCATCCTGATCCTGATGCTGCTCAGCCTCCGCTCTGAACACATGCTGCATTCAGGTCCTGTAGGGAAGATTGGAGATACTAGCTTTCGTGAGCTAGTGTGTCTGTAGTTTTTGAATGACGAGTTTACTTTTACGTTATAAAATAAAAGCAACATAACAACATAAAGAAGGACTAAAATGGGAGTTGAAAAATAAAAAAATATTATCAGGGATAAGGCTTTCAATTTTTTGGCAAACTTTTAAAAAAGCTTTTCAATTGCAGTTTTGGTGAGCCTGGAAAAAAAAACTAAATTAGAAAATATACATTATTTATTTAAAAAACAACTGATGTGAATCAGGAATTAGCCTACATATTTGTTAATGAGCCATTTGTTATTTGAGCCCTTTATTTGATAGCACTTCAAGTACCCTTGTAGGGATACTCGAAAACACTGTTTCTCAATTTGAAAACACTGTTTTTAATTTGCCCACATTGAAAACATTTAGTATAAGCACTTAGTCAGTGTATAATTTGGACAGCATTTATCTCATATATTCAATTCATATAAAAACTCATGGGAATTAACCATCCCAACTACAAATATGGGAGACTACAGTGAAAGAGGGGTAATAATTTCTGAACAGCACTGGAAGAACACACCTCAGAACAACATCAGCCAGAGAAATAAAATAGCATCTTATAGTTTCATTGTTTCATTTATGTGCCCCAGACTGCACTGGACAGACAACAGTGTGACATTGTGGTGACTTGCCCTGTTGTGTTGCTGTGCTGACTGAAAATGATTTTGTCTTACAAAATAAATTGAAAGGCCATTAGCATTTTGACCCAAACTAGTCACAAGGATTAGCATTAGGGTATTAACAGTTTGTTCCTGGGTAGAGATTTTATTAACTTTACTCTTACATCTGTTCTGTCTTCGCATACGCATTTACGTACACACTTACACACATACACATCTAGGGTATACATTACGAGTATATGTACACACCTTGAAATGAACATATGTTGGCCTAAGAGTCTGAACTCAGGGAACATAACGCGACAACGACGCGCATCTGATTTGGTCCAAGAGAGTCGCCGTAGCTGTCATGGCGCTGCTGGCTGGAACCGTATTTGCTGTTTTACTTGTATCTCTGTTGTTTATTATCCGGTTATATATAATTGTGAAGACGGGCTCAAATTGTCAGCCTGGGAAAAAAGGTTCGGTCTCTGTTCTTGTCGTTGCGGGATCAGGTAAGTTAACCTTACCGTCACTGACATAATCTTACTACCATGCAGTACCATAACTGTCACCACTGGTATGTGCTGTTCTCTACCGTAATAAACTCTTTGTGTCATCCTAACTGGTGTTATCTCAGTCTTATTCCAGTGACTTTAGACATATGTTGTTCTTTCGGACTCGCCAGGCACAGTTTCTAACAGCACAAGGACGAACGCACAAAGTATGGTTTCAAGTTGCGCACTAGCCGACTTCCTTAGCTTCCACGCTAACAGTGCGTGATGTACTGGACCGAACCAACGTATCGTCAGAGCGGGGGTGGAGCTTTTTCCGTAAACTAGACCGTCTCCATGAGGCCTAATATTCCGACGGTATTCAGAACGGAACAGTTCTGAACATAGAGGGACCTGCTGAAAAAGCAAGTGAATATATAACTAGAGAAAATAACCAGAACAAATTACACAATTCAAGACAGGGGAAAAAAGTCTGGGACGGCCTCGTATTGACTCCAGATATTAATATCATCTGATTCTAATGATAATGGATTGTTCTCCAATCAGCCTTTTGGGCATTAGTGAGGCTCATCACCGACGTGGGATGATTGTCTCAGGCTGGCACGCTGCATTTGTGTTCATCCCAAAGATGTGTTATGAGATTGAGATTGGTCAGGACTCTGTGCTGACTGTTCAAGTTCTTGAAGATATATAACATTCGAAGTGTCTAGAAAGGATGCTGATGAATTTGCTATGTAATTTTGAATAAGAATTTGTTCCATGCCAGAATCTTTCATTAAATGACACTAAAGGATTTTGACCTGAAAGCTGAAAGAGCTGCTGGTCTCATTCATTTCCATTGTGTGTCCTCTGTGTTTTCCAGGTGGTCACACCTCAGAGATCCTGCGGCTGATGGAGAGCCTGTGTGCAGCCTACACACCTCGGCACTATGTTATCGCTGACACCGACAGGATGAGTGAGGAGAAAATCTGCACATTTGAAAACTCTAAACAACAATCAGACTCTGAGTCACAGGTACAGAGATGTCCACAGGTGTATTTAGATCATTTTGATAAAAGTTTTAATAATTACATTTTTGATAATGTTTTTATAGATCTTAATAATTTTGTCTTTTTAACTCCACACAGTGTTACTGGATGGCTACATGTAGTGTTGTCAGGATAAAAATCATATATAACCTTATATTATACAAACCTAATTGATTCTAATACATCTACTTTTTCAAGACTGGATCAGGGATTGAGCTGTCACTATACAGATTATTATATTATGGCAACATATACTTTACGCTGTGTCCAACAAATGAGTTTGTTTGTCAGTGCCATGCATCAGGAGATTTGCGAGCCTGAAAAGCACAGACACTTGGAGAAGTCGGGTGCAGATTCTCAGATGAACTCTGGTCGGTTGTTTGACATTCTGCACTTAAGCAAAAGTACCACTACAAAAATAAAAGTACAAGTAAAAGTCATTTAAAGTATGTTTAGAAGGTATGGAAGCATTTTCAGCAGAATGTCGTTTAAGAACTGTAAAAGTACTTGGACAATAGTAACTGCTATATGATCAGATAACATTTCTAGATTCTTAATATTAATGCATCACTGGGAGTAGTTCTTTTTAATTCCTTTATATACAGATGCTTATGGAAGTTGCTAAATGGTGCACTCTGACAATAAAGAAAGCTGTTTAATGCAGCTAATCTGATGAGAAGTAAATGAGTGAACTGTCTGTGGTGCAGTGTTAATATTTACCAGCAGGTGGCACGAGTATGTTTTTCATTTGTGTTTCTCTGGTACTTTTATAAAAAAGTGACTTTTCATTGAAGAAATTACAGGGAGTGAGACAACGAAATGCATCATTAGAGCTAAGTTACAAATGCAGCACATTAAACTGATTCTTACTTTATATTTATTTTACTACCAGTGAGAAATAAAGGAATATGTAGTACGTGCATTCATGTGACTGAAACAATTTCTATGCTTTTTCTTTGACATTAAGCCTTTGTTGTAGAGTTTACAGATCAGATACAGATAGGAAATACTGACATGTGGAAGCTGATGTGATGACATGTAACCAGATACCCAGAAAGAAAGGGCGTTCTGGTTCTATGGTTTGCCAGAGCACTGATGATAAAGTGGGTCTATGTGAAAGACACTTTTCTGCTACCTATGACCCTAACGCTTGTATTGAGCTGGAGGCAGAGATCTCACTTGGGATTTTTATTTAATTTGGGTGAACTGAACCTTTATTGTTGTTGTGCAGCAGTATATAGTTAAGTGTAGACTCACAGCAAAATCTATCAACTGACCTGTTCATGTTCTGGAGAGTATCTGTGAAATCTGGTACATTGGATCCAGTTGAAATATTTTAAAAAACATCGTGAGTTTGTCTTTGTTGCAGTAGATGCTGAGACGTCTCTCAGTGCCTCTGATGGACATGTGCCTTTTTTCTCAGTTCACCATCTCTCGAATCCCACGGAGCCGTGAGGTACATCAGTCCTGGAGCTCCTCTCTTATCAGCACACTAAAAGCCCTGCGGTACTCCTTCCCTCTGGTCTTCAGACTCAGACCTGACATGGTGAGCCCACACAGAGATCAGCCACACACAAACACACACAGACACACACACACAGAGCACTGACGGTGTGCTAAATACCAGACAGGGAGGTTCTGTGGAAGAGAGAATAATATCTTGTATTGTGGGAAAAGCAGCATCTGAAACTTAAGAGTAAAAGATGTCTCAGGCTCTGCTCCACAGTTGAGTATTATTTTCATAATGTGTCATAATCTTATGATTCTCCCATCCATATAGAAGTAGGCCTTCAGTCTTAAGAAACCCTTTAAAGATCAATTTACTTTGTCAGAGCCAGTTCCTGCTAGCTCCGCCCTGCACTTACAGGGTCCATGTGCAGATAACGTACAAGTATGGACAGTGAAAAATTCTTCCTCATGAAGCGTACAGTGCTGACATTTAACTTGGGTTGCATAACAAGACCATGCTCATTGGATTATACAACCTCTGTCTCATTAATAGATTGGCTTTTCAAAGAACCTCTCGTTCCAGGGACATATTTAGCAATATCTAATTTTCTACTGGAAAAAGTAATCAGTACTGAGTGCCATTTATTAACATAAGCAGACTGACATCATTGGAATAAGCGTATGCAGTCGTACTTGAAAAATGTACTGCCGATGGATAAGCACCGTATGACTAAAAGGTATATGTGGACATGTTTTCCACATACTTGAGCTGCGTTTCCACTGCTTGGTATGGCTCAGGTTTGTTCCGCTTGACTCACTCTCTGTTGGCTTCCCATTGTGAAAAAGTTGAGAGAAGCACCTGGTGCTGGTCACATTTATTGTTACCACCTCTGCAAACTAAGTGGATGCCAAATGAAAACACTCCAAGAAAGTTCCGGTTGCATCATCACCTTGAACGTTGGCCTGAACTAATAGGCCCCCCGCCCAAAAAAATACTGACTTTGCTCTTTCATTGGTCAAATTTCTGGATAAACATTCACTTTCAGACTAATATACTTCCCCACTATCCAATGAATGCTGGGTTGCAGCTGTATCAGGTATCGGAAGAGCCGACTGTAGTCAACTATAAAGACTGATCAGGAGCATGATCTCACTGGAAACTGTGAAATGCCAGTGTTTTTCTAGATAAAGCCATGGTATAAATAGGTTAGAAAACCTTAGATGGTGCGAATATGTATTATATTGTATTAGATGATGATCTTAGATGATGACTGATCATGATCAGTCCTGATACAGGGGTTCCCTTTTTGAATGAATGGACAGTGCCTTTGGTCTCACAGCCAGTCCGGTTCTTACATCGGTTTAATACATTACAGGCGAACTGTGCCATTTGTTCCACTGAGTGAGCCACCCTGCCACTGCTGTCAGCACAGCACACATTTGTATACTACTATCCTTTCTGTTCATGTTTTCTTTAGGTGATGGACAATTAGCAACTCCATTTGTTGTGTTGTTGTTCCAAACCTCTGACCTTATGTTAAGAGTCTAAAAGCTGCTATAAATGCCATTGTTGTTAAAATGTGTTATAATGTATACAGAGACATAATAGATCCACATGATAAATAAGATTCAGACTGTATTACATTAGTTTAAATGGAGACAAAGAGAGACTGAGACCTGACACCAGCTGTCCAGCTATGATAAAGGCAAAAAAATGGCTTGTTTGTTTTGTGCAGCTGTGCAAACCAGCTGTCACCCGGGACAAACACCTCAGAGACAGTCATTGGCGAGGTGATGCGCTGACCAGCCTTTGCAGCAAAGTCATGTTCCTCACTGAGTCAACTCATCATCTAAGTGACTCTCTCAGCTGACCACCAGTAAATGTTTTCTCAACTAAAATCTTGTTGTACAAATTGAATCCTTGAGATGTTGCCTGGCCCTCTGAGGTTAGTCCCTGGACAATAGGAATGGAAAAATGATCATTCCCCATTCCTGTCCTGAGCCTAGTGGTCTGTAATTCTAGCATTGTAAAGGTGTGGAGGTCCAGGGTTTATACCTGACAAATCGGTGTACATCAGACCTGGGAAGGAGATGGTACCAGAATGCACAATCTGAAGAAGACAAGGTGGTGGAGGCAGTGTTCTGCTGGAAAACCCTGGCACCTGGCTTTGACGTGGAAGTTACTTTGACGTTTAGTACCTACCTAAACACTGTTTACCCAAGCGTACCCTGTCTTGGTAACGGTATTCCTGATGGCTGTGTGGTCTTCTAGCAGGAATATGTGCCATTTGAGGAACACGAGAAAGAGTTCAAGGTGTTGACTTTGCCTCCAAATTCCCAGATCTCAGTTTGATATCTCAGTTTGATAAAGTATTTGTGGGATATACTGCAACAACAAATCTGATCCACGGAGCCCTCAACTCACACTTTACAGGAGTTTAAAGATCAGATCTGCTGTTGACATCATGGTGCCAGATACCGCAGGCACCCTGTTTTGAGACCATACCTGCATGACATACATACATACATGCATGTGCATGAGAAGAAAAAAAGGTGATCTTCTGATGCTCTGATCACTTTTGGTCTGCCTTATTGTGCTCTGGATACATGGTGCCCACATAGAACCATTTAGTCCAGCTATGAATTTTATGCTCCTTCCCTCTGCTGACGTTTTTAAATGTCTAACACTTTCACTTAGTTCTGTTGCCATGTTTTCCACTATCACAATGCTACTTAGTAAGCAATGATGTGCTGGAACTTTGAGCCAGGTAAACACAGGCTCTGAGCTGAGTTACTCAAAGCCTCAGATGAATAGGTTATCTGGATTTTTAATGTTGCTCCAAACCTTTGGACCCACAGCACACACACAACCACACACAGAGTTGAATTCTGATAAGCAGGTCCAAGATGCTAATAGCTGGATTCCTTTAACTCTGAATTCCAAAATCTAAATTATGTCTTTCTGTCTAGAATCTTTTACCTTTCTGACCAAAGGGTCTGGTACTTTACTTTCAAGGAGGCATTTGTATCTTCCTTGAGCAGTGTCCATACACACTGAGATTTCTACCTCTACTTAATATGATGGAGGTGACTGGAACTGAATTTGTGTTATAAATAACACGCAAGTATGACATTTTCCTAAATCAGTGTTCATGTTACTATGGACAATCCATAGAACACAGTGAGGTGTATGTTTTAATGGGCGCCACATCAGTTGAGAGCTGTTTGTGTGGAGCCTCAACACCATGTAGAGAGAAAATAACTTTTTGTAAAAACTTTTTTGTCACTGAAATCAAAATCTTCACCTTTGATTAAGCACAGATAAGGTAGCTCACGTCTGCGTGTGAGCTGTATGTTGAGCTGATGGGAGTAGTGAGTGCAGATTCCAAACCTGTGACCGGTCCCTCTGGATGTCTGTCCAGCAGAATCCTCTGGTTATTGGTGGCTGGTTGGAAACAAAGCCGGGAACTTAGAGCCGGGGCTGTCATGCCAGGAATGTTCCAGTCAGGCTTATGACTGCAGCATGGCTGAGGAACGGTCGTGAACCTCCAGCCACTGGCATTAGCATGTCACTGACTCTGTCATAAAGGGATTTTACTGGTGTAACTGTGGAGAACCAAATCAACGTTAGCCAGTTAGAGACATCAGAGTTTCCAAACCTTAGAACACAATACGGACAATAGCTGCTGTGCTTCATAGAAAGAGTGTGAATACAGCAAAGCCTGTGACGAATACTGAATTGCTACAGCTCATCACAAATAAATTAGTCCAGTGTGACCGGCTCTTGTGGTGGGAGCTGGGCGTGGGATTAGGCCAATAAGAGCTTCTGTTGTTATTCTCTGGGCTGAATATCAATGTTTTGATGGCACTGACCCACACGTCATTAAGGAGGTTAGAGAGGTCAGGCAGGAGAAGCAATCAGAGAAGCAATGAGGCACAAGTTTACCTCAACTTGCTTAACAATCAGTAAAACATACCCTGATGCTTAATGCTGCCTTAGATCAAGAAAACTCCCCAAAAATAAAAACAGAAAGGACTGAAAAACAGAAACAACACCAGAGAGGTTTCTCTGTCAGGACTGACAGTCATGATGTTTATTGTGAATGACAATAGTGCAACTAAGGAAAGAAAATGACTGTGAGGTAAACACGGTGCCTTTAAACACCTGAGAAGATTCCTCATGTAGACAGAATGAATACAGAATGTTGATATGTTTATTAGCAAATATTATTATTTTCTATATTGTTTACTTTAAAGTCCAAATCCAAGTCCAGTCCAATCACAATCTGTGTGTTTCATAATGCTGAAATGTCACTCAGACATTTTGTAATTTCAGCTGAAACGATCAATTTATGAGCTGATTACAGTTAAACACTGTACTTGTTTCAGTGGAATGAACCATCCTTCATAAAATAGTTTGATGGGATGTGCTGTCCCAGTGTTTGTTATGCATATGTACGCATGTAGAAATTTGTGTAGACGTGACCATGAAATCTTGCTCCACCAGCCTAAATTTAGCTGTGTCATCTGTTGAAATCAAATCACTGTAGTTACTGTAATAACTTGGTAATATCTGAGCATGTGAGTCCATTGCCTGGAAACCTGGGATGAAAAAAAAGATTTTTCCAGCTCTCCAGGGTTTGATGTCCTGCAATCAGGGGGAGTGCAGAGTGGTGAAATGCACTGATGTTTATGGCGTCTATTTTTGTTTCAATTGTTGCACAGTCACAATCTGTTAACTGACCACCTCATTTTACGAGTTCACTGGGTAAAAGTCTGCAATCTTCATACTACACACATCTGCTGCTACATGAACCATCTCATTATGTGGGTGTGAAGTAACTGTTCTGTGTCCGTTGTTGATCTTTAAGCGCGATAGAACTGCTCTGCCTTTGTGAATGCAGGGTTGTGTGGAGAGCATATTACAGCACTGCTGTGTCTGTGCTGTGAAACTGTGATGACTTCTCCAGACTCCAGAGCAGCTCTGACTGATTTCCTGTAAACCCAAACTCCCTCAACTCTCTCAGCCTCCTTCAGCCCTGAGGCCGCTCTCCCCTCCCCCTTTCTTTGAGTTTCACTGAGCTGCCTTCACCGCTGCCACTGAGTCACACACAAAGCCATTCTGCTTTCTTCACCTTTTTAATCTTCAGACTGTGCATTTGCTACATTTCTTCACTTTGCATGATGAGGAGCAGTTTAGCTTAGTCATGTTTTGCATGAAAAAACACCCACACGACTCCAATTCCCCAAATCTCCACAACAAAAACAGAATATTTTCCTGTACCTTCCTCTTGCTCCAGCCTATGGATTAACAAACTCCATGTCTACCTGTGAACATTCATCACAGGTTGTAGGTGTAATCTGTCAGCAGTTCAACCAATGTGTGTTTTTTTTACAGTGTGTCACAATTGGGGTGAAGAGGACATCTCAGAAAAGTACTGAATGATAAAGCAGTGAACATATAGACCTTTAGTGTGTTAGTATAAAAAACAAATATTAAAATGTGTTGCGTTGTTAGCAAGGTCACATTTTTACATGCACCCTACTGTTTCTCTGCAGAGTGGAGATGACTGTACCTCTGTGCGAGTTATCTGTATGGTGCAGACAGCCTAACACAGTGCAACTGGGCAAACAGGGCAAACAGCATGACTTCTACTTATTCTCACACACCCCCTTGTCATAGCAAACAAGCAAAACTAGATGTCTGGATGAAAAATAAATCCATTTGCAGGCTGTGCCTGTACAACACACACAGGGATTAACCAGATATTGATCTCAGACAGCAACGCATATCGCCCTGACCTGTTCTTTTAGCCAGTTTCTGTCACGTGACATGGGAGCTCGGTCACAGTCCTGAACAGCCCCTGGAGGCTGCTGTCTATAATATGAAACTGCGTATGGGAATGTGACTGAGAATATGCTCATTCCCCTCCTTACTGAGTGTGTGTGTGTGTTTGTGTTGTTTCAGGTGCTGTGTAACGGCCCAGGGACCTGCGTTCCCCTGTGTGTGGCAGGACTCCTGCTTGGAATTCTGGGAATGAAGAAAGTCCTGATAGTTTATGTTGAAAGTATTTGCCGGGTGCATACACTGTCGCTCACGGGGAAGATCCTATACCCGATATCAGACTATTTCTTTGTGCAGTGGTCCTCTCTGAGGGACAAATACTCCAAATCTATTTTCCTTGGAAGAATAGTGTGAAAACATCTGTTACACGTGGGCACAAAACATTCCCAAATGTAGGATCGAACCTGTTGTTTATATATTGTATGAATAAATGCTGTTTATTGTTGAATTGTGTTCACTAGTTATCATTTAACAGTTCTGTAGGTGTGACATTTCATGCAGAGTACAATGTCCATCACCGCATTAAACCTAATGCTACATAGGGAAACATTTGTGTCAACTATTAAAAAATAAATAGTCATCTGATTTGCAGCTTTACTCTGCACTGACAGCCTTCTTTCCTTAGCTGGTTGAATAAGAACTGAAGGCCTGAGAAACACATTGGACTGTATACTACTAAACATCTTTAAAAAGCTGTGGTCATTTAAGAACTCAGCGAAGCTTTTCAACAGCTTCTGACTGATAAACCTAGGTTTACAGAGGACTGAACTAAGACTTAAAGAGTTTAGCACCAGAATTAAATATTGTGAAACAACAAGATCAATTTATTAATCCAGGTTTAATGTTAATCCTAGTTTCTGGACAAAAGAATTCGAAAGCACAATTGCTAGACAAGGCAATCACATGTATTCTGACCAACAAGATGAGTGCGTGGTATTCATCGTGCCACAGAAGAGACAGTGCTGCAGACCACTACAGACTACTACTGAAAATTTCAAAATTGATAAGAAAAATCTGTTTTTTCCCCTGAAATAATTTAAGGAATGAAAAGGAAAAAACCCTGATCCTATTCCTTTTTACTGAGACCAAAATGTAAGTGTTATCGTGTTGGTGGCATTGTCATTGCTCTGTTTGTCTTTCTTTGTGCTGTGTTTCCTGTTCCTGGATAAAACACTGGACAGGAAAAGCTCTGAGATGTTTTGTTGGCCCAAACCAAAGACGAGGAGGCAGGAGAGGGAGCAGAAGCTTCTGACTGAATTTAAAGACAGACTAGATCTCTCAGATTCTGAGGACAGGAAACACACAGCTGTATCACTGGGTCACACACAAACTGGTTTCAGTTTAGCCAATGACTGTTACAGTCAGTTGGTATTGTGCACTGACTGAAAACTGAAACTGTGTGTTGTAGAAGACTGAACAGGACTGCAACTAACACGAGTGTTAACGATCACCCTACCAATGTTGTGAATTGTGTAAAGTGAAAGTTTGTTCTCAAAGTGGTGACACTGGGCAGGATAACATACTAGTTTTTGATTACTAAATGACAGAATCATTTTAATGTCGTCATGAGCACATTCTAAATATTTCACACAGGTTGTAAGAACCTGTGGGTCACTGCAAGACCTTCGAGGATCTTGATTTGAGCACATGAACAGAAAAACAAGCAAAAAGAATACGGCAGCTGGCGAGAGGCACACGGTGGAGGATGTACTTCATCTAAATACAAATTTAAGTGTATAACTGCAATTGTATCATTCAGAATCATACTGCTTTACATTGGGCTACACTTTGTGCAGCTAATGAATTGTGTTTCTGATTTCTCACTTATAAAGACTGAAAATATGGCATTGGTATCTCCCTCCAAGTTCTCTAAATTATGAAACTGTCATTCAGCCAGAACCTGCTTAACTGTATTGGTTTGTGTGGACTATTTATCTGTTAGTGTGCCAGTTTGACCTGGGGATAGACAGTAGTGCCATGCGAATGACATAAACAGTGTAAGCCGATCATGGACTTCACCCGTTGTGTGCCCGGGGAGGTTAAAGCACAATACACAACTCCAACTTGGTCTTTTCAAAAACTATGGTATGACATACGCAGAAAGAGCATCAGGGGAGGGAGTGACCCACGGCCGCTCTGATTGGCTGCTGTGCACACGTCAACCATTTGACGACTTTTTTGCAATCTGAGTCTGTCCTGCAGATGGTGAAGCCTCCGACTCTTCTCTGTGAAGCCTCACGGAATACTTTCCTCCTAATCTGGGTCTTCCAGGGGTCCGAAGGAACCTCTGCTGGGAGTTTTCCACCGCACGCTGCGTGCTACACTGGAGCCGAGGTTATTCGCTTTGCGGGGAAAAACCGAGAAGATGACACATTTTAACAAGGGGCCAGCCTACGGGTTGTCTGCTGAAGTGAGGAGCAAAGTAAGTGTTGCAGTCCTGTCTGTTCCTTTGTGTCCCAGAGGGCAAAACTCACCCGTACACTCTGAAGTTAACAAAGACTTGACTAACGCGTGTGTGACCGCACAGTGTTGATAAACACAGCTCTCGCTCCTTCTCTCACTGACTGAGGCGAACACACAGCAGCAGCTCCAGGTCCATCTGCTTTCCAGCAGAGGCTGCCGAACTTTTCGAAGTTTCCCGAATTTCCGGAGCTTCTTCTCAGTGTTCGGTGTTACATAAATCTAGAATGCAGACGATGAAATGAGCTAGGACTCTTTTAACTTTTAACTTTACATCAGCAAATGCAAGCGATAATGTGATGCAGAGTTAACGGTTGAGATTTAAGCGGTGTATTAAGGTCTACCTGGGGGTCTGAATGGAGTTTACAACAAATTAAAAACCCAGCTCCTAAACTTGGACGCCGTGCACGAAGCCTGCGTGGGTCTGCCCGCCTGTAAGCTGGGTGAGAAGTGACCAGTTTACCGAGCCGAGGCCCGCACCGCGGTCTGGCGTCAGTGATGGCAAACCAACTTTCCTTCCGTTCCTCTTTGTTTAAGGGCCCCGATCACAGGAGCACTTTTAAAATGTAGCCACGCAGCTGAAGCTGTTGAGTGAACTCGTTTTGTTCATACTTTATTGTGTAATGTTCTACGGATTGTAAAGAATCCCAATCGAAATAGTTGTTTGTGCAGGGAGGAGCCGGGCCCCAGCGGTGGCTCCTTGTCTGGCTCCTGGGATATACATACACAACACTCAGTCACTCACTGATGTCTGCTGGGATCCACTGTAGGTTACTGTTTTATTAGCAGGTTGCCACGTTGCAGCGGTGTGATCGGAGGTGTTCTGTGTTAAAATAATTAAAGTAAGCAGCACAAGAGGAGACCGCAGTGCAGAATGTGCCAGTTTGAACTCTTAAAAGAAAAATGGAAAGTGTCTATCAGAGTGATTAGAGACGAATGCTGACTGTTGTGGTTGGAGGAAATGTCTAAAGGATGACATCATCAGAGGCACTGACACTACACACAGCCACAGCTTCACCATCGAGTTGACATCCTCCCAGTCTTCCTCCCAGAGTACATTGTTGCAACATTGATATGAGTATATGTCAATCTCATATAAAACATTTCATAGTGATTCAGTTACCACCGTGTCACCTCAGTGTGAATATGAAGTACTAACGTTAAGACTCACAGCATGATTGGGCTGTGATCTGTCACAGAGAACAGCATTTCTATTTCACTGCTCAGGATGAGTAAAGTGATGCAGTTGCATGTGCGTATTGTTTTCAAAGCTCATTCAGGAGGATGGCCACTAAAACTTGGACAAGCTCCCGGTTTCTTCAAGTTGACTTCTAAGAGGAGCTCAATACCAAATCATTTCTTTTTACGCTGTGCACAGAGTGACACAGATCTTTTTGGCGTGGTGTTAGATTCGGCCTGAAATACAGACTGTTGGGGAAAAAGCATGATTATATTATTAAAAGTGGTGGAATTGCACATTTTGTTTATTTGGCATGCAGATAATAGTACAGTTGATCCATTCTTGTCTTTTCCCTGGGCTGGTTTGCGAGCCAGCTTTTATCTGTTTATGTTGACCTCTGCTATGTCCCTTATTTGAGACCCGGCTATTATTTGACAACTGGTTTTTACTTGATGAAATAAGGTAAGGTACTATGTAGCAAGCACTTAACTATCTTGACACGCGGAACCAGTTTCTTCCTTCAGATGTTTTCAGAAGCCTGTAGCATTTTCTGTTTAGTTACAATACATGAACATTTCATGTATCACCATTTTGTGTCTAGATACAAAACAGGCTCATCAAACTTGGCTTTACTGATTAAATGTGGATCATGATTCTGCGACTGCGTTGCTTATTCCTTACCCCCAATATTTTTGTAAACCTATTTTAGTGTACTTCTTCTGTAACATGAGAATGTCTGTGACTTGGCTGCCAAACTGAGGCAGGGAGGACAGGGAGGCACTCACTGAACAAAGAACAGAGATAATCAGATAACAACACAGAGAGTGTGACTGCATTCTTTGCTCCTGTCACCATTACTCAACTTTATCTTTACATAGAAAGCAGAAGTTTGTTGACATCTATGAAGGTTCAGGTTTTTTGATTGGGGTCAGTTTCTAGAAGCAGCAGGAATACCAGAAGGAAGCAGAGCAATGGACTGCTGTGGATGGGTCTGAGTGGTAAAACGTACTGTAGCCACCTGAAAGAAGGCCCAGCTTGAATTAATAAATAAATCAGTTTAAGTGTGCACTATATTTACCCTCCTGTCTGACAGCCCTTTCTAATGGGAAACTGAAACCATTGTATCTTTCTTCAAATCCACCCGGTTCCTTTGACAAAAGCAGTCATCCACTGAGCCAACTGAGCCAGTGGTAGGCGACCAGCACCTATATCAAAATTATTATTTGTTTGTTATTGTTTTTCTTTGATATTGGCTAAAATATGTTTTGCTGCAGACTACATCCTCAGCAGTTCATAGCTTAGCTTCCACTGCTGGTACTACTGCTTCTTCTCCATACTTAGGGGCGTGCTGACTACCACGTACTGTAGGTAACACAGTGACTGTGGTTAAGTACCTCATACACCCCTGCTTAGAAGAAAACTAACTACCCCGTCACCTTTGCCCCTGCTTCTGTGTCTTCTGCACTTGTTAATGAGAGGGAGGGTTCTAGCAGAAGTTGAGTGTGCATTTATCTGTTTAACACTATGGGTTGCATTAGGAATTAGTTCTTGTTAGGGCCCTTGCATTCCTAGCAAGCATGTGTCAGTGTCTGTGCAGTCCTCTCGTCTATTAAAAGCCTCTGCTGCTGTTCACCTGCTCATCTCTACCTTCAAAGCTGCATCAGGCAATATTTTGGAAATCTGTGATTTTGATTTTGAAACCAGCAGTGACATTTTAGCCAGAACACAAGCTGAGAAAGAAATAAGTGATACAATAGGATTGCCTGTCTGTGGTTATCCCATTTGAACTGTAAACGATTTTACATCACTGTGGAAAATACTCTCCCAACAGGAAGTGACTCATCCGAACTTTCAGGAGTGGAACTGGCATTTTGAGAAATGCTGTCTGAACACAAAGATTAGAGGATGGTTCTGAAGTTGTCTTTGTCTTAATGTAGTCAATAAAGTTACTGTCCTGAGAGACTTCACTAACAGTAGAAGTCACTGTCTAATGTACTAAGATATATGCCATGGCAGGCGGAGTTGGTTCCATTTCATTGTTAAAACAGAAATGCTTACATTCAGCGTCACCCTCCCTCAGTATTATGGAATTGTGACTGCAGTAGGCCAATACCAATCAGGCTGTACTTCAGACCCTTAATTAAGCTCATCACTACAATTTTTCAACAAATCTGCAGCTCATGATGATGTTACAATCCATCTGTCAAACAGTCTATGCAGGTCTTATCGTTGTCTGTTGCTGCTTTATGATGGTTTGCGTGGACGGCAGCTTCACTTACTGAGCGATTAGCTTCATCAGTTTCAGGGGTGACATTCTTAAAGTTACATTTTCACATAAACCAGATTAATAATTAACCATTTAATGATCTAGAACCAGAATCATCAGTCAAGTAGGTCAAGTAATGAAAAACAGGGTGTGTCAGATTGAGTTGTTGCAGCTGTTAATTCAGTTTTCCTGATTGTGTAATGTATGCTTATATTTTTACTATGTACCCTCGGTTGCTGTTTGTTGTGTACAGTTGTATTAGACTGGATTAGTTTTATATAACAGTCCTGCAGTGATCCTACCTTCATCAGCCTTTTAATGTCCAGCTTTTATTGAAACTGTTTTAAGTAAAATAGAGTAGATAAGAAATGGTATACAGCCAGAGTACAAGGTAATGCAGTTAAACAGGAGGGCCATTCACAAGCTTCACCGGGATGTCCTGACAGTACACCGTAGCAGTCAAAGTTGTATTCAGCGTCTCGGTTTGGGCTTGTAAGGTGCTGTCAGCTTGGCAGGTATTGTTTGAGGCTGGCCTAAAGGCACAAGAAAGATGATGGCCTCAGTCTCTATTCTTTTGTTTTGGGGAACACAAACATGTATCTTGACTGGTTGTAGATTGTAGGTGTTGAGAAAACAAAGCGTTGATTCACCCATCATGGAAATAACCTGAAGCAATCTAAAATATGTTCAATGCAAAACACCTCGGCATGCTTTGATTCTGAAGTGTGGCTGAGTTTGGTGGATTTGATGGATTAGTATTCAGTCTGGCCACTTTGGTCTTTTGTGATTCCTCCATATAAAGTATTACTGACAGCTTACAGCTGGATTCATTCACCTGACAGAATAGAGATTTAAAAAAAGGGGGGAATCCCTTTCCATTTAGCGGTACTGTTTTCCAAATCTGTCTGTAAAGTGGAAAGACTCCGCTTCTCTCCCACAAAAGCAGTCGTGTAGTTCATTGCAGTAAAACCCCCTCTGTCAGAGAGTGCACATAAACAAAAGGAGGACAGGCAGGGGCCCATCTGGGTTCCATTGCAAAAAGTGTGATCAGTAGTCCATGCTCTTCTCCAAGCTGCATACATCACATTCCTGAAATTCTCCTGCAAAAACCTCTTGATGAAGACCCCATCCACCGGGCCCTCAGCCCACTGCACGTCTCTCTTCAGTCTGCGCTGTTGTCATACTGTAGTTACAGGACTTTTTGAACTGACTAAAAGACATATGTTCCAGGTACATGTACATTTGTGGATTAGAGGATTATTTAGTTGTACACTCACATACACTCACAGATGTGTAACCCTAACTTTACTTTGTGTACAATAATCAAATAGTGTTTTTTGTACCAGTTCAGTTACTGGCAAAGTAATGAGAGCTTGAATTTGAAGTAGAAAAAGTAAGCCCTTACTGATTGATGGGCTTTGGAATATCCTAAATCCTGTTTTAGCCTGTGCCACACACCACCTCTCTGTCTCTGCCTCAGTGTGAGTGCTCTCCATTCAGCTAAAGTGTGTCCTCACTTATCTGCTTCCTTGCTTTTTAGTCACTGAACTGGCATCCTCTCCCACTCCAGCATCAGTTTTAGGGAGATGACGCACAGTGTATCTCATTTTTTATGACCCGTAGCAGATCAGATCAGATCAGGTCAGACCAGATCACTAATCAATAAATGGATTCAGATGAAGGGATGTTGCAGTCCAGTAAAAAAAAAACAACTTCTGCTCCTGTCCTTCATGTCCCTGGACTGATCTGGAAGAGGATGAGTTCAGGGACATGAGGAGTGAGGACGGGAGGAAAATAAGGAGCAGAATGAAAAGAACCCCAGGTCTCTAGTCTGCCTCCACGCTGAAAGATGACATAAAAGTGATCTATTTGAATTATTTGAGTTATTTTATTCCGTATTCTCTGCTGTGGCCATTAGTCAGAGCCCTAACTCAGGAACAGAGGGGGAGATTGTGACCATATTTCTTATTTGGTCAGATACTGAAACAGTGATCCTAAACTTGGGTGCACATCTTGAAACACTGACTGTAAAGATCTGCTTGGTTGAAGATGTGTGTGAAGATCATTTTAGACAGTTTCATTGGTTTAGCTGATTTTGTCCTTCAGATAATTATCCTTGCAGTCCTCCACTCCTCCTAAACATGGTTGTTATAATGATGACTGCGATTTTGCCAAAAATGCATTTAATAGTTTTTATTTGAATTCCTCATCATTTGTTTAAATAGATAGCAGGTTGAGAGAGAAATCGTGTGACTTAAAAAAAAAAAGCCTTTTTTTTTTTTCTTTTTTTTTTGCACAGGTGGCAAAATGCTAACACATGTTTTACTTAGGTAACGTCTCTCTTCATATTTCAGGCCACGTCATCATTTCTCCCGTCGCTGAATTGACTTGAAAACTGTCTGCTGGTCTGAAGTGTGTCTGAGATGCACATTCTACTTATATATCTTACAAAGCGTATGTATGTTTTCTTTGTATGTACGCAGCACTGAAACTGTCGGGCTAGTTCACAATCAAGATTTCAAGAGACAGGAAATGGGAAGCACTTTGACTTCTAATGTTTGAGTATTTATCTCCAAATCATATTGAAACTGGCATCAAAAAAAACATGACATCAACACAATTTCTATCATATTACCTATTTTATATATATGTATATTTACTCTTTTACCTCAAACTTTGTTTTGACATTAATTCAGCTTTAAAAAGTGAGAAAACCAGTTGTCTGCTGTGCACATAAACAAGAGTGTAACATGAAACCTCGGCTCATTCCACTCAAGCACTTCAGATCATCTCTTTTTTTGAGACGTCACACTTCACTTGTGGTTGAAGTGTTGGCTAAAGGTCTGACTGGCTTGGCAACTTGAGAAGCTCCCTCCCATCCCTTAGCTTCTCTGCTCTGCCCACATGTTTAAACCAAGGTCAAGAAGTCTGTGGTGACCAACTCATCAGGCTCTGCTAGTTTGTCTCTTCTCAGTAGTAGAGGCGTGCTCTAATGTATTCTGCAAGCTCAGTCTATGTAAGGCTGATAAGCTAATCTGCAATAAGCAGATCACATGCAGCCCACAGTATCTTGTTGTGAGTAGAAAAAGGTAGAACAGAGAAGCCCGGATGATTTTATAAACAGGTTACATAACTGAAAATCTCATTTTATTTATTATGTTAGACTGTTGTTTTGCTGTCATATAGTTTCATCTCAATTCTGGAAATTTGGCAGTTTTTCCTCTCAGTGCTGTAACTTCTCAGCCAGCTTTGATCCAGTGTTATGGGCTGATTAAAAAAAAAAAAAAAAAGAGAAGAGAACATGGAAATGACATAATAACATAATAACAAATAGTTACAGTAAGTTCTCTTCAAAGTCAGCATCTTAATATTAACATTTAATATCCAAGAATTCATATTGTGGACACCGCTGACACTATTGAACCATATATTTGGTTTCAGACAACAGATTGGTCATGTAAGCTCTGAGAGTAGAGAGTTATTCAGGAACATTGTTCAGAAAAGTGTTATTCATGTAAAATATCAAACATTATTCGGTTCCAGTGATGATGATATGATTTTACTTTCTTTAGTTATAAACTGACTGTCTTTCAGTTTTGGACTCGTTCAAGGTTTAAACAATATATTAAACAATGTTAATGGAAAATAGTTTATTATTCCTTGACAAATTAAATGACCGATGATCAGCTGCAGCCCTAAATGTATCCCTCCTCACTCTTTTCCCTCGTACCATCAGCTGATGACGTACAGTATCTCCTTTCACCACAGTATGTGATTTGTTCCATGTTTCTGAAGCTCAGAGATGGTTATATATTAATGAACAGCAGACTTTGTGTTTGCTCAGCCTTGGCTCAGTACCTAGCCATGTGTATGATTTGACAAATGCCAATCAGCCTCCTGCTGATTAACCACTGTGTGTGTTGACTTTACTATCGCTCTGGTTAGACTGTGTGTAGCTGAATTCCTGACTGAAACCAGTTCAGACTACAAAACCTCTGATTGTGCATTCTTGAGTGTGTTGGACAGTAGCACCAACTTCACCGAGCCTACTTTCCAATGTGTGCAGTTTTGTGCAGTCATCAGGAAATGCTTTTGGGTACAGAGCTGAATTGGGGAGGGGGGTTGTCTGGTTTTCGCCTCCATAATGCTCAAATCAGAACCTTCCTGAATGTTCCCTCAGAAGCTAAGTTTAATAGTTCCATCAAGATAATTAGATCCCTTTTTCCAATGCTTGTTTTTTTGTCTGAGAGTTCCTGGCAGTCTCTTTCAAAAATAACTTCTGGGAAAAGTGTAGGGAGAAAAAACCCTTTCCTCTAATCATTCCAGCTCTTTGGCCTCTCAGTGGGGTTCCTCTGTTTGTGCTCCTCAGATAGAAAAAGCCTCACATTAATTCCTAAATGACACAGTGTTGAGCCTCGATATTATGTCCAGTGAAGATCTAACCTTTAACTCCCAACTTTCCACTGAGTCATCATTTGGAACGCTTCCTCTGAAGCTTTTAAGAAACACTGGGAGTAGGAAACGACGCAAAATTCCACGATTTGTCTGTTTATTATATGAGAGCGATGTGTGCCAGTTCGCTCGGCGTAATGCACAGTCAGAGTGTCTGATGTGACTGCTGACAGGCATCATTGAGGAGAAGTTCTCCACAGAGAAACGGTGAAAGTGTAGAGTGTTTTGCTCCTGAGGTTTGAGAATAATTTTATAATTTAGTTTCCAGCTCTATGTCACATGTTTTTGTTTAAACATACTCTACAGTATTGTTTATACTTAAATATCTGCTTACTTACTCCATTTGTGTGATTGTTAAAAAAATATTGGTTCAACCTAAAACCACATTTCCTCTGGTAAACACAGTGTAGCATGTGGGCATTATCACAGTTTTTTTAAATTTGATTGTAACCAGCTAGTGAGTAAATCATACAGTCAATCTTCAAGAAATCTATTTGGTAATTAATTCTTCACCTGTTTTCTGTGATCGTACTCTGAATGTCCAGCTTTTAGACAGCTGTGCTAACAAAAAACATTTTAAAGGGTCATGGAATATGTTTTATTCATATTGTTTCATTCAGTGACATAATAAACACAATAATGATCAGGAAATAGAAGTCATTTTTATCACTGTCTAACACCAAGGACATCGATCACATTCCCTACAAATGTCTTTATTTCCTGGGTTTTGTCTATTTTCAGAATCTTCCTGCAAATGACATTGCCACAGCTTTTATCACTGAGGTACAACACTTGTCCTGGCTGTGTTAGTGTGGGTTCACTTTGGGTGGTTAAGTTTTCTAACACCAAAAAAACATATATTTAAGTTTTCCGGACCAAGGCACTGGCTTAGAACTGGTTTTGGTCCCTGGACGCTGCACAAGGGCCTGCCTTTTTTTTTAAAAGCTCAAACCACATTAGAATTTCTCTATTTAGGGTTTGAGGGAAACTCCACAATTTTAAAGTTTTTTGTCCCCTTTTACTGTTATTGCGATAAAAAGGGATCCTTTAACAGTCAGTATGAACAGAAGGAATGAACACAAAATGTTATTATGGTAATTCCCAACATTTACTACCCAAATGGGCTGATTAACTCTTTTCTCTTGCAGTTATTGTATATGGAATACTTGTATTTGGTCAGACTCAATAAGCCATTCTAAACTTTAACCTGGTGATGTGTGCGGATGTCTGTAATGCTTTAAGTTTGGTGCAGATTGACATACCAAGCAGTCAAGCAGCCACTCAGGCACAGGAAGGACCGCCATTGTCTCACTGTGATGCTGTCACTGTGGTGGGTCCTGAATAGTGTGTAGCATAGCCTCTAACACATGTAAACCCCAAGCTCTTTACACTAAAGTTAAACTGATGGTGATAGGTGTCTGTACTTCTCCCTGACACTTCCTGTAGTCCAAAACCAGCTCCTTTGTTTTGCTGACAATGAGATGGAGGTTGGAGTCCTGGTATTCCTCTCTGTAGAGGGGAGTGCAGGGCGAGGTTTAGCATGTGGCCTTAACTGAGGGTCCAGGATGTAGTCATGGGTGAAGTCCAAGATATGAGTTTTATTGTGAGTTTGGAGAGCACAAAGTTACTGAATGCTGAACTTAATTCAGGGAAAGAGGAAGTGACAAGTTCTGACTAACCTCTCAAAGCACTGAATGATGGGGATGAGAGTGCTTCTTCGTACGAGTCATTCAGGCAGAGGTTTGGGTCATTTCTTCCTGAAATATGCAAGGACTACAGACAGGAGCAGTTAGATTCAACATGTCAGGAGTGGTTTTGCCTGCATGTGAGTGAATGAACCACTTTTGATTATTATTTTTTTAATATGCACACCTGGGGAGTGAAAATGACAAGCAGGCCTTTTATGAAGTTGTTCTCAAAGCATAAGTGGTAAGTTTGTGTGGGAGTGATGTGCATATTGTCAGTAGTACTGCTGGTTCTCTTTCTGTAGTCTGCAGTTGTCCAGCTGACAGTCTTTCATGTGCATTGTTTTATGAAACTGATGAATCATACAAGTGGGGGTAGTTTCAGAAAAGTGACAGAATTACTTATGTGAAAATAAAAAAGATAGAAACATTGAACTTTCAGTTCTGATTGTTGTAGAATTTGTTTTTGTGTGTGTATTAAACAGAATTTCATTATTTCAATCTAAAGCTATGGTGTGAAACCTCTGGGTAAGACCTAGGCATTGGAGACAAAGCAAGAGTGCAGTTGAAGCTACGTCCTGTCATGTCCTACGACAAACTTCAAATTGATCCTTTTACAAACCAAATTGCTACTGCTGTTGTCACTGGCAGGTAATATTCCCACCAGAGACGAATCTAAACTCACCTGTCAAAGGTATAGTCTCCCAAATGAGCATTCCCCCTTAGCTGCTGGGAGCATTCACAGACCTGTTTGTGTCTACAGTCATGCCAGCCTTAGTTCTGCTGTTATGCCAACTATAATGGCAACTATAGCACTCCAGTGCTGCAATAACTTTCTTCATGCAACAACTCCCATTTCGTTCCAAAAGAAAAAATGATTGATGCAAAACTCACGGTCAGAGTCCTGCTCAGTCATAGTTTTTGCTTTCCGATCCTGGTTTGCTTGTAAGAAGATGAAGGCCTCAACATGATGGGTGAGGATTCCCAGCCAGTGAAAAAACTCTCTCACATGCTGAGCTGGTGGCTGGGACAGACAGGTAGCTTTTGCAAAGCTCCTGGTTGCGGGCCCATCACTGCAGAGGGTCCTCCGTGGTGCGAATATGCAAGTGTTGACAAATATTCACGGACTTGTGGACTGCTGTGGAGCGGTGTCTGGTTTTCCGGTTTGAAATTCACCAACAAATTGGTGATTTACGTTTGGTGAAGTCGCTAACTGACCGCTGTTGTGATGATTTGGCTTGTGCTGCAGCTAGTGTTAGCGGATGCCTTTTCAGATGTGTGTGCACTGCACTGGGTACTTTTGTTGTATTTCAGGATGGACTTGCATACTCTGCAAGTGACAGCAGTGCAGGCTTTGACGTTAATTAGTATGATTGTCATAATGTGTCACGGTGGGGTCCTGTTAGTCAGTGTTTATGTTTTGAATATTGGCCCTTCTTTGTGAGGTAGAGATCTTCAGTATCTGCTGAAACGGTCTGAAATGTAGTCTTATCAAGTCTGGTTGGGTCCTGGGTGTAAACACTGGCAATACATGTGTGAATTCAGGTGTCTCCTATCCGCCTGTCATTAATCTCTTCATCAGGGGGGTTTCTCTCAGGTGGTCTTGTGGACTGTCATGTGTCAGTTAGAAGGGAATCTCTACTTATTTCTTTCAAACAAAGAATGCTGACCGGATTGTTTTTTTTACATCTTTCAGATTGCTCAGAAATATGACCCACAAAAGGAGGAAGAGCTCCGCTTCTGGATTGAGGAGGTAACGGGAATGTCTATCGGAGAGAACTTCCAGAAAGGCTTAAAGGATGGAGTGATCCTCTGCGAGTAAGTTCTCTGTGTGTGTGTTGTGTGTGTTGCAGATGGATGTGAATTCTAACATCTGATGGCAGAGCTTGTACTGAAATGCATTCTCCATAGATAATGGATAACATCATATTACATATCTAATATGTTGTGTTTCCCTCACTCTCAGACTAATTAACAAGCTGCAGCCTGGTTCAGTAAAGAAAATCAACCTTTCACATCTGAACTGGCACAAGGTAAGACCTGTTCTCAATAGACACAGTGTAGGGCTTTCACACTGCCTGCTGATAACAAAAAGTCTTTCAAGTAAAGTGACTCAGAAGTCAGCGTCATGAAACAGACATTCATCTCATGTAAGGCATGTCAAGCTCTGAAAAGTGGACTCATTCATGAAGCTTTCACTGCTTTGTACTCACAGCTATATTTGTGCTGTTACTGCTTTTTCCTGGTTTTGCTGGAGACCCTATCCCAGCCCCCATCACTCTTTTTTGCTGTTGCTCTTTGCAGCTGGAGAACCTTGGGAATTTCATCAAAGCTATCCTGGCCTATGGCCTAAAGCCCAATGACATCTTTGAGGCCAATGACCTGTTTGAAAATGGGAACATGACTCAAGTCCAGACCACATTGCTTGCACTGGCCAGCATGGTGAGTGAACACACAGTACAGAGGGTCATTGTCTACTGAACACATTTTCTATTGTTGTATGAACAAATCTAATGTTACATCAGCCCTTTGACCAACATGTTCCCTTGGTTAGGCAAAGACCAAAGGTATGGACACGAAGATTGACATCGGAGTGAAATACGCAGACAAACAAGCTCGACATTTTGACGATGAGAAGATCAAGGCTGGTCAGTGTGTCATTGGACTGCAGGTAACTGTCTGGGGTTTAAGTGGTTATGACCACCACATTAACTCACATGTTTTGTTTGTCGCTTTATGTATATGAATGCTTTAGTGCCAAAAAGACCAAGGATTTAAGAGTTAATGTGGGAGAGTTTCACTTCTCCAGGGAAAAAAATCTTAGAACTTGAAACTTTCCTTTACAGTTTTTTGTGATTGCTAACACACTTTTGTGGAATTTGGTTCACTGTGTCACAAGTTTACACATGAATCCAGGTAAATGCAGCAACTGGAGACGAACATTGCACGACTGTTAAAATTAAACTCTGCAATCAAATGATTCTTTATTTTTACTAGGGGTGGGACTCGATTTAAAAAAAAATTAATCTAATTAATTAGACGCTTTGTAATTAATTAATCTCGATTAATCGCATAACAATATTTGCCCCAAAAAGCAGCATTTTTTAATTCAAATGGATTTTAG
The DNA here is from genome assembly GCA_008933995.1 of Datnioides undecimradiatus. Classification (NCBI taxonomy): domain Eukaryota; kingdom Metazoa; phylum Chordata; class Actinopteri; order Lobotiformes; family Datnioididae; genus Datnioides; species Datnioides undecimradiatus. Next base: position 14,911,138 of record WARS01000010.1, read on the forward strand.
TCGACGACTGAATCAAATAATAGACACAGACATGAATATTGTAAACTCAAGCTCTTTTAATGTCTGGAAAAATGCATTTAATTGCATTTCAATTCAAAACAGTAGAAAAAGAAATGAACAGACCTAAAGTTAAAGTGCCATTTTAAGTACTTTAAGTACTTTTTCAGAACAGTATTGACTTTAAATGGTTAAACAATTCAACATAACAAAATGAATCATACACTGCACAGAGGGTTTTGTATATGCAAGGTCTGTCAAAGAATGTTCTGCAACAGCTACAGAAAAAAGTTCATAGCTTTTTTTTTTTCCTCAGGTTACTGAAACAAACAAAAAACTCACAAAAGTAGAATGACAGTATCAGATGTGATTAGAACGTCCTCTGTACCTCAGAGTTGTTACTGTGAGCAGCTATACACCATTCCAGGTGCTCCAGCCATGCTTGGATCACTCTGTAGAAGTTCCATTATGTAACCTTGAAAAGCACCACCCTCCACACAAAGCAGGGACCCTTCAGCTTGAATTTCATTTTGGAGAAGAGAAAAGAATAGCCATCACCAAATCCAGTGAGCAGGATAGGCGTGGAGCGATGATGCAGCCAAATTACACCATGCGTTTTCAATGCTCTGTGCACCTGCTGTGTGCCATGAAAGAGAAACAAAATGCCATTGCACACTGTTCCAGCTGTTTGAGCTGCAGTCTGAACAACCAGCACAGATTTCCCTCTTTGACACTGTAAGCTCTTCTGTCGAATCAGCTGTGGGATACATTAGTACATTTTTAAATAGTGACAGTTCCTCTAACACTAAAACTGCTGAAAGTTTCCATAACCTCCCTTTCAGTGTTAGCACCTGTGGTTCATTTTAGGGGTGTTTTTAAGTTAAACTCGTATGTGATTGGATGTGGTCAGCTCCTGTTGCTTTTTGTCTTCAGATGGGGACCAACAAGTGTGCGAGTCAGGCTGGAATGACTGCTTATGGAACCAGAAGACATCTGTATGATCCAAAGACTCAAACTGACAAACCCTATGACCAGACCACCATTAGCCTGCAGATGGGAACCAACAAAGGAGCCAGTCAGGTTACAGCCCACTCCTCTTTTAACGCAGCGGCTATTGGATATTTGTATTTTCAACTAATATCAAATCAAACCAGTAATTTAATGCTGAATATGAATAATGTGGGGTTTTTTTTATCTATCTAGCCTGATGTAGCTAGGGTTACTGTTCGCACCATGTTGGAATGATGAAGCCACTTTTTCATCATGAAACATAGCACTGGAGCACTGTACAGTTGTTTCATCCTGTCCACAACATTAATTATGGCACTGCTGCCAGTACCTGCCTAGAGAATAAAGTTGGTTTCACCTGGTGAGACAGCTTTATCTGGAACTTTGTTTAAAAAGTCAATTCACCTTTATTATGGTAAAATATTTACTTCTTTACATTGAGTGGGATTAGTCCATGCGGATTTATTCCAAGGAATGAGGCATCTTAGGTTTTCACACAAAGCCAGTCTGAACACAGCCTAACACTGACACTGTTTTGGCAACAGTTGCTCTTAAGACCTTATTAAATGTCATTGTTCAAAGCATTGAGCAGCACAAACTAAACTCCATTCATCCACAAAATGGATGCATGCACAGAATGCAGTGCAACAGTTGGAATCTAGAAAAACCAACTTCACAGGAAAATGTACACACATTATGGAGACTATTTCGTACTAAGATGATTATATGATGATAATGGATTCTAATAGAGGCATGTATCACCAAATAGGAATTTAGTTTTCTGTATAAAATTCCTCCAGTAAGGAAGGATGTGCTCAGAGCACTCAAGATACAGCGGTGGCTCCCACACACATACTTTGCTGTCACATCACATATGGATTGTGTAAATTATCAGTGTCTGGAAATTAAGCCGGTGCTTCATGGACTGTGATTTGCAAAGGGAACGTTGCCTGTAGGTGTGCATGAGCATGGTTTAATAAATCTGATCATTTTTTTGACACATGCTATTTTTGACTTTTGTGCTTACGTGCACATGTAGTATGGATCCAATAAAAGAGGGTGCAGGTGCACACAGTTTTCATAAAATAGAACTATAATAAACTTTTTGATTTATTTAGAGCATATCATTTCGCATTATCTCACTGTCAATGATCTTTTAATTTGATCCAGAATTGCAAAGTACTTTGCTGTGTTAATGAATCATTGACATCTGGCATCTGAAATTGAAATCATCTCAGAAGGCATATATTTGTGCAATCAGAACAGAAAATTCAACTAAAGATTAGAAAGCATTTTCTACCGTTGTCGTGTTGTGAAGTTTCTGCTGTGTTGTGGACTTCCTGCAGGCGGGCATGTCAGCCCCTGGTACCCGCAGAGACATCTATGACCAGAAAGTGGCGCTGCAGCCAGTGGACAACTCCACCATCTCCCTCCAGATGGGCACCAACAAAGTGGCGTCTCAGAGGGGTATGAGTGTGTACGGTCTGGGACGACAGGTCTATGACCCCAAATACTGCGCCCCCCCAACTGAGCCAGTCATCCACACCAATGGCAGCCAGGGCACCGGCACCAATGGCTCAGAGATCAGCGACAGTGACTATCAGGCTGAGTTCCAGGAGGATGAGTACCACGGTGGTTACCATGACGACTACAGCTCTCATTACAATGATCGGGGCATTGACTATTAGTGGAGACCTCCACCTCCAGAGCAGTATTAACAAGGGTATTTTATCAACTACACAACAGGGCAAGTCTTTTGCTATCCTCACTAGTCTTTTTCTTCTCTTGAAGCATAAAATGATAAGTTGCCTTGAGTGCTTTCCTTCTTCACCTAGACTCTTTTATCTGAGCAGCAAAGGTTGTAAGAAGTTGTAGTAGCATAGAATGAGGAGATACAGAGAAACGGTTATAAAAAATGTTTTTTTTAAGTTTGAGAACTTTCTTTTTAATACCCACTTTTAAAATGTCTTAATGATGGAACACTGAAGTAGTGATAACTTGTGGATCAGTGATGTGCATCAGGTGAAGCTGCTGCATTCCAGTTTTTGTATTCCTGGACTGAAAGTGTCCCCATGATCCATGTGAAACATAGTCCTGCACGGTAGGCTGATATATGTGCCTGTCCCTCCACTGTGTTTTGTCTGTAGTCATACACCCAGCCACAGTTTGTGATACTGGTAATCCTGATTATTTTTTTACTGCATTTAATCACTAGATTCTTTTTTTCTTGTAAAGTTGAGCATGATAGCTGTTCATGTAATGCAGTGACCAAACCCAAGCTGACTTGATTTTAAAGCTAGGCTTCCTCGTTCCATCACATGACGTGTATTTTCCTATTGTTCCCTTTGTATTCCCAAACTGTATTTATTGCAATGACTCTCATTGTAAACCAGTCCACTGTTATATGGTTCGTAAAGAAAATGTTATGTTATAAATAAATAAAGCCTTAAATTCTTTGATTCTGGAAGCCTGTCTGCACACTGTTGTTACAAACATATGTTGGTGCCACATTCATTGTAACAGCTTCAACAGCTTGTTAACATGTAAGAACATCAGAGAGAGATTTAATTTGAGTTGCTATGTAGAAGTCTAATGTGCCTTAATCTAATATTTGAAGTCATCCCTCAGAGAGCTTTGAAAAGCAGCTGTTTGAACCTCTGTCCCAGGATGCAAGCTGTTCACACACTTTAAGAATATCTGAGATAGAAACTATCAACATCGAATTCAGTTACATTAAACTAGAGGAAGCTGTTCATCATGGTGCAAAGCCAGAAAAGACTTTGTCAGACATGTTGGAAAATAAATCTAACATTCCAAGAGGGAAAATCCAGCTGAATTGCCAAGCAGACTCTGCATGGGGTCAAATTTCAGTCTTGAATTTTCCAAGATGCACTTATTGTATCACCAGGTTGTTTACATAGTCATTCTAAACTGTGCTTCCATTACGAGACACCAGCATTTTGAAAACCCTAAGAAGATTCTGGATCTTTAACAACCTATTAATTTAAAGCTGTTTGCAGCTGTCAGTGTTGTGTGATGATCCAGTGTATCTATGTCCTACCTCAGCCATCCAAAGTTTCAAAAACTGCAAATACAAATAAACTGTCCAAACAAGTGCAAAGGGTTTTTTTGCATTTTTTGTAGAGTTGCATTCAGTGTTTCAGCTTTTTAGTACCTTTAAAACGGTAAACCACAGCTCTCCAAACACTGCTGTTCTGAACAGTCTGGCCTGCACAATAAATGCTGCATCTCTCTGATGTAGATGCTGGATTACAGATAGTCTAGGGTTTCTGATGCACATATTGTTAATAGGCATAGGACTGACATTAATGGTCTCAATCAGAGGATATTTACAGATGAAAAATGGCCATGCAATGTTTACAAGTCTCTTGCATAGTTTAGTTAGAGAACGATAGACTCTGTGCTGAAGATCCTACATTTCCCATAATGCAAATTTAAACCATCTTTCCTTTACCTACCTGTGTAGAAATGCCCACATCAATCAAACTACACACCTCTACTGCCTAACACGGGCTCTGAGTTAAATCAGGTCAAAGCTTGCAGATAAATGGGAACAGTTTGGTGTATTACGTAATAATGAGTTTGGTCTAGACCTGCTCTATATGTAAATTGCCCAGACATAACCTCTGTTGTGATTTGGTGCTATACTAATTAAATTAAAATCAATGTATCAGGTTGAATCTTGGCAGAAACAGAAGAAGCTTTCTGTTTTAAGACTGCAAACACGTACATTCATCTTGGCACACCCGTGTTTTTTGTCAGTGGTTTGTACAGTTTTCATGCTGATACGAATGTTAGTCCTCAAATGAAAAAATGACTTTCTGAAGAACCGCGGAGAGTTTTACCTTCTGCCAAGGAGGTTATGTTTTTGGTTTGAGCTGTTTGTTTGTTGGCTTGTTTTTCTCTTTGCAGGGTCATGGAAAAACTACTTCATGACACTTGTGGTGGAAGGGTGGGGTAAACCATATGCTTCCCATGAACATTTTCTTCCTTGTGAGCATACACACATTTTACATGCAACTGTTTCTACAACAAGCTGAATTTTGGGTACACGTTGTAATGTTCATGATGTTATTTCAGTACATATGTGCATGATAACACTGTGTTCACATATGTTAAGTAAATATTTCGAATTTAGTAGTCCGTAATAAATGTAAAGCTGAGATAATAATAATAATAGGTAGGCACAAGCAAATTCAGATAATTGTGGAAATTCATACAGACATAGATAGAGATATAGTGCTTGCACTTGCTGATTTGCATATCAGAAAAATTGTGACCTTAGCAGAAGTCTGTGCTCGCTGGTTAGCCTTCTAGTTTTGGTGGCCAGTGGCACGCTGCATCTTTCTGGTTAAATTTAGTCATCTCTGATTGTGATGAGTGACTCAAACAAGCCTGTGTCTGTTCTGTGGCTTCAGTCAGGCACCCAGTGATTTCAGAAGGTTGAAGACAAAGAGTGAGCAGCCAATGGGCTTCATGAGAGTGTAACAGCATTTCCCCCCCAAATGTGCTGCTCAGGAATAATCACTGCTTTGTGCAGGACTGCGGAATCCAGGGTGAAAACGCAAGACAGAATCCAAAAAAGCATGGTAACCGCGGCAACCAAAGAGGGCCCTTAAAGGGAAGGCATAAAAACAGTCCTGCAGGCCTTACTGGTTGCAAGCAGACACTGTACCAGTGGTACCTCCCACTCTACAGGGGCTGCTAGGGGCCAGAACATGCCAGACAGTTTTCATGCCACATACTATGAATAAATGGTTTCATCTTCATTGCCCCAGTGGACTGGGCTCTCTTTCTGTCTTTAGTGAAACATGAACATCTAATATCACTCATTCCACACCACAACTGTTGAGATGTATGTTTTTATTTATATTTTTTGTCTTGGTTCATGCTGGTTCCATATAACCAAAGCAGAATGATACAGCTCATCGTTTTCAGCAGGGATGCTCCGAGAAGTCCCACATTTCAACTTTTCCCATGCTCCCATTTTGCTCAAACTTTGCAGCTGAATTTTTTGGTTTGGTAAATTTGTTCTCATTTCAGTTGGAGCCTGATAACTGTAGAATCCAGAGACTCATAAAGCATTGCAGTTCCAGCTGTCCTGCTCCTCGGGCTGTTCACGGCTGTTCTGGCACGTGGGTGACTGGGACTATGACAGGGCAGAGGCACTCTTAGGATTTTTACAGTTGCTGAGCTGTTCGCCTGAGCTATGGCCGTGCAGATTGGATACAGACTTGAGTTGTGGTGTTAGTGGTACAAATTTAGTATTAGTTCTTAGCTTTCAGCCCAGTTTGTTTCATAGGCAGTGGGTTAAAGTAATTACTTTACTCTAGTACTTTTATTTTTTTTATAACAAAACATGGAAGTCTGCCCAGATACTCTTTTCCCCTGACATGCTAAAATTAGTAAATACATCATCAGTTAATAAAGAGAAAATAAATCTGTGACAGTCTGCAACAGACACTTTAATTGTCCCATTTTCAGTGTGAAGATCTGCTGTCTCTACTGTTCTTCTACCACAATACACCATTGTGACTGAACTGACTGACTGAACACAGCATGAAATCTTGAATATGTGCACAGATTTGTTTGGACCATATATAAAAAAGGCAAAAACTAAAAAGCTCTGAAACCATGACGGGAGTTAGTCAAACAGTCTAACTGCCTTAAAAACCCTGAATTAACTGACAGTGTAATGTTTTGGTCAAGCAGAAAGAACAGCCATCCAGGACGGGAGAGATTAAGACTGAGATTCAGATTGATATTGAGTTTGAATTAAGATTAAGTGCAAGTGAGAGAGACTTAGTGACTCTAGTGCTATGGCTAGGAAGATAAATGGATACTGAGGCAGAGAGACTGATTCACAGGAAGGGTAATGGTAACAGGTATAGGTAATCAGAAATATCTCGTTGAACTTTAGACTGAGTGGACACAGGGTTGGACAAGTCTAGGTTTTCCACAGTTCACAGAAATTCACTGACATTAAAGCAAAATGCTGCAATAAACTGAATTGATTTCTACAGCTTATCTCTGGTTCTTTGAAGACTCTTGGGCATCAGACTCTTGGTATATTGAGCTTAACCAGTCTATACTTGTGATGTGGAGTCTCATGATAGAATAATCAATCACACGTGGATTATTTTACATAATTGAATCAAATTGACCATTAGAATATGCTTACTAAATGAAGAGCTTTGGGTTGACAGATTAGCCTATGAGTGGATTTGGTGATATTTGGCTCATAGGTGTCAAAGAGTAGACATCAACAAAACATTATCTGAGAAAAGAGAAGTTGTTTATGGTGTGCCACAAGGAAGCGTCATGTGTCAGTAACACTTTCTGTTTTGCATTAATCACCTGAAATCTGTTTACAAATATTTTATTAATATTTTTCTCACTGCAGCCAACTCAGCTTTGTTGGTTTCCTGCAAGCACAAGAACACTGTGCAAGCCAGTTACATATTCAATTCAGTTCAATTCAGTTTTATTTATATAGTACCATTTCACAACCAAGGTCATCTCAGGGCACTTTACGAACAGAGCGAGTCTAGACCACACTCATTACTATTAATTACATCCAACAGTTCCACCATGAGCAAGCACTTGGCCACAGTGGCAAGAAAAAACTTCCTTTTAACAGGCAGAAACCTTGGGCAGATCCTGGCTCTAGGTGGACGGTCATCTGCCTTGAGCAGTTGACATATGTAAAATATATAATTGACTGGTGGCCTGAAAATATTCCTTGCACCTTTTTAAAATTGAATCTATATAATTCAGATCCCTGAGTGGAGAGAAGTGAGGAGAAAAAGAGTTTTTATGAAGTTGAAAAAAAGGATGTATTGTTTTTAATATAGTCTAAATGACTATAGTCTAATGACAAAATATATGATGCTATATTTTACAGGAATCAGTAAGGTAGAGGTAGTTATATTTGTCACTTTGATGGATTACAGAATGTGCTTATTAATCTCTACATCAGACGGACATTCCTGAAGTAGCAAAAACTTAGGTATTTGGAGAAAATGGATTAGGTAAATGTTTCTAGTCACTTCAGTGCTTTAACCTGCAGTTCCTTATATGCTGCATACAGCATATACAGCATGACCCTCTCTGCATGCAAAATGTCCTGAGATTACCATTGCTATGATCTGGTGCTATACAGATAAGACTGAATTGAATTCAGTTGGAAGAAATTGTTTAGTGTATTGACTTTTACTCAAAAAGTATTTCTGTGAGACACAACTTGTCCCTGGATTTACAGTCTCAGATCAGTATATCTGTATGGACTATACTCATAATCTCTGGCATAAGGAACCTATTATTTTTAATTAGGACTCTCCTCCTTGATAGACACTCTCAGCCTCTCAAAGTCCTGCTGGTTGAACCTGTCCCAGTCCAGCTCCACTCAGGTTTCCTCTCTTCGTCCAAAGTAGATTTTATGTCTCCAGAACTGGCACAATGTAACAGCACTAACTGTAAGATAGGTTCAAATACAGCTCTTGAGGAGGCTGGCAAAGATGGCTGTGTATATGCATCTATAGCAGGGTAATGACAGAAAACAACAACTGTAGGTCTGATGAACACTTTACATCATAACCTATACTGATGTTACATGCAAATGTGTATTTTGTGTCCTGTAGACAGTGAAGGCAATACTGTTAAGTTACTGGACAGCGCAACTCGTGGTAAATGCCCTAAGGAACATATGCCAAATGAAGTGAAGCCATCTAGTGGTGAGAGGGATGAAAAGCCAGGTTCACAGCCGCAGAATAAACTATTTGACTTTTACGACTAATAAACTGACAACTAACAAATGACTTATGACAAGCTGCTGGTACATTTACTCCTACTTTATACACACTGTCAGTACTTTAAAAAGTTAATGAGAAAGTTGAAGCCTTTTTCATTTTCATCATAAGCAGTTTAATTGCAGCTAACAGAGCAAAGAGTATACAGGTATAATAAAGGAGTAGTTCACCCTTCTTTGCTCATCAGAACAGAAACTAACATTCACACACATGCACACACTGTGGAGCAGACATCAGGAGCAATTTGAGGTTCACCATCTTGCCCATGCAGCCTGGAGGAGCCAGCGATCAAACTGCCAATGCTCCGATGGGTGGACCATCCGCTCTACTTCTGAGCCACTGCTGGCCTGGATAGCACTACGAAACAACACCACTGTATTACCACTATCTTTTGGATTTGTCCACAAGTTTTCATCCGCATCACAAAATGTCTGGACACATCTGGACACTGCAATTTTTCTCCATTCTTCCTTGCAAAACAGCTCAAGCTCTGTCAGGTTGCTCGGGGATCGGGTGTGAATGGCTCTTTACAAGTCCAGCCACAAACTCTCTGGATTGAGATTCGGGCTTTGACTTGGCCACTTCAGAACATTCACCTTGTTGTCTTTGAACCGTTTCTGTGTAGCTTTTGCTACATGCTGCATGCTTGGGGTTGTTGTCTTGCTGGAAAATAAACCTCCCAAGTCACAGTTCTCTTGCAGACTGAGTCAGATTATCCTCCATTATTATTTTCCTGCATTCATGTTCCCCTCTGCCTTTACAAACCTTCCAGGGTCTGCTGCTGAGAAGCACCCCCCAGAGCATGATGCTGCCACCACCATGCTTCACAAAGGAGATGGTGTGTTTGTGGTGATGTGCGGTGTTTGGTGTTCTGATGACCAAAAAGCTAAATTTTTGTCTCATCAGACCAAAGAACTCCCACATGCCTTTGGGTGAATTCCAGGTGAGATTTCAAATGAGCTTTTTTCAACAGTGGCTTCTCTTTGCCCCTCTCCCATACAGCTTCGACTGGAGAAGAACCTGGGCAACAGTTGTTGTATGTACAGTCTCTCCCATCTGAGCCACTGAAGCTTTTAACTCCTTCAGAGTGGTTGCAGGTGTCTTGGTGGCCTCCCTCACCAGTCTTCTTGCCTGGTCACTCAGTTTGTGAGGACAGCCAGCTCTAGGCAGATTTAAACTTCAATTCAATTCAATTCAATTCAATTTTATTTATATAGCGCCAATTCACAACAAAAGTCATCTCAGGGCACTTTACAAACAGAGCGGGTCTAGACCACACTCATTACTATTAATTACACCCAACAGTTCCATGAGCAAGCACTTGGTGACAGTGGCAAGGAAAAACTTCCTTTAACAGGCAGAAACCTTGGGCAGATCCTGGCTCTAGGTGGATGGACATCTGCCTTGACCGGTTGGGGGGAGAGAGAGAGAGAGAGAGAGAGAGAGAGAGAGAGAGAGAGAGAGAGAGACAAGAGGGGGAGAGAGAGAGAAAATACATCTGTACGGGAGTACATAACTGTAGACGACAACTGGCAGAATGGTAAGACAACAGAGTCCTAACTATGACAGCTATTTACAGTACAATATAGAATAATGATAATAAATGGCAGCAGAGGACACGGGGCAGGTCGGTGGAGCCACAGATCAGATGTTCAGCTCTGGAGCCACAGGTATCTGTAGAGAGGTACAGAGAGAAAGAGACCAGAGGCCAGTGCCATACTCCTTCCATGTCACAGTCCAGTGATTTGGAAATCTTTTTGTAGCCATCTCCTGACTTGGTGTGTTCTTTTGTCTTGATGTTACAATTGTAGCAGGAATACTGATGAACTAGAGACTGGACCTCTCTGTGTTTTTATACTACAATCACTTGACACATCAACTGCACTCAGGTGATCTCCATTTCACTAATTGTGACACTGCTGGCAACAGCTAGCTTAGTTTGTAAAAGTCTGTTTTCACTTTGACATGAAAGAAGCTCTTTTTGCAAATTCTTGTCAAAAAAGCCAAATTCTATTGACCATGATTTCATGTATAAAAGCAGCAAAAGGGGAAATACTTTTTAAAGGCATTATAGCAAGCTGCAGCCTTTAAAGAAGAGAACACAAGGCTGAATCTTAAAGAAAGGAATAAAAAGAGATAAATTCATGTTACGTCAAGTAAACATCATGCTTTAAGTGTCTCAAAACAGTTATAAACCACATCCTGTTTAAATGCTGATTCAGATTTTCCAACCTCACTGTTTAAAATGGGACCACAATTTATGCACTTCCTCCTATGAATGGGACAGATAACTTCCTGACTTGGAGTCACAATAGGCTCGTTTGAGATGAACTGCGCCTCGCCTGGAAAGTGGACGAGACCAGGCGGCAGCAGCAGGGGGCAGGACAGCAACCTTCACAGAATATATAGAATATAATATAGGCTACAGGAAGTCACAGAGGTGTTTACATCCTGTCAGATCCGTCTGCACCAAGATATACTGAGATTTATAATGGTCTTTATGATGCACCTTGACCTGCAGACCACAGCACTGTCATTTTAATATCACAGGGCCTTAAACCAAAGAAATGGAGGAACTGAATCAACAGTCGAAACATTCTCACGGCTGTTTACAGAGTCTCCTGGAGAAAACAACAATGACATCATCAGTTTATTTTAGTCAAAGATATGAAGATACTTCAATCCTGTAACAGCCAAGGCTCTCAGTCCCTTCACAACAGTTATATATCAGGAATTTCTCTGTCTGATCAACGCTGCAGGGCTGATTACACTGGGGAACACAATTTTTGTTGAGTTAGGTCTGACAGCTGTTTTTAACTAATTTTTGGGTGTGGAATCCAAAACTGATCTCAGTTTTTCTCTATCACGTCAAGTTTTTGAACTATAGGATCCCCATTTTCTTAAAACATATGAAAAATACTGTACTTAACAGATATGTGCTTGTTTTATAAAAATTTTCAAATATTGACATACAATGAAATATGAAAGAAACAGGCATGACTGCAATGTTTAACAGTATTATGTTTTTACAAAGGATATGGCTACTGTAATTATAATTGTGTGCAAGTAGTTAAGGTAAAAATTTACATTTATAGCTCTTTCTGGAGTGTTCAACTTGAGGACTATTGCGTTTGATGCTCCAACAATAGTCAGCCATCATATGTACACTACTACTACTACTACTACTACTACAGCTAATCAGTGGAATTTTGCTTATCTGGAGGGTAAGCTGTGGAGAAAAAACTTGACATGCTAGAAAAAAACTGACTGCAATTTTGGAATCAGCATGCCAATTTTAGTTTTAATCAGCATAAAAATCTAACTCAACAGAATTTTTTTTTCAAATTGTTCCCCAGTGTTATAATTATAAGTGTGTGTGTGTGTGTGTGTAGCACGTCTGTGCTTCCCGTATTTTCAAGTGCTTTATAAATGAACTTTATAATCACCATTACTACTACTACTACTACTACTACTACTACTACTAATAATAATAATAATAAATAGTTTAGGACAGATTAATCCTTCATGCACAACATAGGAATAATGATTTCCAATCTTAACTATTGAAATTAGATGAACAATTAAAATTCCTACAAAACTTTTGGTGTGACAGCCAAACTAAGAGCCGATCAGCCAGGCGTTTCCCATCATGCCCTGGGTTTTGCAGTCGGGGGAGAGCAACTGCGGCGCCTGGCTGTGAAGCCTGCGGCGCCTCGATCTCCCGAGATTATCGTTGTCCGTTAGTTTATGACGTCAGAGCAAGTCGGGCTCAAGTCGGACAGAAAACTAACCGGCATGCATTGTGCGCCGGTGATCGATTCTGCGCAGGCCTGGCTCACCTCGAACGAGCCTAATGTTAGAATCAGTTCAGTGACAGAGGCAGAACCTGTCCCTTGTCCCTTGTTGTGTCAACCACTCTGTGCAAATTGGATGATGTTCGTCACCCAGAGCTGACATCCTGCTGTCATTGCCTTGTGTTACCAGTAGGTGGTGCTATGACTATGCCTCAATAATGACATTCAGCTGTTCTCAGGCCTGGCCTCTTCTCTAGCATGGGAAAGTTGGGGCAGATTGGACAATGTATGTTTGTGTTGTGACACAATTTTCTGTTTCATTGTGAAATGTACAGATCTGTCCAGCACCAAATCAAGGGTGTTCAATCGGGAGTTAAAAGACAGATGGCACAGACAGAATAGTTAAAGGTGAACTAGAGATGATAAAAATGAGTTTTTGTAAAGAATTAAAATAAAAGAGAGACGAGTTCAGCAGGGATGCTGTCCCAGAGCTGTCTTCTTTAGTCAGAAGTCTAGACTAAGAATGTGGGGTCAAACTTCATAATTAGCACTGTGGCCAGACTGTGGAGATCTATAATAATGACTAAACCCTTAAAGCCAGTGCTAAGATCAACTGAGAGCCAAACACAAAGCAGCTACATCAAGTGTCATTTTGTGATCTCACTCTGAAAATATCAATAACTTCCTCCAAGTCAGAGAATGATAAGTTTGTTTTTGTAGACATTACAGAGCTGAGGGAGGTTTTGGTTCAAAGGTTGAGCTGGTTGTCCACTTATCAGAAAATTGGTAGTTCAATTCCTGTCTGCTCTTGGATGCATTTCAAAGTGAAAAACACTGAACCCAAATTGCCCTTGATCACTCTCCTATTGGTGTGTGAATGAATGAATGCCTAGGTCATTTACTGTTAATGTTAATACTGTGTGAATGCTGACGTATATTATAAAGCACTTAAACTGGCAGGAAAACTGGGAGGCCAGTACACTAGTACATAATTCACCCACAGAATGTTGATCTTGTGGTGAGAAGTGGTAAATTGTATTTTCTCATAGGGTATGGATGTAGCATGAGAAACTCATATACTACATCCCTGAAAGCACGCACCATCTGTCCTGGAATCTGTCTGGACACTCTTTGTATATTCATTCCTATGACCATGAAAGGAGGTGGCAGCACAGTGATGGAGAGAGGAGGAGCCTTCCCACACTGAGGGGCTTAGCACACAGCTTAGTATGAAGGCTTCAAACACTCCAGCTCATGCTGTTGGCTTCGTACAGAGCAAAGTCCTGCATTTCACAAAGCCATGACACATTAAACAAGCCCTTAACTGCTGGACACACTCACATTGTTTACGCGGGCTGTGAAGTGGATCATGGCCAATGTCAGAGTCATAATAACAGAATAAAAATACAAACATTGTTAGAGAAAAGTAGCACAGACAGTGTCATATTCCCATATCTTAACTGTCTGACTTCAGATCACTGTGTGCATTGATCACCCACATCCACCTCTATGGGGAAGTCCATCTGAAGCAGTGATTGCAGCAGATTTGCTCGTTCTGTTCTCCCCTGGCAGCTGCTGCCAGCTGAGTGATCCAGGTCTTTAGTGTTTGTGTTGCTTGGTGCCAGTCACCAAGTTTCTAAAGAAAGCAACAGTGTTGTCAGCAGGTCAGACTGCTTCACGTTGCTCTCCACCTGAGGAAAACTGTGTAGAATCACAGAATCACACACAGAGGATTTTTCATATTAAAGCATGAAGGTCATTATGAACCAGCTATCAAATCTTTCCCAGTGATCATACAGTGACTCAAATAAACAAGACCACTGGCTTTGTCAGTGGTGATCAGAGTGTTCATTCAAATGTGGGAAAATGTGGTACCTCCCATGCAAATTGCAGTGACCTTCTGTGTCATCAGTGTGTTACTTGCATGTATGATTTAATCACCATATTCAGTTTTAGTGTCAGCAGCAGAGTTTCTTCCCACCATTTTGGCTGTGGTCTGTAGAGGGCAGTGTGAGACCTTAGGTCCTTCCTCAGTTAGGAATTTGTATCTTGACAAACTGCTTCTTACCTGAGTACCTTACAAAGAACACCTGTGCTGTATTGTGAAGGTGGCTGATAAGGTGATATGTCTCATAGACTTCCCTGATGACTTTCTTTGACCAACAGCTTCTCTTCAAGGCCAGGTTATATTGAAGTCCTTCATGTTCACATTTTGCAACACTGAAATGGTTTTGCAACTGGTAATTCAATATGTCAAGTGGCAATGCAATCCTCACTTCAGAACTGTTTTGATTAAAAATGAGAATGAACTTTCCAACAGAACCATTTCATATTACCTTGGTCTGTCTCTTAATTCAGACTGCAATGTGTCTTGCAACTGACAATTCAGTATGCCAACCACACTGCTGTCAGATAAATTTTCCTGCTCACAAAGTTACATTAACAACAACAACAACAACTGCAGAATGCTATATTGTATAACAATAACACAGCTGGCACATGTTCCATAAGTTTAATTCATTGTGCATATAAAGGAAAAGGCTATGTCATGTAGCATTGTATATGTGTCGCCGATATTAAATAGATATTTTAATCCTGTTTTGCAGGCAGTTGTACAGCCTATGGGCTGCACACTGAAGTGTCTTTTGGCAAGACACTGAACCCTGAGCCGTTCCTGATGGCTGCTCCATCTGTGTGCGACTGAGTTTGCGGAGTTTCCTTCCTTTTGCGGCAGCTGCCGTCAGTGTATGCATGGGTGTGAGAAAGTGAATGTTGACATGTATTGTAAAAGTGCTTTGAAAAGTAGAAAGGTGTTATATATGTATGGTCCATTTGCTTGATAATGGCAAGATGGGACACTCTCTAGTAATCTTTCTGCTTTGTTTTTTTTTTTTTTTGTATTTGTTTTGTTTTCAGATTTCCCTCTGTGATTGCATTCACCAGGGATGAAAAAACAAGAGCGCTGCAAGGGTGGGCCCACCAACAAGCTAACTGTAAAAACACACACAAAAAATGTGAGCTGCAGAAGTCAAATATCACGCAGAAAAGGGACTTGCGTATACGTACCCTTCTACATCACCCTCACATGTTTGTATCACTCATTATCCCGGCCTATCGCTGTGCATTCCCTATGCAACGTCATGCTCTATTCACACGAGGGTCCGATTGGACGTTGTAACTGACTTTGGCAGGGTAGAGTCTGTTTAATGTCCAGTCAACTGATTCAGGAATTTGTGACTTTATGTACAGCTTCTCCTCTACTGATGAGATAAGTTTAGGGTTGTGGTGAGGGCAATGGATTTGCAATGCTCTATGAGTCTTGAGACTGAGCGCTTAAATACAGTGAAGCACTTAAATGTGCATATTGACAGTAAAGCATGGGAATCATAATTATCAAAATGTCTGGACCATTTTTGCATCTGGTTTTTCTCCAAAGCATCACAGAACTATTCAAATGACCCTTGAACAACTCTGATAAGGTCGGGATTCTGTTCTGGACCACAGATCGCAGCTCTCAACGTCTATTGTCTCACAGGTCATTTAGTAATCAAACATCTGGAATAACAGTCTCAGCTATGACAACTATGCCAAATTACAGGAAATGCTATGTGGAGCTCTCTCAGGGAAGGGGCTGGGTTACTGCAGGGCTCTTTGTATCCTGCTGACATGCCGCTGAGACTGTTTGCAGATATTTAAAAAAGTTAAGTGACCCCAGGCAGGGGCAGTCTGACGAAAAGTGCTGAATGCTAATAAACATCTAGAATGAAGGAGTTGTGTTATGCAACATAACAGTGCTGTTGCCAGATGTGTGTTTGGATGGCTGGATAAGATGTTCCCACAGCTGGGGATAGAAAATAATGAAAATATCCTGTCCAGTTAATGGTTAAATTTAAGTCAAATGTAAATAGCTAAAATAAGAAAGTACATTTGTTCAAAAACGATAACAGAACAGTGTGGCCTATGTGCGACCATTTAAATTATACAATAAATGCTGTTGTAATTCTTTATATTTTATCTTGATAGTCCCTCTGTGTATACTGATTTAGTTCCTACTTTTCAGTAAGATAGTAAACTCTGTTGACAGTGCTACTGTATATTACACTAGACCGATGAGTAGACCTCTTTAGGTGAAACCCTTTACCAAGGATCAAAATGGAAAAGAACTTGGTCTACCAAGTTGCGGGGAGAACTCAGTCTAGTGGCAATTTACACTGAATTTCCATGTGAGCTTAACGTGTTCTAGAATCTCACCCACTTTTAGGTCCTTACAATAGCAACTTAAATTAAATGGAAGTCTAAAAGTCTAATCCACAAAAGCCTTGAATTCAATTTGCCTTGAGAAACAGATGAGCATTAGCCTATTTTATCAGTGTTAATCTCTGTTTTTGTCCCTTTTGTTTGCAAGTCACACTAGAAATTCTCAGGTCTCAGGATGCAGGGGTAAGAACTGCCGACACTACAGTACTATCTGTTCATATTTTCCTCCATGCTTTCATGAAATGCTGATCGCTCTCACCCAGACACAGACTCTTTCAGTCACTCCCCTCTGACAGGAGGTTGTGCCCCACATGTGGCAGTAAATCTGATTCTGATTCTAACTCTGACTCTGATAGTTCATTTGTCAAAGGTCAGTGTTTACCTTGGAAAAGGAAGTTTGACAAAACATTGCTACGTTAATTTCACCTTATTAGACTTTTTTCATTAGTTTTCCATCCATCTTCATAAATAAAGGCTGATGTGATAGACTGTTGGAGTGTTATTGATTATTAAACACATAAATAAACAAAAAAGAAATTGGAGAAGAAATGGAATTCTGAGGCCTTGGTTACTGACCAATATGTCACTAGACTGGTGATGTATGGTGTGTATAAAACCTCTTTCGGAGTATAAGAACAGTCATTGTAGCAGCTGCTACGGTATGACTAATTTTCTGCTGATCAATGTATTTTTCCAAGGATTTTAATATGTGATTCAGCAAGGTGACAAAGATTGCACAATGTGTCTCTGTGTATTGCACACTCTGTCCATGTGATGGCATTCAATTAAGCATGCTGTTAAAAGTCCCGAGGTGTCATGGTTAAGACTCAAGGCTGATTGACTGACCGCTCGCATCACACTGGAGGAGTAAAGGCAATGTATGCAGGGGACTTTCCAGTAGTTACAGTAATGGGAGTGAGTGATCTGAGTTACTTCCATTTTTACACAAAGCAGAGGTAGAGAGGAGTATAATTATCACTCATGGTCATGACACATTCCCTTCGCTCCCTTCTTTTGACTAATGAATACCTGCAATCAGCCAGTACACTATTCGAGGGGGCAGTGTGAGCCAGATTCATGGTTAGTAATGTGCCACGCTTTTGTGTTATATTGGTACAGCAGGGAAAAGAAACAGAATGTAGGAAATTCCATTTCTGTCCTATTGCCATTTTTAAAGATGAACAATTCAACCTTGGCTCACTGGGCATATTTTTGACTATTGTTACATCAGTTCCATCTGCCTCCCCCTCTACCTCCAGTTCGTGGCCATTTTAACCTGTTTCCACCTGAAGTGGCTGTCTCTCCCCTGTTTTGTGTGTGTGTGTTCGTGTTCTGATTGTATGAATGAGCACAGGAGCTCACAGTCAGAGCAGAGCTTCGCCAGCTTCACTGTGTAGTCATCCAGACCTCTTTCCGAATCCACCTCTCCAAATCCCAGTCATACATCCAGTCAGTCTGTACTTCCAGCTCTTCTGGCACGTTAATGCTGAAAGAATCCTCTGGGTCTCCTCTCTGCCTGGTCTCCTTCCTCAGTATTTCCTGAATAAATATTCTTTGCTTAAACCAAAATCTGTTTCTGTCTGCATCTGGGTCCTAGACAAAAGCTGCCACTGGCATACTGTCAATGAGAAGAAATGGATAACAAAAATAAATATCAGTACAGCTCCACTGTGAGACTCTGACCTGTTGACACTTCCTGAGGTGACCCAATAGTGGGCCTCAAGCACGTTGACTATATATCGCATACACAATGTGCCTGTATGACCAGAGTAAATATACACATAAATACACAAGCTCACAATGTGTGTAGATACTGAAGATTATTAACTAAAAGAAATACTCTAAACCTATTACTGCTGTTTGAGCTAACTAAAAATCATCTTCTTCCAGGCTGTGAGTGCATAATCTTTTTTTAGAATACCAGCAAAATGTAGGTAATCGCTACGTAATAACAGAAAAAACAGTTAAAATTCCATCCTACTTTGTTCATGTGAAATTGCATATTTTACTTCTTAAAAGGTCTTGCTTTCCATTTCAGTGGAAAAGCTGCTCTTCGTTTAAGACAAAATTTACGGGAAGTGAAAAAGCTTTGAGTCTGCTACCATATGGCATTTTCTTGGCATTTGGAGGAACTGCAAGATCCCAGAAACACAGACTCCTTTTTGAGTAGATCTCACCTCCATGAAACATTTCCCATCTGGAGCTCCAAAGTGTAGTTTAATTACTTTAACAGATACATGCACATTTACGGAGCTGGTGGTCTATAAACAAAAGAAGCTTAGAAGTGATGAATGAAGAGACTGTTTCAGCAGAAGTCAAGTTCATTTGTGTGGCTGCTTTAAACATGTCTCTGTGGGCTCTATAGATCTCAATCCAGATTCTGAAAAAATGTGATTAACAGACAAAATAAGTGAGTAAACCACTCTGTGTACTCCAGGAAAAGCTGACGTTTATTACACAACAACATCATGGTTATTTCTGGAGGGTTTATTTCTTTACCCACCAGTGGGCTTCATTATGTGTCAGTTTCGACACACCAACATGTTGTGTCGACCAATCCGCTGTGTCATGAGTTCACTGTGGGGCCAAGCACAAGTGGTTTCACAGCAACTCACAATGTTCCCAACATGAATGTTCAATAAAGATAACAGATTGAAAGAGACACTTAAGCAAATATGACACACCTTCTGCTATCTCTGTCTGTGTCTGTGCCCTCATAGCCTGCCAGCTACCCAAGCACTGACGTGTGTATCACATAATGCCATACAGTATGGGGGCAGACAACCTCTGCTTAGGTTGTCGGGAATCATTTTTCTGTCCCTTTAAAATAAAAAGGAACAACACCAAGGAGCTGTGAATCATGTAGCTTGGTCAAGAGTGCAAATATTCTCTTCCTCTAACGGTTAGAATGTACCTTCAGGATGAGTGTGAAGTGCTTTTCTGTTTTTGAGGACTGAAACATTTAAAACATGTAACATAGATTTGGCAGGACAGCCAGTAATGTCACTGCTCATCCGTGTTTCACATTCTGCTGGTTGCTGCCAGTTCAGATCAGTGTGTTGTGCACATTTTGGCAGGTTTTAGTGAAGTTGCTACTGGGACTATACGCTATTACCCTACTACATTGTGATGGTCTCAATTGACAGAATGGTTTATGCATTAAGTAAATGCATAGTGTCCAAAGAGTGTCCTAAAATCACATAGATCCTAAAATATCTGCTTATTTTGTATTTTTTTCTAACAGGCAATCATGAAATGAGTTAGTATTACTGCACTTTTCAGTCTGTGGCACTGTATGGTTGTGCTGCTCAAGTTTTCCCCTATGTTTTGCCTTACCCTATCTTTCCTCTGCTTCCCTGTCCGTCTCTTAGTTTGCTTTGTCCGTAGTAAGTCCTAACTAGTCTCCTTTCTAGTCTCAGGATCACTTTGCTGCTGCTGGATACTAGTTCCTGCTATTAACCCCCCCAGTTTATTAAACTTCAATAAACCCTTTTCAGCAACATTATAATGAAATCATGAAAGTTTATCTTTGTAGTTACAAAATCATGAAGTCCAAGCTTATCTATGTCAAGAAAGTACTCTTTGTACTCTTTGCAAGTTGACTTTTTAAGTGCTCAGTAATGCCACCAGTGGCAGCATGTGTCAGAGTACAGGCAGTACTGGTCAAATCTTTTTTGACATACTAGCTACAGTATAAATTCTTTTTAACTTGTGAGACTGATACTCCCTTTTTCCTTAACTTTACATCTTGTTCCTTGTACCTACAGGTATAGCTTGGTACTGTTCACTGTTAGTACAAGCAATTGCACTATGAAATATAAGGAATTAATTATTAACTGCTTTTTTCTCCAAAGATGTTTGTCATCCAGCTGCTCGTGTTTCTTTTCCCATCAGAGTGATGACACTGTGTTCCAATACAACAATTATTATGTAGTCATGATCAACAAAACTTTGAAAATAAGTCATAGCAAACTGGAATTATCCTTAAGCATATTAAGCATTAGAGTTGTCGATCATGTTTACATGAACCCCTTTCACTTTTAGTTAGTTATTGTTTGCTGATATTACTATCTGCTGCTTTGCTTCCCTTTGCATTCTTAGTGTTTCTCTTAATATTTATATATTCTTACTTATAGTCACTTCTGTCACTTTATCCTCTTGCTCTCTCCTTTTACAGCTGCTGCTGAAACAAGATTATTGGTTATCAGCTGAGGTCATCACACCTCATACTTGTTTGTCCTTTTAAGTTTGTTTTTAATTGGTGCTTATGCCTCACCTCCATTCTACGATCACTCAGCAGCAGCAGGATCTGCAGGTGCCTCTTCACTGCACAGTAATCATAACAGACAATCTTTCTACCTGATCCCAATCCTGCTTTCATCCCTGGTTTTGGAAACAAGGTGCAGACAGTCGTGTTTCAACAGGTGAATATTCCACCATGCTCTTGCAGTAACCTGAATACCAAGGAACCAAACAACCCTTCCCCACATTCCTGGGCAAGCTGAGGCGCCATGCACCAGCCCAGCCTGTGACAGTGGAAATTCACTACACAATTTAAATAGATGCTGCAATATTTCACCCCACACCATGTGTTTTGGCACATAATCACAGGCCATTCAGTTAACCTGTGCTATTGTTCTCTGAAGTATGTTCCCAACATTCAAGTGTTATGCCAGCCTTTGACCCCCAAACAGAACATACTATACATACAAAACGTAGTCATTCTGAAGAAACAACTCTTCCAGTAATTGGCTGGGAACATTAAATGAGTACAAGTGCTGACTAATAGAATTAACAGGACAACAGTTTCCCAACTGTGTTTTCAGCCCATATGACACAGATGCTGGATAGTGACAGAGAGGCTAATATAGTGGAAGTAGAAATCGTCTTAGCAGTAGGTGCACAGTGTCAACAGTGGAAATGATGTAAAACCTAACAGGAAAAGGGTGTTTAACTTGCACATTGCTGCAATAACATCCTGAGCTTGGCTTCTTCTCTGCTGTTTTGGTGACTATAAATAACAGACACAAACACTCACATGTGTGATGTGGTATGAAGAAGAACAACAGAAACCATTTCATATGGATTTACTGCCACTATTATTTTACAAACTGGACAAAAGATTACTTCAACTTAAAAGTGAAAGTTCATCCTTAATCTTGGAAATAGTAGTTTGACAAAACAAGGCCAGTAAAGGTCACTTGATTTCCCCAGATGACTAAAACCTTTTACTTTTAAATTTAGTATTATGAGGTAAAGTAAATGATTCATGGCCCAAAGAATGTAGCGAAGGTGAATATAGGTAATATTTTTTGTACTTGGGATTTTTTGATACTCAGCTAGATTCACTGTCAACCATTATGAACCACAGTTTATGTAAGTAAAGAAGGAGAAACAAACATTGATTGTGAGATGCAGTATCTATGGTGACGGTGAAATGCAGGGAATGCATGGATGTATTGGCATTAGTAAGTTGTGTGTTGTAAGTGCAAAACAAAACAAAAAGGTAATGCAAACAAAAGAAAGTGCTGGGAGAGAAGTTAGATTGACTGACTGACAAAAACTGCTTGATCTCAGAATTACAGAATATGTGGCCTTGGGTTTTAGCCCCTCAAATAGGATCAGTGTCTTATGGACAGTGTTTCTTCTGACAACACGAAATCACAGAAAGGAAGCCCAAACACAACACAAAGCCTAGTGCATATTCCATTGACTTGAGGAAGACCTCACTTTAACACTGTGCTCAATAAAAACCCTGGATCTCATGTCTTTGTGTATATTGTAGTGTACAGAGAACCATTGCAACAATGCTTCTAATGCGTCTCTATACAACTGTGTGCCTATTAATCACATTGTGGTTGTGTTGTCTAGATATAGTGCACAATGTTCCCATACAGGAGCATACAGTATCAGTTAAAAGTTTGGACACACCTTCTCATTCAATGGTTTTTCTTTATTTTTATTACTTTCTACACTGTAGATTCATACTGAAGACATCAAAACTATGAAGGAACACATGGAATCCATCTATCCAACCAGAATATGTTTTATATTGTAGATTCTTCGAAGTAGCATTCTGCATTCTGCAGCGACATGCCATCCCTTAGTTGGACCATCATTTGTCATTCAACAATGACCACAAACACATCTCCGGGCTATGTAAGGGCTATTTGACCAAGAAGGAGAGTGATGGAGTGCTGCGTCAGATGACCTGGCCTCCACAATCACCTGACCTAAACCCAATTGAGATGGCTTGGGATGAGTTGGCCTGCAGAGTGAATGCAAAACAGCCAACAAGTGCTCAGCACCTCTGGGAAGTCCTTCAAGACTGTTAATGGAAAACCAGTCCAGGTGACTACCTCATGAAGCTGACCGAGAGAATGCCAAGAGTGTGTAAAGCTGTCGTCAAAGCACAGGGTGGCTGCTTCGAAGAATCTACAATATAAAACATATTCTGGTTGGTTTATCATTTTTTTGTTAACTACATAATTCCATATGTGTTCCTTCATAGTTTTGATGTCTTCAATCTACAATGTAGAAAGTAATAAAAATAACGAAAAACCATTGAATGAGAAGGTGTGTCCAAACTTTTGACTGGTACTGTACATTATCTGCATTAATATTCAGGTAGATAGTCAGATAGTGGTCTGGCATTTTTTACGTGTTTTCCAAACCTGGGAAAATCTAAGTAAGGAAAGGACCCACTGATATAGAAACGACTTAATGAGCTGGCACTGCTCCCAAAACACTGTCAACAAAATGAAACATCTATAACAATGTGTGGAAACATAATAGAATTACCTGCAAACTGACTATATTAGTTCCAGCGGGGGGGGGGGATTTCACTGTACACGAGGCCTCCCACACACTTCCTCTGATTGGTGACCCTGCTAGCCTCTATGCAGGGAATCTAACACCTCAGCACTTCTAGCTTCACAGGAACAAGGCTGGATTGTGTTTAGCACTGCTGTCTGCAGCCACTCCCTGTTGGTTAGAGCCTGGTTTGGTATCACCAGACCTCCCTGTGTACTGTGGAAGGTATAGAAGATAAAGGTGAGTGGATCTTAACTGGTCAAAGCTCCACCAACCTGTCAAGTTCTAGCCTTTGTTACTGCTCAGTAAGGCACATGGTGGCCTTGGTTGCACTATTTACTATGAATGACCGAACTGCTTGACAAAATAATTGTTCCAGGTTTCAACAGCTATTATCTCTCAGGAGTTTGCTGTATTTTTTTCAAATTTATATAAAATATACAATTGATATTCCCCCTCATCTCTCCTAAAGCACTGTCTCTCACAGAGATGAGTACTGCAGGTAGAAAGGATTCTGAAGGCCACACAATGAAGTGTTGCTCTCAGGTCCAGGGTGGTTACCAAGGGGCCTGGCTTTTCACATTAGGGAGATAAACCGGGGCCACAGTCCGACACAATCAGATTTCATATGATGGAACAGGAGATACACAATCTCCAGGGCTTTGGGAAGCTTAGGTATAACCACAAAATGTGCATTCTTTGAAAATCTGCCCACTGTATTAAGGTTTTATCTTGGGATGGTTGTAGACCACTCACAAAATCCTGGGCTATGTGGGACCACAGATGAAAAAAAACTGGCAATGGGTCAAGAAGATCAGTGACCCCTGCACAAAACATTAATTTTTGGTTTACAATACAGACTAGTATTCATTTCATTAAAGTGTCAGCCATCATATAACAAACCAGATTAACCCATATACCCATCAAAATAACATCATGACAGTCATTGTGAAGTTGTTTGATCATGCTGGTAGTATCCACATATCAACGGCGTCTCGAGATGACCACAAAAGGTTTGCCTGCACTCTGTGACTGACGGCTGTATTTGTGTCCAAATTATGTTCTATCACAGGAATGTACCCAGTGATTATCTTATTGTTCATCTGCAGTGGCTGAAAAACTGGCTGACTGTAGACACAGCTCACACACTGCCTCCTTGCACATTAGAGCAAAAAGATACCTTTTGAGCGAAACTGGTGAACCAGCTGGCAAATCAACTGTGTTATGAAATGAGAACTTTCCCTTGTCAGAGATCACTAAGGGAAGAGGCATTATCGTTTCCACATAATTTCCCACATTCTACTGTTTCCTAACACACACCCAACCTTAATGACATCTCTGATTTACACAGGTTACACAGGTTGGTACTTGCTCCAGGTATCAAACTCATCCAAAATGTTGCTTAACTTAACCAGTGCAGCGACTCTCAGATTCATCTGCATGTTGTAGGCTTGCACTATATTTTAGCGAATGCAGCCTCTGGTTCTCAGTAAATATACCTTAACTAAAAAGGAAGCAAAACAGGAAGTGTTGGATGAGACACACTTTCAATGGCCTTTGTTTTGAAGAATCAAGGAACGCATTTCCCTTTTCCTTCGAACTTTATGCAAACATGACAATATGAGATATGCACTGTTTAAGCCCTCTCAGATCAGTGAGATTTACACAAAACAAATTCCCTTTCAATTGGCCACATTTCTTCAAGTATAATGCTAAAATGATTTAATCTAAAGAAGTTAAAATGAGTTTCTGTGGAGATTTTGTGGAGGTAATTTTTCCACCACAGTGATGACTAAAATCCAGTCTTTTTTCAGTGCAGATTTACTGTACTGATAACACAGCAGACAGACAGCACATGGAATAATCTCTCAAGATCAAAGACAAAACTCTTTATTCCTGGGCAGACATGCACCATGAGTCACTTTAATCCCAGGGACAAAAGCTACAATCGGGTGATGATTTGGCCCTTATTAAATACAGTCTGCCAGGACAGAGATGCGTATATGAATATAAAACATGTTTGCTGAAGGCTGGGATTATGGGGTGACAAGGATATCCTGCTTTCTTTGCCAAATCTGAGTTTGGATAGCTGTATTCCAAACAGAATTGTTTATTGTCTTAAAAGTAGCTGTAGAAAAAATTAAATGTAAAAATGAAAAATTAGGCAAAAAATGGGAATTTAAAAAAAAGAAAAAAAGAAAGAGTTCATAACTTCCCTGTCCATGACTGCCAGACATATCTGAATTACCGTAAAATACTATAATTACAATAAACGGTCAGTTAGTTCATTCTGATACATTCATATAAATTGTTCAGATATTCTTAAAGCTTGAAGTCTTGATTTTATCATTTTGTAGCACCTGACACCTGTTAACTAAATCACACTCTGTCTCTCTAGTTTCAGTCAAACATTTATATCATCTTCTTGTCTTGCTCTCTTCTACTTCCACTTAGCTGGTATAAAGCCTTTATCATTCTTATTCAAACATAATATAAATTCATATTGGACCTGTATAAATGTCAGCCTCAGCTCTGACAGCACCCCCCTAAAAAGGACGTGGCCAGGTTTGAAACAGGTTAGTGTCTGAATTTTTGATTTCTGGAAAAGAAAGGTTATCACTGAGCATGATATAATTAAGGTCACTCAGATAATTCAGAGCACTTCAATTAAAATTATTATTCAATTTAGATTCAGGAAAATAAGAAAAAACAAAGTTCATTTTGATAACCTTATATTTCCTTAATTTCCTGAAACATAATCCTTTTTGATTTATTTAATTCATATACTTCACTGTATATTCACAAGGTCTCTTATTTTGGTACAAAGATATGTCAATGAAATCTTGTCACAGTGTAGTCTGTAAATGAGTCTAATATCACTCTGTTCACCACACATTTACTGTGTGCCATTTTATTTAACTGTTGTGATTCTGTAATGCATTTATCAAATCAATACTAGGAAAACCATCTTCATAAAGGCAGAAAATCTCAGAGTCAGATATCTCAAAACTACAACAAACAAATCCAAAACTCTCTTCTGGGCTAGAAGAACTGACGCTTCAATAATAACAAAATACACCACAGAGCTGAGTGAAGCCAGTTTAGTATGGTATTTGTATATCACTTTATGGAATTCTGTCCCTAGGAAACCCTTCAATATATGATGATATGACAAAATGTTAGCATGTGAGAGATAAATAAAACTTAGAGAGTCAAGGGTGTCCTGGGAAAATGAATCTTTTTTCCCAATAGTGTGCTTTAATCTAGTCATCTGTAAAGAATGACTCACAGCATTCTACCCCAGTGCTGCAATTAGCTTCTCGGTAGAATTTATTATGGAAAATTGGGAAGCAATTCAAAACAAAAACAGGGTTTAAATCCCTTGGGTTTTTATTAAACTACATTAATCATGGTTAATTTACTATCGTTTCATTCTAAAAGTAAAAGAGGCAGCCATTATAAATGTTAGTTAAGCCTTTCATCTAATAAAAACCATTCCAAATTCCAAAAATGAGCCGAGAGTTGTGTTAGCTTTTACTGATTTTTTTCATCTCGGTTGCTGACTATCCTAGTTTAGACTGTACTCTACTGTCTAGAAGTGTGAGTGTGTGTGTGTGGAGGCCCTCACTATTATTCACTGGAACTAATTGGGGAATGGTTTGCACTTGTATTCACTCCTTCCAGTCAGAGGGTTCCTTGGTATTCAAAGCCACAGTAGACTTTGCTACTGCCGGGCCCCTCACTGTCAGGGAGGGAAGGGGAGAGATAATGGAGGCAGGGGGACAAGGTCTGGCATGGTGCCAGATGGATACTCCCAGCCAGCACCAAACTAAGACAAATAAGAGCCACATTAAAGGACTGTACCACTAAGCAGCCAGTGGTTTTTACTGACTTCACTTTATGAACTTCTTTTTATGTGCAATTTACTTTTTGCAAATGATTCCTGAAAGTCAACTTGCAGAGATATTTATTGCTGTTGTGTTGTAAAAGTTACACTATAAATCCTGGTAATGCAGTTGTGAGCGCAGACGGAACTGATATTTGCATTCTGTTGCTATCCAACCAAGAACATGAACAATTATAATAAAAACAGACTGAACCAAGGTGTCTGCTGGTGAAACTTCATGTTAACTATGGTCAGTACAGTCAAACCTCTCTCTTCATACAGTAGAATTATGTTCAGTGGCATTTCTGTGTGACTGGAGAGTTAGCATACCTCTCAATAACTGTGACTATAAATAGACCTCCAGTTCACCCATTGGAACGATCTGGCCATCCTGACTCATGCACTGAGCTGTAGTGTTTGTCAGAAGCATTATGATGCTGACATACAGTAGTCAGATCTAACCAAGTTTCTGTGGGCAGAGAGTATTTCTCTCCATCGTTCAGTCATGCAGTAATTAATACGACCGTGTGGTCAACATAACCTGGAAAGCATGTCCTCATTCTATGACTACACCACTGACTACAACAGGTCCGATGGAGCTGCATACTTAGATAGATAGATAGATAGAAACGCAGCGAGCTTCAAGCTCCTCTGCATTAATGGCAGCGGGGGGAAGTGAGAATAAAGTTTGTTAAATGTGTGTTAATTCAGCACTTTGGAATACTTTTGTATTTTAGATCATGTTTTGATTAGTTTCGTATTGTTTTTGCCCACTTTCGTTTCAGTAAACGTTTCTCAATGTGTCCGTGCTGTTTCATAACTCTAACTTTAGAGTGGCATTGTTATGAGTCATTTTACTTAACAAATTTAGGGAAAAACATAATTTGTAGAAAGCAAAATGAAAAACTTCCACCTGACTAAATTTCCGTGTCAAAATCTGTATTTCATTTATATTAATCTGGCCAAAGCTAAAGTTCTATGATCGAAACATCATTATTTTTTTTCCATTTAATTAATTAAACATTTTGTTGCTTTTCTGTACGCTATTTCATATCTTTATTATTTTTTGGGACATGTATAACTAAGAGACTTATTACCGAGTGATTAATGAACCAAAGCGGGAAAAAACCTTTTATGACAGCTGATGCTGCACATCTGAAATCTGAAGACGGCAGTGTGCAAAAGCAAGCATATCTAATAACACTAATTACATTTGCAAAGTTTATTAGAAAGTCTGGAACTATGCAAGAGTATTTTGCCATATGGCTCAGTTTTGAGTTTGGTGGAAACAGTTGTAATCCAGGAGAACACCGCACCGTATCCGCACAATGACCTCAGCAGGAAAGGCACGCACTGTGGATGCACGTATAATAGCCGCTTTAGTCTGGTGACGCCACAGGCGGACACTCCTTATATGGTCAACACCGCGCGGTTACGTTGCTATAAGCACTGGTTTGTAGTCAGACTACAGCAAGTAGGAAGGATTTACAGCACACACACGGTGATCCGCTGATATTGTAGCAATACTATTGTGAAGCACCGCACTCAACCTGCAGCATCTGACGCTTTCTCTGGACTACATCCCCAACAGGACTCAAACCCGACATGGTGATACCAAGACTCCAGGCGGCTCTATTTGCCGTCTTCTTTCTGATCGCACATTCTGTCTCAGGTGAGTCTTTGCTGCTCGCGTGCTCGTCCCGTTGGCGCAGTGAGCACATTAGTTAAAACTATTCAGTCATATCGAAACTATTCCCAGATCACATCGATGTCTTTTCAGTTCATGATTTGAAAGAGTAAAGAGAAATATTGATGAATGGACATCATCATAACAATGGATAGAAGAAAATATTCTAAACTCGCTAAAACATTTTTAATGCAACGATTATGGTATTATAGCATGTTTTATTGTCATTCTACAGCAGATGAAAAGTGCCACATCTGATCAGGGTTATATGCAGTAGTATTGAGAATAACGTGGCTTTATTGATAAGGTGTCTAAAGGTCATCTGGCCATCATGTCATACTAAGCCTTTTATAATTTAATTTTGTCTTCGTCCCTAATGCTCTTATAGTTTTTACTTTTTACCTTCTACAGTTTTAAATAGTAATGCAAGATATTGTTTGCAGGGATACACGCTGCATCAGCCTCATTTTTAGACTGGAGTTTAGTTCTTTTTAGTCTCTATGTTACAGGTTTCTAGTAACACCTTAAACTTATGCATCACTGTTTGTCATTTATCATCACTTCTACTATTCTAGTTCTGCTAGTCTATTTCTGCTTGTTATTATTCATTCTTATCTCTAATAGTCATTCTTTTTAATCTTCATAACTCTTTAGTGAGGCTCAGTTCAAAAACATGCAAAGGAATGTGCACTGATTTTGCTCTGTTTGCCCGTTCAGCCAAACCATTGCTAGGTATTCATTTTGGACATTTTTAACATTTAGCATTCCTATGTCTTAAGTTTTAAAACCTGACGGTGATACGGGCAAATTTAAGGAGGGCAGGCTTTAAGTGTGTTTCCACAAAGAAACTAAAACAAGCGTCAGTCTACAGACATATGTGACCAAAGATCATTTATTAACACTCAGCACTTCAAGAAGCTCATCGCACCTCATGAGTCTGATGAAGTGCTGAGTCTGGACACTTGGGTTTTTATTAATCCTTATACAGCAGTATGAGGTGTGAACAAAGACTTTTTTCCCCTCTCATAGAACAGTGTGATCCTATATAATGTAAAGGATTTCATCTACCCATCATGCATCATGCATTACATGTGTAGGTCTGTGTGTTTGCAAATATAAAATACCTTTGGTGCATCCTTTTCTGACATAATGACTGAGGTCTCCACTGATGCATCCATCTGATTTTCAGCGTTTAACCTACATGTTACATTAGGATTTAAAGGTGTTAGAGAAGTGTTTTACATGACCTTTCTACTTTTTCAGAATCCTACCCCCGAGCACAGAATGTCACTTGGAAATCCATTAACTTTAAAACAATTTTGACTTGGGAGCCCGAACCATCAACAGATTACTCTTACACAGTGGAGTTCTCTGCGTAAGTACCTGCAACCAAACCCTGTTAGCCCTTGTAAGATATTGCACTGAATTCTGAGCTTGCTCATGCAGATTGACAAATCTCACAGCTCACAGACAAATTCGGGTGTGTCAGCTAAAGCATACTCCCCTGTGACACATTTGCTGAATAACCTTGAAGGAAAGATTAACGGCAGCAGGCCTGATAAGGATCTGTTAGTGATTGAGTAAAAGCTTTTACTGGAATGTTGATTTTAAGACAGAGATTACAGATAATTCACTAAGACCAAAAAGAGGCAAGAGCAAACATAATCTGTAAATGTCTAATTGTGCTGCCCTGCAGTATTTTAAATCCATGCATTTTATTGCAAAGGTGCATCCTGTTGTGATTAGTAATCGCAACTCACTCTTCTTGGTAAGACTAAGGTCCTGTAATCCACTTTGTTGTGTCTGTGTTTATGTCAGTGCTCATCTGATTTCTTAGACTGTTTACATCCTTCATCCTTAATTCCTCCATTGCAGGGTTGGCCGGGACAAACAGAGGAACCCTCACTGTCTCCGTTCCTCACACACAGTGTGTGATCTGTCCGCCTCTCTCACTGACGTGAATGCCTGCTACACAGCTGACGTCTTGTCTGAACCCCCAGTCGGGGTCAATTCTGACTTAACTGAGTTTCCCTACACCAGCTCACCACGATTCTGCCCTTACAAAGACAGTAGGTTCTTCTACACTAATGGATTTTTTTTTTTTGCGTGTCAGCAAAATTTTTCAGAATTAAAATTTCATTTGTGTAGCACAGTCAAAATATTCTTTGCTCGGCTGCATGTTTAAGCAACTCAAAATAGCTAATACACATTTAACTGGCAAAATCAGACACACAATATCAGTGAGGGATGTGTTTACTCAATTTTACCATGTTGTAAATAATTATTTACTTTCTCATACTTTATATTTTAGTCTTATAATTGAATTGCTGAGTTTTTGTTGACATCACTAAATGAAACTTTAAAAGTCAAAAAACAGGAGTGAGAGCGAATTCCCAAACTGTCTGTTGTAAACATCCATTAAAGTTTATAGGCCAACTTCCTGCTTCACCTTTGGCCTGCTGTATTTAGGCTGGATTTAGAGTTCTGTATTAAGATGTTACAGTGTAGCTATGTGGTCACATGAGGACTCTGAAACTGTGACTGCTCCATCTGGACGGCTTATGAGCAAAGAATTGTTAATTTGCTTCTCTTCAGACTGAAAAAAGACAATGGTATAAAGAAAAAATGCCACAACTGTAAGACAAAATGTGCATCTCAAACCAGAGGTGTGCTCAGAAAGTTGCCAGTTTATTTTCTGTCCATTAGCAAATTCATGAATTAAGTAAGTGTTGCAGCCCTAGTTTGGATCATGTAGATATAACATTGGTTTGTCTCCAGCCTGTTTGAGCCTGTTTGAGGGTCAGACTGCTGTTTCCTGCTGTTTACAGTGCACACTGCACAATATTAAATGATACATAGTAAAAATGATAAACAAAAGAAGTTGTAATAAATTTAAATTATACATTACATTACATTGGCTTGCTGCATAGATAATTCTTGCCGGCCAATCAAAAACTAACTTGCCCTGTCCCTCCTTCACAGCTGATATAGGCAAACCAGACTTTAAGCTGGAGGTAAGCGAGGACAAAAAGAAGACCACCCTCTATGTGACTGACCCGCTCACTGCCCTGTTTAAAGATGGCCACCAGCTGAACATCAGGGATATCTTCTCTGACCAGCTGCAGTATAAAGTCACCTATCGGAGAAATAAGAGCACTGGCAAGGTAAACAACAGCAGACGTCACAATCACAGTATCACCCCAGACACACAGGAATAAGACAGTATGAACTGGATGTTTTCCTGTATGTTCTTTGCAGAAAGTGTACAATTCTAAGACCAATGTTATAGAGCTGACTGATTTGGACCAAGGGGAGAGCTACTGCTTCAATGTCCAGGTATACATCCCCAGTCGCAGCCCTGACAAGCAGCTGGGAGAGCTGAGCCAAACCCAGTGCTCCAACGATGACAGCAAGTCTATCTTTGAAGGTGAGCTACCATGAGGCATAGAAAGGTTACAAGGGAGAAAATGTGGCTTTTCACTTACATTCTACCTTCTGACATAAGACATGTAAAACCTGTGTAATAATTACAGTACTGACCCAGCAACTGCCCCCCAGGGATTTCAATAGACCTCACAGCAATCATTTGCTGTCACTCCATATTTTTGATGGTGTTTATTCTAATCATTCATTTTTTGCAGGCTAAGCAAACTTTGCAAAACACCTGGTCAGAATTTATGTGCAAGATTTTTAGATGAAACCCAGCAGGCATATGTGGAAATCTGTGTCTTACTGCTAACATTTACATAATATTTTCATTTGAGTGTGCATATTCTTGCACGAACTTTGACTTTCATTATTATTAGAGTCTTGGTTAATAATAAACAAAGATGCGGTTTCCACTGCTCAATTAAAGCCATTGTTTTTGCACCGGTGCATGCTATTTCATTTGACGTAAGGGTCGTGTGCAGGCTATTAAACAGCAGTCTATCTGATGGAAAAGCTCACAAACAGAGACGTTTGTATTCTTACCCTGGAACTTGGTTTTGGGACAGTGAACCAGATTTTCATAAAAGAAACACCACCCCCTCGTGGAAGCTATGCGCAACTGCATATTTGTTTTCACAATATTCCAGTAAGTGCCTCTTGGGAGGTCATCTGTGATACTGTAGAAGAAAGGACACACAAAGACACACAAATACAAATTAAGCTCCCAGTCACCTCAGGCTCACTCCCACACACCTCCCACACACAGTCCCACAGTGACTGGTAGAGGATGAAGGGATGAAGCTGTGACTCATGTCTCTTTGTTTGTATCATAAGATATGCAACTCAGCAACACTCCTGCTGAGTGGGATGTATGTATGTGTGTGTGTGTGTGTGTGTGTGTGTGGTTTTTGACTGTGTGTTGTGTGATTTTTCCATTTTTTATACAGCGTCAAAGTTGCCAACTTTAGGAAGAGAAGATGGGGTATATTTATTCATAGATAAACTAACTCTTGTTGGTTCTGGTCTTTTCATGGGATTTCCAGGTCAAACTTACAGACTAGCACAATCTTGAGCATTCCAAATAGAAGAACAAAAGGAACTTTGTGTTTAGACATCTGTTTTAATTTTAATTTATTGTCTGTTTGGTGTTTATTACAACTACTTTGAATCCCATTTTAAAGAAATTTCAGTTTCCCTGCAGTGATAAATGGAATCTTCTCTTGTCTTGTCTCTACAGTGTATTCTGTGGGTGTGATCGCTGGTGCTATCTTCCTCATCCTTCTGCTAATCGGCTTCATCATTGCTGTCACAGTGGTCTGCTGCAAGCGCAGGAAGAAAGCTCTGAGGAGTGGAAAAGAAGGAGTGCCACTCCAGGATCGAGTGTAGAGTGTGCGTTCCCTCACACACACACGCAAACATTTCAAGAGAACATGTGGTACAACCAAACTGAACTGTGGTATAAATTGCTAGGGCTTGCTCAATATTCCACTGTCAAGCACTGGAATCAATCCTTCCTCTAGTTTCTGTGAAACTTCCTCTGAATATATATGACTTTCATGATCCTTTCTTTATTATTTCATGCTGCCGAAAAAGAGAATTTAGAAAACACTGTTTCAACACTACTGTACACACTAGTCATGTTGCTGTAATATCCTATTCCTCGTCTTTATATTTGGTGACTGGTACCTCTGGTGACTGTAGATAAACACTACCAGCTGATGTTATTTATTTCATTTTATAATATGCTGTCTAACTTTAAATGATGATGGGTTTTTGGGAGACTGGTGAAAGCAACAATTAATGGGAAATCATGATCTAGAATAAATTATTTTTGTATTGGATGATTAATTTATTGTGCTTTTTTTGAAATTAACATATTTGTATATTTTGCAGTTTTTAGATATTTTATACTGTAGATAATTTTATTATGTTGTGAAGTGTTGTAGAAGAAATAAAGATTTCACAAAGCACAACCAGTGTGAATATTGAAAAAAGTCAAATGAAATATAAAATGTTTTTATTTCACTATTAATACTATTAACTGATGATGTTTAAGTCAAAATGGATCAATGCTAATGCCAGCGAACCCACTGCTAATGGTTAGAAGTTTGTCAGCAGCATTCAGAGTGAAAACCAAAATTATTTATAAATCACATTCCTAAATATCTGTACTTCATTGATATTTGAACTGAAACCTCTCCTAGGTGCTGATCTGAGTGCAGTTAGACACAGTATTTAATAAAAGAAAAGTGGAAATACAAAGGTTACAAGTTAGGTGAACATGATGTCTCCCCATGATAAATGGAGTAAGTAATGAACCAAGAATACAGTAAAAGAAGGAAGAATCATTCCATCCTCACACCAACATTCCAATGCTCTGCTTGGTTCCAGACCTCATTGTCCAGTTCAATCCAAACCTTTGGAAGACGCATGTAGAAGCACACTTAAACCCAGCATATCTTTGGCAAATGACCGTTGACATTCATATGAATGGATTTGAAGTAGCACATCAGTGGCTACAAACTAATCTTAACCTATAACACACACAACCTTTAACACCACAAAGGCACACATTTCATGGCTAATGCAAACTTTTAGAAAAACCTTTAACAACAAACTTGATCCCAGTAAAACAGGGGTGTCAAACTCAATCTCACAGGGGGCCAAAACTCAAAGCACACTTAAAGTCGCGGGCCGAACAGGATAAACATTTATTGAACAGACTAAAACTAAATGTTTTTGAACATAAACATGAATCCAAACAGACAGGATACAATATTATTCCAAAATAAATAAACTTAAACTTAAAATAACTTCAAATAACTATTTTGCTCTTCATAAAAATATCTCCTGTCAAAATTATACAAATTCAAAATATGAACATGCTGCAAAAAAACCCTTAAAATATAAATAAAAACTGTGCTTTTAAGTAAAAGTGAAAATAAATCAAAACTTTCCATTTTCTTTGCTCTTAAGCCATTTTGTTAGAGCTGGATGCTCGGCATCTTTTCTTGGCAACAAGTTCGTTTATGTTTGGGGTAAGGTTCTGTGTTGTGGAGATTCTCAGGATGGACCTCAGGTGTTCATCAGTGAGACGACTCCTGTGTGATGTTTTGTTAATCTTCATCACAGAGAACAGCTTCTCACACAGATATGTGCTACCAAACATACACAAGGTTCGAGCCGCATGTAGACGGAGCTGGGGTATTGCTTCAGGATTGAAGCGAGTGAACTGTGCGGGCTGCACAGTGTCGTACTTTGCCATTAGTGTCCCATTACACTGCAGCTCTATCAGCGCCATCTGAATCTGTACAGGTGCAGATTCCACGTCGACGGCAAATGGGTTGCAAAGCATCTCGAAATGACTTTTCTGTGCTTCAAAGTCACCAAAGCGCTGCGCGAACTCAGTGCGAAGTGCGCTCAGTGATGCAGTGATATGCTGTCAACTCACCAGTACAGTTCTCCTTCCGCATCTTTAACCGCATCCCCGCTGCTCCATCTGTCATCTGTCTCGTAGTGCCGTCTTAGATTATATTCCTTAATTACAGCCACATTAGCTCAATGAATAAGACACACGGGTTTACCGGCGGTGTCAGTAAAGTAATGAGCTAGTTTTGACTTTAAGTTAGGGTTGTATTAACAGACGCTTGATTGATCTGATGTAATTGACGCGGGAATGATCGCAGGTACCCTATCGTTCGGTGGGGCAGCTGTTGCGCTGCATTATGGGATTTGTAGTTTGTGTGTTATCGACGCTTCATATCGCCGGGCCATAAAAAAAAGATATATAAAATTATCTTGCGGGTCGCATAAAATGACATGGCGGGCCACATTGAGTTTGACACATATGCAGTAAAACATTAGTGCATTATATTTTTATACATTACATTTGCACATTATAATTATGAATGTGATAAAATCAGCACCCAGGCAGCTAAAGTTTCACTTATCTGGTGCTGTAACTTATCTCACTAGGCCTGGTTACTGAACTGAAAAGTGTAGATTATGATCAGTAGATCTCATTAAATAATGTTTCCCTTTGTATTCCATTTGTTGCTCTGCCCTGTCTGGCTCTCTGATGTGTTCTATATATGTGTGTAGCCATGGGCATGGTCTGCCCTCTGGTGTCCTGAGTCTGAATAGCTTTTTCACCTGAGTGGTTCCATTACTGATCACCAAAGGTACATTATGTGTCAAAGCACGTTCAACTGCAAAGACAACAGCAAAGGTTGGAGTCCTTGTTTTACATCTATTGATGAGTGTGGCAGTCGAGCTGGGTGCTGATTATTGAACTTGTTTGAGAATAACCAGGATGCCTAGCTCTTCAAATTAAACTACACTGGAAATTCCATGTGTCTACCCTCCAGACTTTCTAATTCCTACAATGTTGTCTGTCAGCCTCTTTAACGTCTGAGGTCTGTAAAGACTGTAAGGAAAAGTAGCTGTCCAAATGTTAAAGTTGCTTATCCCTGTACACGTAAAATACACTTAAGCATTTGCAATGCAGTCCTCATCAGGTCAAAACAGTGAGGAGTGGGAAAACACCCCTGACAATTCCACACTGACTCAGTGTCTGCAGGGCATCCAACTCATAGCCTTCACTTCTATTTTGCCAAACAGGTGAACTTAGAAATCGAAAATGTCTTCCACCTCTAGAATCAATTTAAATTGAACATCACCTTTACCAGGTGCATCCAGTGACACTCACTGTCATCATTTAAATAATTTATCATCTGCATACTTTCTCTGTCAACTCTGGTGCATTTAAGTATACAGTAATTTCACAGCATTGTATGTGTAGGTATTGTTGTATTGTGTCAGTATGGGCAGAATGTTTAAATATGTCTTTTTCAGTTCCTCTTTCAGTCACGTTATAAATCCAATTCCTTTTTCGTACTCCTACCTGGGTTTATGTAATTTCCCTCTGCTCTATATGATAGACACTCTGGACTGATCATCAAGAGAAACACATTTATTACTATGCTGTAGCTAAAATTATATCAGTGGACAAATAGTTAAATTGTCTCTGTATCTGTGGAGGTTCTCATTCATCCAGGTCATAGTTTTCCAAATGGTGTAAATCTAGATCAGCTGGACTTATAGAAGGTTCCATGAAGAAGTTTCACCTCATACCAAGAGGCTCCTTCAGTTCTGGTGGACGGTGGTGGCTCTGTTTAATATTTCAGATTATTGCTATATTCCCTTCAAACTGAGACAATTTTTCCTACACGCAC
The DNA here is from genome assembly GCA_008933995.1 of Datnioides undecimradiatus. NCBI lineage: Eukaryota > Metazoa > Chordata > Actinopteri > Lobotiformes > Datnioididae > Datnioides > Datnioides undecimradiatus. The sequence goes on from WARS01000010.1 coordinate 14,949,072, forward strand.
TAATTTCTGGAATTTGTCCCTGGTGACTCCCTCTTCTTCAAACTTAAGGGTCATTGTTTTGGTATAGTGGAGGTCGTCCAGCACACACCACAGCACGTGCTCTGCAAACTTATATGACACTGGACTCCCAGTGGAGTGGAATATGGCAGGGAGTGTAGGGAGCAGTGTATCACTGTACAGAGTGACTACAAAGGGGATGATGGCCAATTTTAAATCACACCCAGTTTTTGCTTGTTATAGGAGCAGGACCAGAGCATTCTGATTGCACCTTGTGTATGGACATTATATATTATACATTATCAGGCTACATGGGGTACTGCTACTGCTGCTGACATGTATGGATTAAAGGGTGATGTAACCCCTGTTACAGCGTCTGTGGGGTGACTGACCACCTCAGCCCACTATCACTGCTTGCAATTACTTCATTATTAATTAAATACTATGAATTAATAGATGCTGCATGTTACAGTCACTGTATGTTTTGGTAGAAACTTGGATGACAACCTATTCATTTAACAGATTGTGACAGTGTCAACGTCATACATGTAATGGGTCTATCTCAGCACAGTGGAGTAAATTGTGCAAATGTAACATTCTTTTTTTCAGCTTCTGTTAAAGGACCAGTTTATTATTAAACTGCTGGAGGGCTGTATTACTCCATTGTAGTTGTGTGCATATGGTACACATTCTACCTATAAATTCACTGAGAGATGTACACACACATCAGTGTTTTGATAGAACTAACAGTTAGTTCTAGTTACCATGCCAACTACACCCATAGTCTAAACTATCCCTTCATGCCAACCCTAAGTTATGCTGCTATAGGCCGAGGCTGCTGGGGGACTTCCCATGATCGTCTCCACACTTCTCCTCTCCCCTCTCTCTCCTCAAACTCATTTAAACCATCACAGATTAACCATTAACTCTGTGTCCTCTCTCCCCTAGTGCTGTGCTTGTTTCTCTCTGGTGTCTCTCTCTGTACTGCTCTACAGATACCTGTGGCTCCAGAGCTGAACATCTGATCTGTGGCTCCACCGACCTGCCCCGTGTCCTGTGTTGCCACTTATTATCATTATTCTACATTGTACTGCAAATAGTTGCCATAGTTGTTGTTCTACCATTCTGTTAGTTTCATGTAAAGTTATGCACTCCTGTATCTCAGTCTGCGACAAGATGTATCCTCTCTCTCTATCGCCCCTCCTGTCTCTCTCTCTCTCTCTTTCCCCCAACCGGTCAAGGCAGATGTCCGTCCACTCTGATCCAGGATCTGCCCAAGGTTTCTGCCTGTTAAAGGAAGTTTTTCCTTGCCACTGTCGCCAAGTGCTTGCTCATGGTGGAACTGTTGGGTGTAATTAATAGTAATGAGTGTGGTCTAGACCCGCTCTGTTTGTAAAGTGCCCTGAGATGACTTTTGCTGTGAATTGGCGCTATATAAATAAAATTGAATTGAATTGAATGTAATATAAGTGTGAACTTGAGTTAGTAAAGAATTTGGACCTGTATAATTTTCATTCACTGTGAGAACTGTTTGTCTATCCAGTGGCCTATGATATTGCATTATTGACTAAAAATATAATATTAAGTACCACTAGTCCTGACAATCAAAAATCTAATAGCTCGTCCAATAGCTTTTGTCTCTCAGGAGGTCAAGCGCAGAGCTCTGGTTAAAGACAAACATAACAAAACTAAAATCATCATACATGGCAAATGACTGACCACGTTGTTGTACTTCTAGAATCATGTCTTTATTACAACAGTATACATTTATTATTCATTAAAATGTACTATTAACTATTATTTATCAGTATTCGTGTGTGTGTGTGTGTGTGTGTGTGTGTGTGTGTGTGTGTGTGTGTGTGTGTGTGTGTGTGTGTGTGTGTGTGTGAAGAAGGGCATTTTTCAGCTGCTCCAGGTGAGTCTGAACCCTGAAGGCAGAGTGGCATGCTGGGCCTGGAAAATGATGTAGACTTGGTGGGAGGAGGCTGTGAATGGAGCGATGTTTGTTTCCTGCACAGAGCAGAGAGAAGAAAGGAAACTTATTATCACATACGCTTATATTTCATTTCAACACTTCTTTTTCATTTCTAAACTGTTTAAAAATGTTGCAAACCTTCTTCTGCAACTGGTTCAAGGACAAAATATCTATCTGATGAATTCTGACGTGCACAGCTCAAAGTAACAAACAATATGAAACCAACACCGTTTGTGATTCTATTTTTGCTCTAAAGTTCTTCCAGCAGAAGCCTTGAACTGAATTTACACCTCTCTGTATATCATTTTCTATTGTCCAGTATTTATTAACATTGCCTACCTACACACAAAGAAACATAAAGCATATAATCCATATCTACTGTTTATTCTCCCACAGTTGTGTCCAAGCTGAATTAATGCTAATGCTAATTAATGCCAGTGCCAACCCATCAGTTCCTATGAATCCATTCAATTAAGATCTAAATCACCATTTTTCTCCCACTCTGACTCATGATTTTTTCAGTCATGACTTATAAAGGATCATGCTTTATAACTGATGTTTCGTTGCAGTTTTAAACTTTTCAAACTTTATCTCAGTTTAAGCATAAACAACAGTTTCTTTTACACTCTGTCTTCTGAACATGCAGCACAAGCATCAATCACTTAGGTACAAGAGGTACCTTATTCCAATTCATTGATGGACCACTCAGAAATGTTTTGCCCCTGCTGGTGTTAGACCTAGAACATTTGCCCCTTAGGCTGCAACATTACAGCTGAAATAATTAGTGCTTTCTTGGGTTACATACTATTCCACAATATGGTCCAACAGGCAGTGAGGAGGCGTCTGGGCCATCAAACAACTTCAAGAAATTGTTCTGGCAGTCTCCAGGGTCATCAATACTGATCTGGGCAAAGGTGACGGTCACCACACGGCCTCTGGGTGCCACGATGACCCATTCACAGTGGGTACTGTTGGGATAGGTGCCTGGGTAGTTGGGACTTGAAAATGAGCCGTGATCTCCATACAGAGTCCCACCGCAACCTAATGCACAAACATACACAAATACATGAAATAACCCTGATATCATCAAGGCTGTTTCATCTTTTGCTTCAAGATTACAGCCAAACACAAACACAAATGTTGTGTTTCAAACTTGGGTAAGGAATTTAAAGACTGGTTAAAGACTGTGCTGACGCTTCGTGACTGAAGATAGATTTTTGGCTTCTACTGGTATCGTTTTGAAAAAACTCCAACTTTATGGAAATGCAATAGTAATTTCTAAATCCATGTTTAAAATAAAAAAAACCAAATGTATAACAGTTCTGACCATGAGGGGAGGATGTCCACGTGGCCTCAAAGCCATCTCGGGCATTTGAATAGTCACTCTTGAAGCGCAAGTATAGCAGGTTGGATTGTGGGAAGATGGGGCTGGGCAGGGTGTTTCCACAAAACCGACCGAGCAGAGGGGAGTCCGCTGTGGTGCCATTACGAATCTTAAAGGCAGAGAGTGTTGGAATTTGCTGAGTTACAACACAGACAGGTCATAACCAGGAGGGTCAGACACACCACACACAGGCAGCAAAAGCACATTTATATTTAATGTAGACTTAATGTACGGACAAAAAGTACAGAGACACCCATGTTCACTTAATTATCACCAGAGGCTGTTTGGCATGAATCCCTTAGTTGTAGCTTATGGACCTCCTAACTGAACAGCACAGAAAGTGGACGAGTGCACTTCCACCTATCTAAACTTGAATATATGGATAACATAAAGATTGCAGTCATTAAAAGTTAGTGTGTCTCTGTGTGTGCGCTGGGTGTTTTACCTCCAGGTAGTCAAAATCACAGTGGCTGTGGGTCTCCAGGTCAAAACTGTTAAAGAAGAAGGAGATGTAGCTGTTTTGTGGTGCCCTCAGGATGATGGTGCAGTCTACGTTGTGGGGGTAGATGTCAGGCCAGCCCGGACTCTTCAGGTACCCATACTCCTGTTCATAGGTTCTGCTACAGCCTGGGAAAACACCGAAGCCACAGTCAGAGTTTATCTGTAAGCAGGTTTTCTCACTACCCATAACATACACAGTATCTTCACTGCTTATTTGGGAATATGAGTCGATGAAAAGAGGGACACAGTCTTCACAAAGACATTCTGAATTTTGTCAAATGCTGTGAATGGCACATATTAAATTTGACTTTTAATTTGAGTTTTCATTTTACTAATATTTTATTAGCAAAACAAAAAAGAAAAAAAAGAACATATGTTTGTGCTGTGTGACTTGTGTGACATGTTTTTTTATGATTTGGATGACCCAACATATGACTTCACAGTATTTACTTAGATGAAAACTAACTTCCTATTTTGTTGTGATGTAAATATGATTTCTGTTGGCAGTCAGCTACTCGTCCATATTGGTCACAGTTTTCCCATATAGTCCCTTTTTTTACACCAAATTTCTATGTATGTACAAACGCAAGAGAAGCCTTAAGTCATATAGAGACATAAATGATAAATATATTGATTAATCGTATGCAGTAAATGTATACAAATACATCTATGTTATAATGCCTCTGATTGAACAGGACAGTTTGGTTCTCTTCCTCATCTTGCGGCAGAGGTTTACTACAGGGACCTACTGGCGGTCTGAAAGGTGAAACTCAGGCCATTTCCTGTCATGAAGGTCTCAGATTTGAAGTGTACAAGGACTGTTCTGCTGTAGCTGTAGAAGTTTAGTGGATGAGCATCTGATGGACAGAACTTCTGTGACTGCCCATAGTCTCCCTGGTAACACAAAAATCACCACAGTCAGACTGGATATAATAATTTTGTCATGAGTTTTTTTATTAATAAAGCCTTCACCTCTCTTCAGTGATTGTAGATGCTTTTACACCAAACATTTTAACACAAACTGCGGAAGAGTTTTTAAATGGTTGCTTAGTTTGTTTAAGCTGTCAGTCAAACCCAGGAGACACATGATTTAAGACACAGTGACACATGATAGACCATGTGGACAATGTGGCTATTGTTGTGGGGTGGTGCATATGTGTGTTGGAAATGCGTAAATGCTCCATGTGACCAGAATCCAAACTGGATTCTGTGAAATGGTAAAACTGTGCTGAAAGCTTGTGCAGGCTGACAGCTGGCAGACTGCTTCAGGCAGACACATGACCAACACTGGGACTGGCCTGTAGTACCAGCACTGGACACAAGTACATGAAAAGTCTATGTAGTTTTCATTGGAGATTTTGCATATCTATTTACATGAATCTAAAGGATGATTTTTAGATTTTTTTTTTGCGAATTTATTGGTCATATTACAAACCTGCTCCTTTTAACTGCTACTCATTTATCCCATTAGTATGTCTTTTGTTGCCTGTAATGATTTAAGCACTTTTTGCTCCAGTCTGTTTTTGAGCTCACCATAGGCCAGTCCTTCATCTCCAGGTAGTTTGTGGAGCAACTCTGGCTGGGCTGGAGGGCAAAGGTCTGGACTGATACTTGGATGGTTTCTTGGGCCGGTGCATCCAGGATCCAGCGGCAGGAGGTGTAAGGGGGATAGGCATTAGGGAAGAAGGGTGAGGTCAGAGTCTGTACAGTGGTTGTTGCATTCAGAGTCCCGCCGCAAACCACTGAGGGAAGGGAGACAAAGAAAGGTTTATAAAATGTCCGAAATAAAAAGTATTACAAGTGATTCTTGAGTTTGTAATGACTTCATGGAGAATGCAGAATTCAATGAGGATATCTTCAGAAATGTTCAGATCAACCTGCTACGTCTCACTCAGGACCACCATCACTAACACACACTATTCATCACAAACACCAGCTCAAGTCTCTGCTGCCCTTAACCTGATGCAGACAACAAAGTGCTTGGTCCCAAAAGCTTACCAGATGACTTCTGGACACATCCTAACACCCCTGATCATCAGACGGGCAAAAAATGTAATAGTAAACCCCGACACACAGCAAACATTAATACTGCCACAACTTCACTACTGTCTTTTAGCCCTACAAAAACCACTTTGTGACTGTGCTGTCAATTTTTTATGTATCTTATATACTGTATGCCCAATGTTGCCTTATGTAGTACATATTTCTGTTAAGTATCTAGTTGCTTTGTTTTTCCTCTGCTACAGCTCATCTGCATATTTCATTTAATTTTTACCAATGTATTCCTATTTCTCTTTCATCTTTTACTATCAACTGTTTACAGTTTCTGTAATATTTAAAGTCAAGATGAAATTAAAAATGTCTTTAAGATCACATCAACAGTCATATCATGTACCTAAATAACAATATATGAGAAAAACTACTATTTATTTGTAATCCTATATTAAAGAACCAACTGATTCCAACCAATATTATCATGACATCCACCTGTCAATCAACTTCGACTTTTAGTGGGGGTACAAAACACTTTCTATCTGTTGTAGTTACAGGCCCTCTGGCTGGAATGACTTCACTTTGAGGATGGTGGTATGTGTGACAGCTCTGGATTATGTGTGAGGCATTTTACAGTGAACTGCTTCAGCAATTACATGGAGCATATGATCATTTCTGAATCACTGCAACTGGCCCCGTGTGTTATGAAGCACCCACTTTTCAATGGTCATTTCAGATTCTTCAATACAGTGTATGTTGCCTGCTCATCCTCTTTGCCTCAGAAATACATCACAGCACAGATGCAACATATTCTCTAAGTTATTTAAGGGTTAAACAAGAATAAATTTTCAACATCCAGCATAAAAATGAATAGAAAAGTGAGTAAAACTACCAAAAACACCACAAAACCTATTTAACTCTTCATTTTTCTGTCTCATAGGAACCTGGTATTCCCTATGTCTGCAGGCAGCTATGGATGGATATTTGAACTCAAATCATTTTGGTGCCAAGTGCTGATTTTAGGTGAGTCCAAATGGTGTCTTAGCTCCTAAAGCTTCAAGACAAATGAAAACAAAGCCTTGTTTCTGTAGCAATTAGAGTACAGTAAAGTAGGGAGTGGAAAGAGTCTTACATGGCACAGCTCTGTAGGTAGCATTGAAGCCTCGTTTCTGTACTGAGCTATCAGTGACAAAGTGGATAGTCAGCAAGTTTCCACTTGATACAAAATAAGAAGGGATGGAGTTTCCACAAAACGTGCCAACCAGAGGGAAATGAATGTTGTCACCATCAAACACCTGACAGAGATAACAGAAAACAGCAAAATAATCATTAGCTGGTTAGTTATTAATTCACATGAGCAATCCACAAATGAAATCATTATTGTTATTATTGCAGTATCTGCTGCCTACATTTCATTGATGTTTGTAAATCAGCTTTGCCAACAACTGATCACCATTGGCTTTGATTTGTTGAAACAATATGACACATATATAAGACTCTATAGTCACTACACTGCTATTAAATTATATCCTAATGACAAAAAAGTCAATCAATATATTCAATGGGTGTGACAGTGACTGTGTTTACTTTGACATAGTCGTAGCGGCAAGTAGAGGAGCTCTCAAGCTCAAAGGAGGTAAAGGTCAGGTTGATCGCTCTGTTGACTGGCATCTCAATGACCCACAGACAGTCCATCCTGGGCTCATAGCGCTCATCCAGGTTTGGATCTGGAGAACCAAACATGCCCATGGGCATGGAAAGATAGCCACCACATCCCTGTGCTGGACCTGCATGCAATTGAGAAACCAACACATTGTAACCACCTCTCAAAACGTATGTTATCATACAGAGTAAACAAATGACGATGTCTAAAGGGTCAGGAAGTGTTCATGTCTAAACACACAGTTCCACAAATATGCAGACGGGGCAGTGTGTGTTGTAAGTCGATGAATCTATAGAGTATTTCATCATTACAACATACTTAGTCCCCTTTAGAGACTGGACACTGGCACCCAGGGCACAACTTTGCAATGGAGTCCAAGAGCCAAGGCAAACTTGACTTTAATTTGTTCTTTAACAACTGTTGCTTTACTGTTTGCATTGATGAGACATCGCTTTCTTTATGACCTGTTGAGTTTCCGCATATGGAGATAAATAATTATGAAATTTACACTTGCACATTACAAATTAACTCACATTAACGGTTAAGTAATGTGTTATGTAACACAGCACAAATAAATGCAGTTAAAAGATATACTGCTTAACTTAAAAAATAATTACATTTCATGTAATTACAACCTTTAAAAAGAGTGAAGTAATTAAGTAATTAAGTTCAGGCATTTACTTTGTCCAATAATGAGTGATCACCTGTCCAGTGCTGTTTTCTATTATTTTAATAAAACAAAAAGCACCCATTGCTCACACTGCCCATTGTACCACAGATTTCGAAAGGACTACAGAAAATATAGAGACTCTGACATTGTTAAATAAAATATTGTAAAATGTTTGTATTAATTTTTAAATTATAGTTCTAATTTTTGGCAAGCATGGATGAACTTTCATCCAGAGCTTTAAAATGAACTGCGGTGTCCCTCAAGGATCAGTGCTTCACTATTTATTAACCTTTTTTGAATATTAACTCTACACACTGCGACCTGGTAGCTTCATCAGGAGGCATGGCATTAATTTCTATAGATACAATGATGACACAAGCCTTACACTGTCACTTCTTCTGATGATCAGGGCTAATCAATCCTGTATGTATGAACTGCCAGAAATGGCAGAAATAGACGTAGTCGTAGTGGCATCATCAACTGTCGTCAAAAATGCAATACCATTGACCTACCGAGTGTCTCACTGTAAACAGCCCTCCAGCCAATCCCATTTACTGAAGCATCTGTCCTGAAGACAATGAACAGCTGGTTGGTGGAGGAGCGCAGATTGGGTGGGAGCACTGCACCACAGAATCTGCCCAGCAATGGTGCAAAGATGTCCTGTCCATCATACACTGCCACATAATCATAGCGACAGGAAGAAGATGCCTCCAGGTGGAAAGTGTTAAACCTGTGGAGAAGGAAACGACAGCGTGAAGGCTGAAAGGAAGCACTACTTAGCACGTAAGAGCGGGTTCTGATTTAAACCTATTTTGCACCAACAAGTTACAGATTTTTGGCAGGACTGAAATACATCCACCAGTTTGTACTGTGGCCATGTGAAGCTTGGCAAGTAAAACCTTGATCAAGGCTATTACCTGTGTGAACCAGCAAAGCTCAAAATGCTTTATACTGTCTGTGTTGTAAATGTGAGTGACAAACAATTTGTATTCAATTAGATTTGATTATTTTTATGTATCAATAAAATGTCTATAATATTATATATTTAATATTATATAATATAC
>WARS01004011.1:0-19538 GCA_008933995.1 Datnioides undecimradiatus
AACTGTTGCTCTCCCAAAGGTGGTTTGTTGGACTGATCCACCAAGTTATCCGCTGGGTGTTTCGCCCTCTCCCGTCAGCTGACTGCACTCCTTGCTTGTGCTTGAATGTTTGTTGCTTACAGTCTGTCTGACTGCACCTCCATCTGCTCCCAGTGGGAATCTCCTGCTGCAGCAGAGGAGCAGTAAAAGCGAACACACGCCGAGCTCGTCTCCACTCCGGCCATCAGACAGGGGGAACTTGTTTGTGCAGCTCCCTCTGCTGGTGGCGCAGCAGATGTCAGGATCGGCCTCTGCTTCCACGTTCTCCTCAGATAACTTACATGCACATAGTCCACGAGTGTCTGCAGCAAACTGGCTGATTTAAAACCGGCTGAGATCCACATTTTATCACTTGTCCCTACAAATTCTGAGAAAATACACCCAGACAGGTACTGATTCTACATCATTTTCATTATCGGTTCAACAAAAATGATGATTTTGACTACCAAAACATCAGCATATCTCAGTCCAGGTAAGTTAAACTGCAACAAAGCCAAGTGAACGAGTCAAAGATCAGTCGAGTCAGAGTATTTTATCTGATACCTCTGATACGATCAGTTCGGAGATTTTGTTGAATGCATATTAAAAATGTACCTGCGCACTCCCATAAACCTGCCTCTGTGGTGTGTTGTTTGAGTAAACGTGTTGCTTTAGTTCAGCAGCAGCTGAGCGGCGTTGGAATAAGACCGGTTTAGTCTTTCACAACAACGTCCATGTTTAAACATTTGACAGGACTTGACATCTGCAAGACGTTTCTTTAAAGCACCTTGAGTCACCATTGGCCGATGAGGAGTGTGACAGACTCTGGATGGAGCGTGTGGTGTAACGTGGTGCTGCGGCCTAGTGGACAGTTTATGAATTACACGAGTCTCTCTTCCTCTTTTCTGTGAGTGTGACACTCTTCTGTGAGCACATGACCACATCTGCTACAGAACAGGTCCTGTAACCGCCTGCTCCCTGACACGCCTCAGTTAAAGATGACGCAAACATGAAACAACACACTTACATACAAGACTCTGCTAAAGATTAAAGCAGCAGCTCACAGCGCTTTGTGGCTTGTGAACAAGAGGACGTGTGGGCCTCCTGACTTGTTTTAGATGTGTGAACTTGATAATGAACTGCTGCTAAAGTCCAAAAGACAAGGTCGGACTGGGCGTCTTGTGTCTTTACTTTCCTTTATGTTACTTTCCAACGAACCTGTGAACTTGAACTTACATGAACTGACAACGTGCATCAGCAGCGCCACAGTTCATGAATCCAGAAGGGGAAGTAACTGACTGTTGGTCTGCGAATGGACCCTGTTTCGAGAATAATGGCGACTGGGTAAAAACCAAACTAAAATGCATCTTTTAGGACACAAGCTCAACTTGAACTGCTGAACTCTGTGAAAGCATCCTAATCACTCATCACTGTGTCTAATTTAAGAGACACGGGGGCAAGTTTCACTTGAATCTGACTGACGGATTGAGGAAGAAATGATTTTAAAACAACTTTACTTACTTTGCCTGATCTGATTTAGTAGTTGTAGTTTCATGTTGTGCGTAAATTCTGCTGTGCATCTAATGTTGTTATCTCTATGCATATGAGAGAAGAAGTTCTGTAAGGACAGGTGCAAACTGGATTAACCTCCAAACTGTTTTTCTGAGGCCTGGATCAGACCAAACAGCGTTAAACTGATAAAATGCGCAACATGTTTGTTTGTTCAGGAAGGAAAAGTAGCATCTGGGGCCGTACTTCAGGAACGTCCTGCTGGAAGAGATCGGAGGCTAATCCAGACTAACTTAATGAATCCTGTCATTCCTCAGGTTAGGAATGCCAGAACAACTCAAACCAGCTTCAGCTTTTGTATCTGTTACCTAGCAACTGAGCTGAAAACTTTGCAACCACGTGACCAGAGCAACAGCAGCATCCGACGTTTCAGTTTAGAGTTCAAGGCAGAAATCCAAAGAAGAGTTTCCTCCGCTGGAGTAAACTGTCAACAGCACGGTTTTCATGGAGTTTGGAGAGTTTGGGGAAGTTTCAGATACTTGTGTGAAACAGTTTTCCTGTCTTACATTAGGACTGGAATGTGGTTGCCATGGCTACCAAACATTTCTACAATATGGCTGACTCAGACATCATTTTCCTGTGCTGTTTGATGCAAATGGGGACAGTTAATGTGTCAAATGTCTGCAAAACTCAACATTTTGAACAATTTCAAAGTCTAAAGACATTTTATTTGTGCACAGATGTCAGAGACTGGACCAGCTGTGAGCACGGTGATGTGAAAGACATCAGCAACTATATGATAGATTAAAAAATTAAAACAGAATTCATTCATAAAACCTTTTTTTTTGGAAACGCAGTTTAGGATCACGCAGCAGCTCTTCCTTTGTTTTACACCAACACCTCAATTGAAATGATGGAATAAAAAGGGAAGGAGCACGTTCTGTTTTTTTTAATGAGTTGTTGAAAACATTCACTGAAATGACTGCCTCAGGAGGAATAACCGCCGCTTCCCTGATGCAAATGAAGCAGTCGCACGTTCCTATTTAATGTGCGTGTCTTCCTGCTCCAAGACAAAAGTGGAAACCACCAGGGAGCCACAAACCTTCACCGCTGATTGGGGAAGAGACCGAGGAGTCGCCCAGGCCGAACCTTTAACAGAGGCAATCCCAGGAACAAACAGTACCCAATGCCGAGGTGAAGAAGATACCTCTGCGTGTGGCGTTTAAAGGCAGCGGACTGTCGAACAGGACAGACTTTATTAAAAAGGGAAATCTGAGTAAGAGGTCCATTCTTCTTCTTCTCTGCATTCGTCTTGGTTGATATTTTCAAACTATACAGTGATTTTAAGGGATAGTCATTCAGAAATACTGCTCGATATCCACTGGGAACCATCCGCCACCAACCTTGTCCTGGTACGTGCACACAGCGCTCTGCTTTCAATAACTGTAAGATAACAGCAACTCATCTGTGGCGGCGTACATGAACAAGGACCTCACTTCCCCTGCAGCAGCCAACACAGTGGCATACATGCACCCATGCAGCTCATTCACACGTTTTGCAGATGTCTGGCAGTGATGACTTACCTGCAGTTTTTCACTGTCTGTTGTCACACTGATGTCTGTAGCATCAGTAAATACCAAAATATTGTTAATTAATGTGAGAGAAAATAAGAGGTTGTTGTTTATTGCTGACAATTACAAAATGCTCTAATAGCAGCTGAAGCACAATGACAGAGGAGCACAAACAACTGCGCTCTGTGGTTTAATACAGCAAAGTCCAGATTAACATTAAGATGGCGATGCAGCACCCATTTCAGGATTTGGCCGTGGATTTACAACGGTCGGTGCAGTTCTCTACAGACCAAGGAAATGAGAACATTTGGCAGCTGCATCGTGTGACAATATCTGCTACAATTGAAAACAATCATTAACTCAAGATCAATTCATAACTGGACTTTGGGCTCTAATTTAATTTTTATACGGAGCTGCTGTTTGTTGTGTTCAATTTGTCCTCTTCCTCTTACACTGGTGGGTTTGTGGTTTTCCTGTGGCTTTATCAATCTATTTATGTCTGACAAACATTAACCGAGGTGCGTACTTCAAAGCCGAAGTCTCTCTGTGATGCGGCTTCACTGACCACCTCTGGCCCGCTCTGACACAAATCTTCCCTCTTTCAGATAAACATCTCCACTGGGCATAAAACATCAAAGTTTAGGCCTCGTGCTGATGCATTATATTGCAAATTCATTCATTCACTCCTTTGGAAAAATTGCTTCAATTCGAAATTCATGCTTTTCTGACCAATTCAGATTGTTAGTTAATGGTCCATCCATCCATTCTGTAACCACTGTATCCCTTTCCAGGTCACATGGATGCTGGAGCCTATCCCAGCAGTCATTGGGCAGAATACACTCAGGACGGGTCGCCAACTGTCACTGGGCCGACACATATAATAAAACCAAACCCGTGCATGTTCACATTCACTCCTACGGTCAATTTAGACTTCCCAGTTCACCTGTCACGCATGAGAGGAAGCCAAAGTATCTGTAGGAACCCTCGTAGACATGCAAACTGAACAGAGAAAGGACCCAGACCCCAGCCCTTCTTGCTGTGAGGCTAACCACCATGTCCCTATTTAATGACATATGTCAAAAAACACACATTTCTTGTTTTCTGATAGCGAAATTCTGTGTTTTCAGGCTGTAAAACAAAATATGACGTGTGCTTACGAAAGATTTAAATAACCAGTTTCAACCAATCAAATCCTGACAGCCAGCGTTCAATCCAACGTCAGCTATTAGCAGCACAGAGCTAAGATTCATTAGCGGGCTAGTTAGCTAGCTAGGATTCATTAGCTAGAAATACTGCTAGCTATAGCAGCATGCTGTGTCATCAAGCTAAGATTCACTAACTCGGTCGGTGCAGTTCTCTACAGAGTTATAACAGACCATGGAAATGAGAACATTTGGCAGCTGCATCGTATGACCATATCTGCTACAACTGAAAACAATCATTCACTCAAGATCAACTCATAACTGGACTTTGGGCTCTAATTTTCACACGGAGCTGCTGTTTGCTGCATTCGGTTTGTCAAAAAAAGGAAAAAAGTTGCCCTCTTCCTCTTACACTGGTGGGTTTGGGGTTTCCGAAACTGAACAGAGAAAGGACCCGGTTGTTAATCAAAACCAGGACCCAAACCCCAACCCTTCTTGCTGCGAGGCAAGGTGCTAACCACCATGTCCCTATTTAATGACATAAACACACATTTCTTGTTTTCTGATAGCAAAATTCTGTGTTTTCAGGCTGTAAAACAAAATATGACATGACATGTGCTTACGAAAGATTTAAATAACCAGTTTCAACCAATCAAATCCTGACAGCCAGCGTTCAATCAAACTTCAGCTATTAGCAGCACAGAGCTAAGATTCATTCGTGGGCTAGTTAGCTAGCTAGGATTCATTAGCTAGAAATATTGCTAGCTATAGCAGCATGCTGTGTCATCAAGCCAAGATTCACTAGCTAGCTAGCTAAGATTCTTTAGCGAGCTAGTTAGCTAGCTAGGATTCATTGGCTAGAAATATTGCTAGCTATAGCAGCATGCTGTGTCATCCAGCTAAGATTCACTAACTAGCTAGCTAGCTAGCCAAGATTTATTAGTTAGAAATACCGCTAGCTGGCAGCATACTACATCATCCAGCTAAGAATCATTAGCTAGCTAGCAAGACTCATTAGCTAGAAATACTGCTGGATAGCTAGCTTGCTAGCAGCATGGTAAGTCATCCAGCTCTGATTCACTGTAACCCTTCATGAATCAAACTCCCCCAGACATTACGTCCCGTCTGCTGATCCTGTTTCACTCAGAAATACGCCAAAACACACTGGCTATCCTGGAAATGCTGTGTCATGTGAGTTTTAAACATTTCTTAATGCAGAAAAGATCCAGGAGAAACAGTTTTTGGATATCCAGGCAGCCTGGGCTTTATCTCTTTTCAGCTGCTGGGAAACAGCCTCAGCAGAAGGAAGTGGAGCACCATGACCTTGTTGTTAGGACAAGAGGAATGTTTATAACAGCAAATGATTTGGCACAATCCCACATTTTCTATCACGTTTACTTTGCTGACCCTTTTCTCCAAAGCCACTGACTTTAAAAACACACATGTCCTGAGGCGTTCCAAAAATCTGAATTTCCTTTAATCACAAAAATCTGTTTTATCGTACTTCAGATCTCACAATGGCTTCATCTGCACCACCTGGTGAGTGTGGCACCAATAAGAGATGAAGAAACAAACCTGATTAGATATCAGCCAATAAAAAAATGAAAACAGCCACCTGAGTTCATGCTTTGTAGACAGAAGGCACGTGCTTTGTCGGGGCAGCAACTGACCCCTCCTTTTCTTGAAAGGTAACGTGTTTCTGTGAAGGTTTCCTCCTGTCCTTCAGAGACACACACACACACACACACACACACACTCGTCTTCCTACAGGATGTTGATTTACAGAGGAGGATGGAGGATGTCTGGGATGAACATGCACACTCATGCACAACATGAGCTTCCTGCAGATCTGTCGCGCGCGCTCACATACGTCGACATGTGTTCAGACATTCAAGTTGGTTTACCATTGCTGCTCCCCGTGTTTTGCAGCACCTTGCTCCACAAACCATTAAGCAACAATCTGGCATTTGCTGGTGAAGCAGGTGAAGTTCATGTAGCCGCTGCTAAGAGATGATTCTCACTCGCCGTCACACATGGACACGTGAAAAGCCTGGAACGATCAGGGCACCAAAAACGACTTTGTTAGTACTTTCATGTGTGACGTAACATAGGAAAGTTAAAACACAAAACATTAAGACCTGATCAGGGGTCAGCTGGGTTTATTGGATCCATCCATCCATCGCAACCTCCTCTTTACACCTTGCTTATTGAAAATCAACATCTTGAGCTCCTGACCGAGCATCCATATGCGACAGGATGAGAGAGAAGACTGACTGATCAGTTTGCCCTCAGCATTGCTTCCTCTACTGTCCTAGATGCAGCATGTTCTAGCCTACATATGTTAGAAACCTAAATTAAAGGCTTTCATTGTTTTTTTAGGTCAGTAAGTTACATGAAAACAACAAAGGTCACCTGACTTTAACATTTGCTGAACGTCTGAATCTCAGAAAATGTGAAAATGCCACACAGCAAGCAGCTGTGTCCAGTCCAGAAGTAAACCGGCGCTGCCACACATCATTCATGCACTTTCTTTAGAACTGATGACAGCAGCTTGGCTCCTTTGACTGGTCCAGCTGATATTATGGTTTGAATCGTAGGGCAACTCACCTATGACAGCTCACAGGATCTGCCTCTGCAGCTGAATGATGGTTACTCTTGGTTTGTTATTCACCATAAGGAGGGTGAGAATGCTCAGTGCATTCATCAGGATGTGGTTTTGGGAGGGTGTTGTGGGCTTTCTGCACGGTAGTTACGCCACTCTTCAACATTACAGGCACATTGCTGAGCTCAAGATGATTAAAATAACTGCAGAACTGCACATGAAATAACAACAGAGTCAGTGATGAAAACTGTATCATACACACCTACGAAGCATTTAACATGCAACTGTATTTTTACTGCAGCTTCAAAAGTGGAAAATTCATTTTTACACATACACACACACACACACACACACACACACACACTCGTTGCACATAAAGACAATATTAATAGAGGTCGAGCCGCCGCTGCCGTTTTCTGAACATCACCTCCTCTACACGCTTCTTCACTTCCTCTTTTCTTTTTTTAATTCACCTTGAAGCCTAATTCTGTCGCCGTCCTCCCACCCCTGCACCAAACTCACTTCTGCTCCTTGGCCTGATGACCGCTGTCTCCTCCTCGCTGTAAATACTCTTCACAACAAGCATCAGAATCTCAAACATTAACGAAAACAAGCAGATCATTTTCAGAACCAGGGGTCAAAAGTTCCCCTCATGAGTTACTGTGTTGTAAGACTGCAGAGAGCAGCATCTGTGTCACATCAGCCAGCAGCTGAACGCACTGAGCCAAATCAACAAAGATCCAGCACAGTGGCCTTGTTTGTTGCTTTTCGCTTCCTGCTGCTGCCGTTTCTTTGGTTTAATCTGACACATTTTCACACACTCTTTGTGCATTTGCAGCAGAATAAAGCAGAACTGAAAACACACATGTATAATTGCAGATGTGGGTCAACTTTATTGCTGTAATTTCACTTATTTATCCTTATTATTCATCTTGGATTGCATCTGCAGCTATTTTCTGATAGAGCAGAAGAGCAGCTGTGTGTCATATTGCTTTAAAATGATTTTCTTTAATATTTCTAAAACATAATGAAGTTAAAACTGGCCCTCAGCATTGCAGCACTGTTGTAAAAATACAATCTGCAGCCTCGCTGGGTTCAGTCAAATTCATCTCGGACTCCGCCATCTCACAAATATTTTGGTTTGGTTGCACTTTCACATTTGTAGATGTGACTTCCTCCCCTTCCTCTCCCTCCCCTTCCTCTCCCTCCTCTCCCTCTCCCTGCACTCTGCTGGCTCAGATGCTGAAAACTTCACCGAGAGTTGCGCGCAAACTCTCACCGACCAGGCAACGACGCGGCTGCGAGGCGAGCGGCTGGCCGCGCTCAGCTTGACGTCCCTTCGCTTCTTCATACGGGAAGACTTCATCCTGTATCAATAATGGGAATTTCCAGACATCAGATTTTGACACGGGCGCCTGTGTGACGAACAAGGTAAGAAGCTTTTCTTATTCTTAAAGGCGCAAATTGACGCTTTAACACTTGTTTGAATGTTTGCTACAGTTTTATGAAAGGTTTCCCCCCAGTTAAATGATAACCCAGAGATGCGCTCCGTCAGTTCAAGCAGGAATATCAAGACCACAATGTCTCATAGGGCAGCGCTGCACGCTGACATAAAGGGAAAGTCTGTTAAATATGGAAAAACGTGCACATGAAGCACAAATTAAAGTTACACGAGCTCCACACTGTTTTTCTGAGTCATTCATATTTTATAATTTTATAATATTCAGCTATAGACTGTCTGTGATTTCATTTCCGCCTGGTGTGAAAGGCGTTAAAACGGCCTTCTCAAACAAACATCTGCTTGTAAATGTAGGAAAGAGACAAGAGATGTTGGGGTGTTCAGGTTTCCGTTCGTTAGCAGGGAGGTTCTGGTGCATCACGATGACTTGCAAACACATGCTGTCAAAAGATAAATGATTCGTATGATATCACATCAGCCTGTGGGTGAAATGAAGTGTATGCCAAGCGCTCAACGCTGTGGTTGCTGGCGGAGTTACGCTGTGTGATAAAGGGGTGGTGTATTCTGGTATGTTGTTAGAGGACAGGTTCATAATTTGTCCTTTGAAGTTTTATTTTAGAGCTGTTTCCTTTGTTTTACATGTTGGTGAACTGAGCTCTTAGACTGTCTGAAATGATGGCAACAGTTTTTAAACTCAACGATCTGAATCCAGAAAATGAAATGTTCTGTTTCACTTCCTGCCAATGGCAACACCATGTCGTCTCTGTGCATGTGTCAGAGTTGTGTTTGCCTGTCAGCAGCTTGATAAACTGACTCTGGATCAGCTGTAAGACACTGCAACGCATAGTTAACACAGCCAGTA
This sequence comes from Datnioides undecimradiatus, assembly GCA_008933995.1. Lineage (NCBI taxonomy): Eukaryota > Metazoa > Chordata > Actinopteri > Lobotiformes > Datnioididae > Datnioides > Datnioides undecimradiatus. The sequence continues at coordinate 9,164 of WARS01004011.1, forward strand.
AGATCATCGGTACCCCTCTGCCCTCCCTCACAGACATTTTCAACTCCTGCCTCACCCGCAGAGCTATCAGCATTGCTGGTAACACCTCCCACCCCTTACACTCCCATTTCAGCCTCCTGCCTTCAGGGAGAAGGTACCGGAGCCTCCGGGCCCACTCCACGAGACGCATGAACAGCTTTGTCCACCAGGCTGTCTGGATGCTGAACTCGGCCCACTATCTGATTAAAATTTGGCATGAGGTTCACAAAAGTCTTGGATTGAGGGTGGGACTGTCACCTAAAACACCTTTGAAACAAAATGAACTCATAACCATGACTCTTGACAATAAGATTCTGGATGCATGGCATCATAAAGGAATCCAACACTTGGAGGACTGCTTCAACAAAGCAGGTGTCATCTGAACACCTGAAGAGGACATATAACCTGTCCAATCAGACCTTTTTCTGTTATCTCCAGATAAGATCCTTTCTGAGAGCCAATCTGGGTCCTGAAACAACTTTGCCTGTCATGAATGGTATTGAGAGATTTCTTTATGAGGGGAACACGTATAAATTCATTTCTAAGATGTATCGCCTGTTGATGAATGAGGGCCCAAAGCCAGGTTTGCATAAGTCTAGAGTGACATGGGAGTCAGATCTTAATGTTACAATTGATGAACAGCTTTGGGCAGATTTATGTCAAAACAGCTGTTTTGACTCCTACCTTTCTTTATTAGTTCGTTATTAATCATTTGCCTCCACCAGCTGACAGATTAGTTATTTATGTTGCGTTTGTCTCAGTTTCTAATAAAATTGGGGGTGAATTACTTTAAAAAGTGCGTTGTCTTTGGCTGGGAGATGTTCAAGCAAGTCAAACGCATAGGGACGCTCAGGTGCATGCTGGGTAGTTTCTGTCAGTCAAAGCGAAATAAAACGCAACCAGGGGAAATTGAAGAGTAAGAACTTTAGACTCGAGTCACGTGACGCACCTGCATTTAGCCAAAGACGGTGATCAGGCCAATTACTGGGCAGACTTGTTAAACTTTGTCTTATTTGGAACTAAAATGTATTTTAAGTCATTCAAATACACAAATACAAGTTTTGTTATGTCTTATTTTTCTGCCTAGCAACATAAATATTACAAATTACTCTAAAGTAATTTAATATGTGTTATAAACATGTTAGTTGGACTTACAGTGTACGTGACAGGTCTGCATTTCAACATGGTTTTGGAGAGGATGCTCGCTCCTGTTGCCTAATTCTTTCTCAAGTCAGAGCGTCTTCGGCTTCCTGTAACTGTTTCGTCACTGTGTCTGAGCGTCTGGAGCTGAAGCACGTCGGTTCACCCCCTCACCTCTGCTCCACCAGGTTTCTCCGTCTGGATCCCGGCGACGTATGTTGGCCGAAAGCAGCAGCAGCAGATGATCTGACACCTGATGTATGACATGGGCAGAACTCTCCTGCAGCCACGTCAGCTGAAGACGTTGATGTGGTTGATGGCCTTCTGCACCATCGTCATCACCTTTGTTAGTATACTGTGGTGGTCCTACAGGTGGGTGAAACATGCTGTAAATGTGGCTCGGTGTGGATGGAAATGTACATTCATTTGTTTGTTCTTTTGCAGCAAAACAAACCTTCATAATTACTCTGTCTCACCACCTTTAATTCCAAAAATCCTTTGTGCTTGTTGACATTGACTTTATCTTTTGCGCAGGCCCAACGTGATCTACTATGAAGCTCCCACTGAGACTCACTCCTCAGGAAGACTGACAGTAACTCAACAATGCAGTTTAAGAAAAATAGGTAAACTCTCCTCTTCCTGTTCTCCACAGCTGCTGTTTATTATCTAACTTCCTACTTCCTGTTCCTGGACTCCCCTTTCATTATCATTCATCATTCACCAGAAAGTTCGTCATTGTCTCTTTCATTTTGAACTTTAAGACAGAAAAGCTGTTGCAAAAGCAAAGATGTGGGTAAACCCTCTGCAAGTAGAAACAATGGCACAGTAAAGGTCTTCAAATCGCGTATTAAAGGGACAGTTTGGGCTTTTTGAACTGTGGTTGCATGACGTTCTCCTCCATACTCTGTATTAGCTGCAGTAGATGGCGGTCACTTTGGAGAAGCAGCAGGAGTACGCCATGTGAAGGGTATTTGTACTGCTCTTCTTTGGGAACGATTGGAACCTGAACCCATTACATCCGTCTATGATGTGTTTTTAAACCCACCAGACTCCTCTGACAAAAACAGTGATTTTAGCTCATAGAAACACGGGCGTTGGCAATATTTTCCCAATCGGAGAACTTCAGTCTGGTTCCAGTTTTGCTCTTTTTTGTCGATTCATCTTCCCTTCAGCTCGTTTTTGTCACCTTCACAGTTTGTTGGCCCTTTGCTGATTACATGAATTTGGACCCGTTTGAACTGGCATATTTCCATTTACATGGTAGTTCTTTCAATGTGGCTGGTAAAAGAAGCATGAAGCATGAAAATGGTGTCCAAAAACCAAAAGAGTGGATTAATCAAAATAAACCCCCGTTAATAACAACATGCTCCTCAGTTTTATTGTTTTACGTCCTCCCACTGTGTTGGTTGTGACCACACCGAGTTCATTTCTTAGATCTAAGAGGATGCAATTAGGCCGTCAAAGGAACAGGGAGGGTGTAGAAAAACCTACAGCTTATCCAAACTATCTAAAACACTTTATGCAGAGGTCAAAATGAAAGTGTGGCGCAAAAAATATCCAAAAGAAAGGAACAGCAACAATACGTCTTAGCATGAAAGCTGTGAACACAATGACAGGAAAGTCAGATGGTCAGCTGCTGTTCACATCAGGTACTAATGTCACAGTTTGCCTTTGTTTACTAGTTTAACTGACCTGGGAACTTGTCTGATCATCTGATTGGTCATGTTTGCTTTCACGTGAAGCACTCAGGCTCCAGCTTAACGTTTTTCAATTCGTGCAGATCTGCAGGGGGAAACCATGGCCCTCGTGACAGTGAACGGGACGAAGACGCTGCTGGTGTCGTCGTATCAGGAGCACCGGACAGGGAAGAGGGAGGTCAGTGAAGAGAGTGGGGGAACCAGGTTTTACTCAGTTTAGTGTCCACAGAGGCGCATGCTAGTTCAGCCTCATCTGCACTTTGTGTTTCATGCTAACATTAGCATGCTAATAGACTGCACTACACATCAGAAAATGAATGCTAAACAACAGCTTGTTAGCATTGTGGTTTAGCTCGAAGCATTGCTCTGCCAAAGCACAGTCTCACAGACCTGCTAGCATGTTTATGTTGAAGGGTGGAACAAAGATGCAGGCCGAGGTGGTAGAGCGACATGTTGCACATCAAGTTGAGGTTGAACCACAAACTTCATTAACCGCGGTCTTTTCCTAAACACAAGCAGTTTCCGCAAAGTTAGATTTGAAGCGTACGTGCTTCCATAACATTGTAATAACAGTCTACCTTTTGTGTTCTGGTGCTTCAGGTTCGTGTTATTGTGGTGGTGCAGAGGAGTGAGGCGGTCTCCTATCACTGCCTTTTCTGTTGCCAAGGGAACCTGCATTTCTCTGAAGGCAGCAGCAGCATCAACAAAGACCACTTTGGCTTTGCATATGGGACTGCTGACATCATGTGTCCTCTGCCCGCGGGCTGCGAGAAGCCTTCTTATGTCACTTTGTCGTCTAAGGCTGTCGACCCTGAAGGTACTGACGGGCTCTGCATGTCAGTTTTACCCCATGAAAGCAACGTTGCCCAAACTTTATTCAAACTGCTCCTGCATGATGGCACTGTACGAAATGAGATCGTCCACATTTATCTGTGGTTCTTTTCTGGTGTCTCTCAGGTGGAGTACACCAAATGTTTCTGGAAGTGAAGAACCAGCAGCAGAAACACAAATCCTTCGATTACAACTTCACCGTCTGCCTCTCCACCATGTTTGATTTCACCAACGTGCTGCAGGTAACATCCCAAAACATGGATTTTACTGGTACAAGGTGCAACCATAATGTTACGTGACTCCTTATGTCCCTGGTTTGAATTTGGTCTCCATCATCTTCAGAGTAGTGACCTTGTGCAGTGATGCTCTGCTCCCAGAGCTCCTGCCACGCTCTGATCTCTCCCTGGAAGTCCTGCTCTGTGACCTTGTGCAGCTCCATCTGTGACGTCCTCTGGACCTCCTCCACTGTGTCAGAGCAGAGACCCTTCAGTTTGGAGAAGCAGAGCTCCACCTGTCCCAGTTCAGGTGGTTGGTGCTGAGTCTCCTCCCTCAACTCTGATGTTTGCTCTCCGCTGAAGTTTGTTGGCTGCATTGCAGACATGCACCTGCAAGACATCACATAACAGCCTGTGACTCCAGTCCCACTGATGGTTGCACAGTTTAACTCTGTACATTGACTCACAACAGTTGCTGCATTCAGGAACACCAGAAACAATCACGTAACATTTTGATTGCACCTTGTCACAACCCCTGGGTCATATTTTGACATTTCTATGAACAGATTCACATGTTCAGTCGTGTCAGGAGGGATGTGGGTGCTCTGCTGCTGCTTGTTTCTGGACTTGCTACAGAAGAGATGACCACTTTGTGTTTGGGTCCCTTTGTCTTGAGTAGCTTTGATACTTCTATGTGCCGTAAATTGCAAGAGTTGACCTTTGTGTTGCGGCAACTGCACTCCACATCTGTTGGGTCACTTGGGGTTGCTGCTTAGGTGAAAGTGAGCAACATCTGTGTGTGGTAGTCGTCTATAGTGTGAGCATTTGCTGTTGTGGTTGTTGCAGTCCACTGTTGGTGTGGTCACTAGTGTGTTACCACAATCTCTTCATTCCTAGCGGTTCTTGGGAAGATCTGAAGGATCCTATTTCTTCATGATGTGAAGATATGAGAAATTCAGACAGGCTAGAATAAACTCGTGATTTATTAATTACATATAGGCTTTTATTTTGCACCTTTTCATCACATTGTGCACTTCAGTTAGCTCAGATAATATTCCTATAAGGCTTTTTTCTCCAATTTACCTTTAAATAATCGAGAATTTGCATGTTGCCTTGCAGCTGGTCCAGGGTCTGGAAATGATGCAGTTACTGGGGGTGGACAGAGTTGTCATCTACAAGACCAACTGCAGCCGCGAAACACAGCGCATACTGGACTACTACACAGACAAAGGTGGGGCATGGTGGAGTATTTCACATACTTTCCATTCCTCCCTCGCTGTTATTGTGTGAACAATCTGAGCCGAGCAGCCTGGCGCCGTTTGCCCCGAGCTGACTTCCTTCCTCCCAGCCCTCTGTCAGGAGTTGGAGGAAGTACATGGATCTGCCATTACCAGGAATAAAGGCTGTTGATACCAAGTTGACTTCTCCAGGTCCATGACGTGTTTCCTCTGCAGCTGCAGCTGATCAGGCTTTCTGTATTACTCCACGCTGGTTGGAGCCATTTTGTTTTTTAGGTTTTGTTTTGCGTCCCTGCGTCGGGTTATTCCTTTACAAATGCAGCTTCTGTTCCTCTAATGTGCGTTTGGCAGATGTTTTAGGGCAGATTCTGTATTATTTTGCTGTAGGTTTAAACTGAGATTTTTCATTTGAATTTGAGGCAGAGAAGATCTGTTTTTCACCGATCTGGCCTCTTTTCTTTTTGAAATGCACCAGATCAAATCATCTAAATGTTAAATGCACGGCCCAGGATCAGCTTAAATGAGGGCTGTTCACTCATCACAGATGAGAAGGAAGCAGGACTGCCTTAAACCATGCTTTCACAAAATACAAGCTCCCAAAACAACGTTTTACAAAACACAAAAGCCAAGTAATTTCCCAGACTTTGGGAAAAACTCAATGTTTAAACCTTCTTCCTGCTAACACCTAACTCCTCTAATGTCTCAGGTTTAGTGGAGGTGATTCCCTGGTCCGTGTCCAAACACATCAAGGTATCTCGAAGCTGGCTGCCTGAACACGGTCCTGGGGAACTCCACTACTTTGGCCAGATCGCTGCTCTCACCGACTGTGTCTACAGACACATGTACAGCTCCAAATACGTGGCCCTGCAGGACATAGACGAGCTCATACTGCCGCAGACGGTCAACAGGTAGCACTTTGCTTCAGTCGCCGTTCGAGGGTGTGTTTAGTTATGGTGCCTGACAGTAAGCATGTGTGGAAATGCCATTTATAAAAAGCTAAAAGATGGAGATGTAGAAACATTATGATGAATTTAAATAGAATAGGTACATTATGGTATTTAAATTAAATAAATAGACAGTTTTTGCAGGAATATATTCATGTTTTTAGATGTTTACAAGCACTTTAAACATATTAAGAGTCATTATGGAGTTTTATATAGTGTTAATACAAATAAAAGGTTGGTGTTTAATACATGCATTTTTACTTTATATCGTTTTAATCCTAGTTGGTTGGAGCTGCTGCCTCTGCTGGAGCAGAAATATGGCGCCGACCAGTGTTACGTGTTTGATAATAACGTGTTCCCCAACACCGTCGTTCTGCCTCCGCCCGCAACCCAGGACATGCCCCCGGCGAGCTGGGAGAACGTGTCCGGGGTGAACATCCTGGCTCATCTGTACCAGGAGCCATTCATCAAAGACACTTTTGACAGCAACTATAAGGTCATCGTCAACCCGCGCATCGTGTTCACCCCGACCGTCCACGGGCTGCTGAACTCGGTGTACAGCTGCAGCTGGGTCGACAGGAACATAGCGCGCATGTACCACACACGGTAGGCTCACCAGTCGCATCATACGTGTCACAGCTTCCTCTGTGTCATCATCTTAGGCTCATGTGTGATCTGTGTCTGTGCAGAGCTCCAAGACAACCCACGCTGAAGCCAGAACAGCTGATTTACGACGGCAGACTGCTGAACTACAGCAAAGAACTCATCCACAGTGTCAATATTGTGCTGAGGGAGAGTGGACTTCTACCTGAGGACAACAACAACACACTGTAAACCCCAGCTTTATCTTTGTGTGTGTGCGTGTGTGTGTGTGTGTTTTGTTTGGTTTGAGTTCAGATGCATTCTCAGACGAGGAGTAAACACACGTTGGAGTGTGTGTTTAGCCGTCCCAGCTGAGAGCGTGTTTCCGTCTCCCTCTGACCATGAAAAATGACACAGTGACAAAACTGACATTTTGGACATTGCTGAGGTTTTAAATTGGTGCCGCGTTTCACTCAGAACTCAAATTAAATAAATCACCAGCTATAAAAATGTGAAAACGCTGTCAAAACAGAGTCATCACGATTATCACTTCACTGAGCGTCTGTGTTTGAAGGCAACATAAATGACATGTTAGGAGAGGTGGGTGTTCCTCATGAGCTCCACTAAACTTAACGATGTATAAAAGGAAGTGAGAGTTTGCACACAACTGGTTAAAAACAGCAGCTGCTTCCAGAGGCGACTGTCCCATCTTGCCTTACTCGTCAGGGAGGAATGAAGAGATTAAACTGAAATTTGTTATAAATATATGTACATATAATTATTATTATATTAGAAATGTTTATTTCACTTATGATACAATTTAGACTTAAAAGAGAGGGAAGTTTCGTTGACAGCCTGCGTTTGCATGAACCAAGTTGTGCAGAATCGCCCCTAAACGTTGTTTGAATCAATTTGACTCTTAATTAAAATTAAGGCAAATAAAACAAATAAAAATAGCACAAATAATAATATATATAATAAATACATAAACTCATTTAATTAAAAAAATGATTTTAATTCATTAGTAGTTAAAAGTAATGAGTGTGGTCTGTTTGTAAAGTGCCCTGAGACGACATTGTTTGTGAACTGGCGCTCTATAATTGAAATTGAAATTAATTTATAATACATTAACAATAATTTGTTAATGTAAGATAATAATTTATCTTTATTAATTGATGAATTCATAGTTTCCCGGTTCTTGTTTGAGGACACCATCGGTGACACCCTGCTCGTCTGAACTTGTGACATTTTGTGGTCGCCCAGGAAACCAACCGCACCCACGAGAAAAGCCCTGAAACACACGCCGGAAGTGAGCTGCAGGTTTGTTTAAAGGCGCGACTAACCGACGACAGAGCGCAGGCGCGTTCACTGTCAACGCTATCAGCCCAGTGAACCCGCGCACATGCTGCGTTCAAGGTTAATGCTGTGACGACCCCTCCTGGACACTAGGTGTCCCTGTTTAGGGTTCTTCTGCAGGTGCTGAATGGAGGGATCGTCGGGGGTATGAGCTACACCTGGGCCCGGTGTGCTCCCCGGATATATACCTCGTTTACCTTGCATACGCTCTCTCTCGCTTTCTCCGGGGGGGGGAGGTTCCACCTCCCAGCCCAGCAGGGGATGACTGATGTTTTTCATGTGTTCTGGTTTGATTGTTGGATTGTTGGATTTTTGGATTAGCTAAATGCTAACATGCTCATGATGACTAGTGCTAGCATGTGCATCTGTGAGCAGGTTCAATGATGTTTACTGAGTTCAGCATCTCACTTTAGGGTGTTAGCATGCTAGTAGTTGCTAAGCAGTAGCAGGTGTACAGCTGGGGCTGATGGGAACGTGGTTAGTTTTGCAGGTAAATACATTCTGTTTATGGACATTTTGAATGGATCATGGAAATATATATTAGAGGTGATCAAAGTGATTACGGCTCATCCTGAGGGGAACATGAATGTTTAAACCGTGACCATCCAATAATAGCTGCGAGTCAGCCTGTTGGTCTGTTTCATGTTTGTGTCACGTGACTGTGTTTGCGTGTTTGGATTTATGTTTTGTATGATGAATTGTCTTGGGTGACTGATTAGTGATTAATTTAATTAAGACAGCTTTGAGATGCAGTAATACACAATGAAAATGGGAGAAAATGCTGGATTTTGGTACACTGCTCATATTTTTGTAAATTAATTTATTGTGTGATGTTGTCAGAGTCAAACCCTGCTGTATTTCTAATAAATGTTTGGGCATCGAAGCATTTTAATTCCATGCAGTCTATTTTTTAATGATTTAAAATGTTAATTTTACAGACATTCAAGTTGATTGCGTCCTTTAATAGACACTTTCTGTAGAATAGATTTAAATGCACATCAAAATCATTTTTATTTTGAATTTTAATGATAATTAATCAGAGTTTATTATAAAGAACTCCTTATGACCTGTTGGGAGACTTCAGGAAGAGTTATAGCATCACAGCAAATTGTCTTTAAATTTGCTTTTGAATGCATCATTTGTTGAACTTGAAGTGTTTTAAACTGAAGTCTTACTGTAATATCTGATCTATCGGGACGCCTGTGATGTAGTTCCTCTGTGTGACCACTGGGCGGCGGCAAACGCTGCACTTTGCTCCATCAGCAACAAGGAATTCATGACTCCACATCCACAACTATTTGCACACTAGAATATTAGTTTTAAATACTGTATAATAGTTTGTAATAATAGCGATCACACTCATTTATACCACAAATAATAACAATAATAATTAAAATGTTAATCTGAATTCACAGTCAACCACGAATATATTGCAGTGTTGTGTGAGTCTACTTACTGGCATTCTTTGTACGCACTCCTGCAAACGTAAGGTGTTGTTTTATTATTTTGTTTTTATTTTGTATTTATAACATCAACGGACATTGATACCTGAAGCTTGACACAGTCGTTTATTTTTTAATTTAATTTAATTTAAAATAAATACATAAAGGAGTGGTAGGAACTAATGTGTTTTAAACAGAGTGGTCGGACACACACAGCCCACCCTCTCCCCCCGTGGTCTTTATAGAAGTGACGTAACTTTACCAAGTTTTCCAGGTGGTGACGTATTATGTGTGCGCGCGTATTCAGTGTCTGCGTGAAGCAGCAGCGAACGTGACTGATTTCAAACACAAACACCGTGTCGGTGAACATCATCACAATGCTCCAGGAAGCTGAGCGGCCGCGCGGACGCCTCCTGGTCCCCGGTAACGATGATGTCATCCAGGTGTCGACGGTCCCAGCCTGCAGCCCGCAGGACACGCACCTTCCCCGCATCCCAAACAGCAACGAGTGCCGCAGGTGCGCGTGAAAAACCGATTTCAGCGCAGTTTAAACTGAATGTTTGTTAAAAACTGGACAAAAACAAACAAATACAAATAAATAGCCAGATGTAATCAGACGGGTTCACAGTTACGTGCATAAATACATGGAAAGTGTCTAAATACGGGACAGGATGCAGATCAACACAGATTAATTGCTGATAATTCACATTCACGTCACAAACATGTTGATTACAGCTGCTTTGACTGAGCAGCTTCTGGAAGATGTGCACCGCTTTGGACACATCAGAGGTGACACGCTACAGTCTGTGAACCCTAAATCTACTTCCTGTCCACGCCTCAGCCCCTGCTGATGAGCCTGGGGGAGACCACCAACCCCCCCTCTGCTGGGAGAGGCAGGCTGGCACAGTGAAA
>WARS01004029.1:0-13209 GCA_008933995.1 Datnioides undecimradiatus
AATATTTGGCTCCAGGTTTATTTTTGTTTCTTTTCTTTTGTTTTCTGAGTTAGTTTATTTATTCTTTCTGTTAAACTTTCATTGTTTGTTCTCGTCTTGTTTCATACAGTCGTGTTAGACATCGGTTTATTTAAAAAGTCACATTTTTAAAATCATCGTTGTAAAGGTGAATAATTAAAGGTCAGGGAGATGGTTTTATGAATATGAATCTAATTTGTTGGCTTTGACTTTTAAACAGAAACTAAATGTCGAAGCGCTTTCTTCCATCAGAATAAAAACAGGTTTGGGCTCAAAGTTTCATCACACAACTGAAAATGTTTTGAGTCACAGCTGATTTTCACTGTTAAACACTTTTAAAATGTGAATGTTTGAACTGTGAACTCAGTTGGTGAGGTCAGGGATTGTCTGAGGTTTTATTATGTGCTCAGGTCCTGGAATATACACACATACATAGATATACAGACATTACAAACAAAAGAAAAACAAGCATGGTAAACAACAACAGAGCTAAACACTAACACCACAATCAGCAGGTTTAGCGCGTTAGCGTGCTAACATTAGCAGACTGGCAGTAAACAGAGACCTGCAGGTACTGAATCAGTAACATTACTGTCTGTCACACTGAGGCAAAGTCAAAGAGCTTCACAGAACAAAGACATTAAAGTTAAAACAAAAGAGCAAAAGTTCAGATCAGAGCTTAACGAGACGCAAAGAGTAAAAGTCTCATTCATGAGAAAAGTTCAGCCACAGAAACAGAGTAAAACCATGGTGCTGTGTTTGGATTCAATAAACCTTTAATATCAAAATGATCCTTTAACCAGTCTATACCAACGGCGTAGACTCTCCAGGCTCTGCAGACTGTCCAGGCTCTCCAGGCTCTGCACACTGTCCAGACCCTGCAGACTGTCCAGGCTCTCCAGGCTCTGCAGACTGTCCAGACCCTGCAGACTGTCCAGACCCTGCAGACTGTCCAGGCTCTCCAGGCTCTGCAGACTGTCCAGACCCTGCAGACTGTCCAGGCTCTGCAGACTGTCCAGATCCTGCAGAATGTCCAGACCCTGCAGACTCTCCAGACCCTGCAGACTCTCCAGACCCTGCAGGTTGTCCAGAGTTCATTTCCCTAATTACGTCTTCAGCAGCATCCAAACATCTTTCCCACTCCTTATTTTCCACATACGTGTCCACTTTCTCTCTCAGCTCTGCTGTCACAGCTTCTCTCAGTCTCTTCCTCGCCAGGTTTTCACCTACTTCCAAAATAACGTCATTCAGAAGAAAAAACTGTTGTGAGTCTTTGCAGCGACAGTAGTTTGAACAGTTACAACAGCTTTTTAAACAGTTACAACAGCAGTCTGAAAAGTTACACCAGCAGTCAGTACAGCTGACACTGCAGCACCTCCTCCATGGTATTAGTGACATGACGGCAGCGACCACTGTGATACAGAGGAGAAGCGGCAGACCAATGAACTGAAACAACGTCAGAGAACAGCTTCAGTCATCATTTCTACTGAAATACACAAAGGTTCTGTACCTGGGATGTTATCAACTAGCACTAGCAGCTAGCATGTCGATAAGCAGGATGAACATGTTTCATTAACTTTAATTCATTCACAGTTTGAGGAACAGACTGAAACTGAAGAATAAATGAGCAGAGAGTGCAAATTACTAGCAGTGTTGTGATTGGCTAAAAGGGGCACAGGTACACCTGCTACAGGTGACAACAAACACAAGCATCACTGATAAAAACAAAGAGACAAACTCAGGCCACTGGGCTCCGGCAATGATTGTGTCAGGTGCTGTAAGCTATCATTATACCCAGAGCCGTTTCTGCCATATGCCGACTCTGCACGTTCAGCCTCATCTGAGGAGAATTACAATGAGCTGTCTTTATCTGCAGCTGTCTCGTGTTTATTATATCCTCTATATGCTGAAAAACAAAAGTAGGATATCAGTAAAATAAGCTGCAGTGATGTGGCCACAGTCTTTGTGGCACTGTCGCGCAGTGAGTGACTGCGGGCCGCTCACAGGTACGATGGGAATAATTGATAACTGCCCATCATTCCCGTTAATGAGGATATTAAACAAACAGCGCTGTGGCATCAAAAGAAATGATCCCAGTTGGGCAGAAAACACAAGAAGAAGACGGAGGAAGAAAATCGGTCAGAGAATAAAGGAAAGCAGGTATTCATGATGTGCAGTGGATGGAGGTGGTGTAACCGTGTTTTTAGCAAGTTTGTTATTTGTCCTGCTAGCTAGCTCAGCTAGCCTCGGGTAAATGCTAGTTAGCTGGCTAGGACTCATATGCTCATAAGCCCAGGTTTAGTGTTGGCTTCAGGAAACGTGAACGGACTGTGCTGCCATGGGACTGACTGACTGACTGAGGTGACACCAGACCTGTCAGGTTATAGCAGGGAGAGAGGGGTGTTGTTGTTGCTGTTGTCACTGTTGTTGTTGTTGTTGTTGTGCAGATGTCTGCTATGTTATCGTCCAGTGGAAGTTGTCTCTCAGATATTTGCCACTTTACATTACTTCAGGATTACTTATGATCAGTTTATTAAGTTCAGTGTGTTTTGTTGGCCTCTGATCAGAAGTGTGCTACTGCTTTATAAATAACACTGATGATTTTTAAGCGACTAATAAATAACAACAATGTGTAAATAAATGCAGAAACCTCTTAGAAGTGACAGTACATGTTTGTACATGCTTCAAAGGGACACTGTACATTATAAAGTTTAATATAAAACAGATGATGAACTTCTGTGTTAGTGCAGCATCTCTGCAGTTATAAAACAGAGCTGGAAACAGCTCAGGAAAAGGAAAGAGCTCTGACTGCTTTACAGGAAGTAAAACAACTGAAATCCATCATCGCTGAATCTGTGATATTGTTCCTGAAAAGCGTCTCAACTGAAAGGTCAGCAACCCACAGTTACAGAGGAGGATGTAACCGTGACAACAGAGTTGCAGATGAACACTCACCCTGGACTGGTTGAGCCACTTGGCCATGATCATTTGCTCCTCAGTCGTCAGGCTCCTCTGGTCTTTGCAGGCTAACTGCGGTGCCTCAGTGTGATCAGCCAGACAGCAAACGTACCAGCTTCCATCGATGAATACTGACACAACCCAGAGCGAGCTGACGAAGACCGCTTTGACAAATCGATACACCAAAACACAGCAGAGGGTGGTCTTACAGCGGGTGCTGCAGGTGAACTTCAGGGCCCTCTGGAAGCTCATGTCCATCCACAGAGTCAGGATGATTATGAGGAACGTTGGCAGAGTCATGTACAAACAGCAGTCCATCTTCTGCACTTTGCAGGTGCAAGCCATGTCCTTGTTGAGCAAGACATGGTAGGTGAAGATGACAATGATGGTGGCGTAGATGCCAGCTGTCTTAGAGACGTGGTTACCAAAGTGATTCAGTGCTACCTTGAAGCTCTCCATGTCTCCAGTGTCTGTCTCTCGTCTGTCTCTCTTTCTCTTTCTGTGTGAACGTGGTGTTTGTGAACCACTCCCTCTCTCAGTCTCCTCCCTGTTTACCTACTCACCTTACAGTCAGCTGACCTGCCTCCCTCATTTCTCTATAACATAACATCCGGCCTCCTTCACATCTGCAGCCGAATCATTTCTGATATGATCAAATGAGCAGCTCATTTTAACTCCCTCATGCTAAAAACGTCTGAATCCCGAAACCAAACTGGCCACAATTAAAGAAAATGGAGAGACACCAGGTGTTAGAGTGTGTGTGCTGCAGACGCAGCTACAGCTAAACACTGAAACAACATGGCGACTGAGACCACACGGCCTCAGGAGTGTTTGTGGTGTTGCTGCAACATCTCTGAACCTGACAAAGCTCCTGTGTCAGCAGTTTCAACAACCCTGCTGCTTCCCAGCTCCTGGGACCGCTAGCTGCACCGCTAACAGAGCTAACACCAGCTACAGTTAGCAGCTACTTTAGCAGCAGTTGAAGCTCCACCAGAGACTGTAGAGGACAGAGAGCTGGAGGTGGAGCAGCTGGAGGACGTCAGAGGAGAACCAGGACTGAACAGTGAATTCATCAAAGTCAGAGCTTCCCAAACCTCTGTCCGTCTTCACAGCGTCACCTCTTAAACCACTGAAACACCAACTGCTAATGCTTTGTCTCCGAGGAGCACAGTCCCTCAAATGTCAGAGCTCCTCCAGACGTTTGATTGTTTCTCTCTTTAGCTCATCGTGGCTCAGAGCAAACCTTCGTCATGGGTTTGAAAGCTGATTCAGTCTGAACGAAGCAGGGAAGTGCTTCGAACGCCATCAGTCACAATTTGAAGCAAGCTCTGGCACAGTGCTTCAGGAAAATACCCTGTCAAATTTGAAGTGTGGTCCGGAGCCTTGGTATCAGAGGGAACATCACTACGTGTGTCAAAGGATGGACTTTGTTCACACCGGTAATGGATTCTTGCATAATGGGTGAAGATTGTTGATATGATGCGAAGTAAAAGCGCGTTCAATGAAGAAGCAAAGCCTGAAGTTGTTTGTTTCATCAGACGCACCACAGTCATGCAGCAGCAAGTGCATTGATTAGCTGTAGCCTGTCGATGCAGCCCCTCAGTGGCTTTAAGTTTTAGGCCTAGCCGCTTCATTCAAAGCTGAAAAACTTTGCTGCAAGAGTGGATGGGACCCTGGAAACCAGACATCTAAACAATGGACATTGTACTTACCTGAGCCCACCTGTTGGCATACTGCCAGAGGACACTAACGCAGCTAACGCTGTTAGCATCCAGTACTCACCATTGGAGCCAGGCCACGCCAGCGCGAGGACACAGGAGCCGATCTTCAGACGCCGACGGCACAGGAGTCAGTCACAGTCATGTTTATGTGCACAATTGTTCGCTGCAACGTAAAATGGGCGTAAATCCAATTTACATTGGTGGTCAAAACGGGTGGTCAGTTAATTTCATCAGCTTGTGCGTGTGGGGAAAATCAGCATGGATGTGTGCGATGAGTTGTAACATTAACTGCTAAGGCTTTTGCTGAGAAGGTTGCAAAGCACTAGGAAAGGTAAGCTAAATAAGACGCGTACGCTTAGAGAAAAAAATGCTTCTGCAAAACAGAGATAAAGTAAAGGTACAATGTGCTCTGGATGATCGATGTGTGTGATGAAGCTAAAGCTGTTCATGGTTCTTTGGTGGGTATTTTACCTGATGATGAAAAGGAAAAACACAACATATGGTTCAAAGCAGAAATGATATGAAATGATGAGTTTACTTCTAATGTGAAAAAATGGGTATCAGGTCCTGAACAAACATTAAAGGGTGATGATGATGATAATCACGGTGATGATGATGATGATGATGGTGGTGTGAATCCAGAGGACAGTGTTTCAAATGTGGCCAGCAGACACTTTACAGGAAATGCACGGAGGAACAAGAGCAACAGCTTAAAACATTAAGAATAAGATTAAGAAACCTTGATTGTCCCACAATGGGGAAATTGCATTGTTGCAACAGCAAAGGTAAGAGCAGCAATAGAACAATGTAGCAATAAACAAATGTAAATATAAAAGTATCACAACAGACCAGACTTTACACAAGTTGAAGTGGCAATAGCACAGATGATTGAAATATTGCACAGCTGAACGAGAGTGGAGGTGGGTTGTAGGGTTGTAATTGTACTGGAAAATAAAGATATTGCACATTGGAGTGTCAGAAGAAGACTGCACATGTCAGGAGTGGTTACTGTACAGTCTGACAGCAGCAGGAAGGAAACACCTTCGATCTCTCCTTCACACATAGAGCAGTCTGTCGCTGAAGCTGCTCTCCAGAGCTGACAGGGCGTCCTGCAGGGGGTGGGACTCATTGTCCAGCAGAAATGACAGTTTTGCTGGGACCCTCCTGTCACCCACCTCCTGCACTGAGTCCAGAGGGCAGCGCAGGACAGAGCTGGACTTCCTGATGACCTTGTCCAGCTTCCTCCTCTCCCTTTCCGTGATGCTGCTGCTCCAGCAGACCACACCATACAAGGTGGCAGATGCCACCACCGAGTCATAGAAGGTCTTCAGGAGTGCCCCTTTCACTCCAAAAGACCGCAGTCTCCTCAGAAGGAAGAGCCTGCTCTGACCCTTCCTGTACAGTTTGTACAAGAAGGGCTTGAGCTGGAGGCTAAGCTAGTCTCCAGCTGGAGGCTTAGCAGTGTTGCAGGCCTCAGACACCTGAAGTGGTTCTAAATCATCATCAAATGCAATGAATTCCTACTTGGAAGCAAAACAAGGCATCAGCATCTTCCAATCTCAACCCAATGGCAAAGGAGTACATACCTGTAAATCAGACCAAAGGACAGCTAAAGGAATGGTCGCTGCCAACATATGATCCAATAACAACTGCTCCGCTATCACAGGAAGCTAGTCAGCAGTGCTCAGCTGCACAAAGGGAGTACATGGATTCAAAAATGCAAAATATATATCCCACAACACAGTTGGACGCAGCTGCACAACCTCTGGAACGCACACTTTCAAACGCTCAGCCAGTGGATGAAAGGCAGTTTGGAAATATCTGTGCCATAATGGAAAGGCAGAATGAAATGACATCAGCTCTACATCAGAGTCTGATGTTGTTGCCAGCAAGAGATTGTCCTGTATTTAATGGGGAGCAGGTCAGCAGAGGTGATTGTCTGTACTACCTCGAACAGTTCACCAGAGGGCAGCCACGGGAACTGGTCCGGAGTTGCCAGCACATGGCTCCGGAGTATGGTTACTCACAGGCAAACCAGCTACTCCAAGAACACTTTGGTAATGAGTACAAGATCGCTGCTGCATACACTGAAAAGGTCTTGACCCGGCCTGCAGTAAAAGCAGAGGATGTAAATGCATTACTCTCTTTTTCTGCGTGATGCTGTAACGTGATGGAGAAGCTGCAGTCATGTCCAAACTCCCATTAAAGCTGAGGGAGCTACGGAGGACTGTTGCACACGACATATTGGAAACATCACTTTTCAAAGACCTGGTGGCGTTCATTGAGAAACATGTCTGAATAATATCTGACCCTCTATTTGGTGACATTCAGGATGTAGCATCTGGATCCTCTAGCTCTAAGGTCAGCAACAGGATGAAGTCGCCACCAGGGGTTTGGCAGACAGGAGTACTTCCCTTTGCTGCAGGAACCAGGAAAGGAGGAATCTCAAGCCTGGAGATATTGTGGTCATGATGGATGCTATAGCCCCGTGAGGTTCGTGGCCACTAGGAAGAGTCTTGGAGGCTTTTCATGACAAGAAGGGACTGTGCGCTCAGCACGTCTGCAGGCAAAGTCCAGTGTTGTTGAACGTCCTGTGACAAAACTTTGTTTACTACATGAGGCTGCAGATTAGTAGATCATCTCAGGTTTCTGTGTACGTGATACAGAAGACTATAATGTGGTAAAATGTTTACATTGTGTCATTCTGGTTATGATATGTAGGAGGCATTTCTCTGTGTGTGTGTGTGTGTGTGTGTGTGTGTGTGTGTGCGCGCACACTGAGCCAGTAGGTGTCCTCATTGTAACAGGTGTAAGGCTCTACAGGTGGGAACGTTCTGTTACAGGTGCTGCAGCTCCGCTCTGCTACAGTTTGGCTCGTGGTAGTGGTGAACCGTGAATCAAAGGATGGACTTTGTTCACACCAGTAATGGATTCTTGCATACTGGGTGAAGATTGTTGATACGGTGAGAAGTAAAAGATCATTCAATGAAGAAACAAAACCAGAAGTCGTTTGTTTCACTAGACGCACGCCCCAGTCGTGCAGCCCCTCAGAGGCTTTAAGTTTTAGCCTTAGCTGCTTCAAATATCTGTCTGTTTCTCTTTCTGTGTGGACGTATCATGGTCAAGTAAAGTCGGCTAGTTTTAGTTATGGTTATTGTTTGCGTTGTCTTGTGCTTCCTGTTTTATTTTGAAATTAATCCTTCCCTCTTGTTTCAGGTGGTTTGCCGTTCCTCTTGTGTTTCCCGATGGTCATGATTGTTTGCACCTGTTTCCTCCCATCCTCATGTGTATTTAAGTCCGCGTCTCCCTTTGTCTTTGTCACGGCTGGGTTACAGGAGAGAGCAGGACCCAAATGCAGACAGGGACAAGGGGCAAAAGATATCAGTTTATTTAAGGGCTTAGGTTTACGAGTAGTCAAGGTAGGCAGGGTCGAAATCCAGGTAAACAGTCCGAACATGACATGAGAAGCAAAAATCCAAAAACCAGAAAACCAGAATTTCAACGTACACACAGGGGAACACAAGGAATCGAGGAATTACCAGTTGTACCACAGCACATGTACCAGTCCAGTCAGCAGGCAGAGTGGGTCTGAGAACATCACCACTGCAGAACCACCACACATCTGGTGGTGTCTGGTGTGAGGAGGATGAAGAGGCATTAGCTCTCCCTCCTGTTGAAGCTGCATCAGTAACATCAACATTAACATTGTCATGGCACCAGGTCGACTGTCCCACAGAATGTCCACCCCTAACCTTTCTCTGAAAACGTGGAATAACCACTGCGACGGATAAAGTGAGGAGCTTCGACATTTTAGTAGGTGAAATAAGCAAATCAACACAGCTCTATGGCTGCAGCAGTTACAGGACCAGTCAGTTAAATCATTAGCACATTAGCATTAGCATGTAAGGCGCTATCAGCTGTAATAATAACTTTATTATTCCAATTTAAATGTTCCTTTTGGATCAGAACCAGTTACACCTACACTCAGAACATAAGGCCTGCCATCTGCAGGTCTGGGATCAGTCAGAGTCAAATCTATTTTACTGCACTCATTTCGTTCACAGGTGGCTGTATGGGACCCTTCATAACTGTTCATTTCAGACCGTGGGCTCCATGCACACATACTTATCTGCACTAGATCATCTGCGCTCGTACTGACGGCTCCAACACTCGACCACAGAGCAGAACCAAAGACTGCAGGTTCAGGTTCCCTTCTTCAGCACGACTTCAGCGTGACCTGGGACACAACATGGCAGCACAGTTAAGGACACTGAGTGACTGCTCCCAGAACTGTTGTACCGGGCCTATACAGGCCGTCGGCCAGCTCAGGAGTCCTCCCCTTCAGCTTTACCTGTTTACACTGTGTCAGACATCTCCCAGCTGTGTTGCTGCAGTAGTTACGTTTTACCATTACATTTGTTCAATTCAATGAAATCCAGGTGTACATACTCAAATCAAAAATTTGAAAACAAAAATTTTTAAAGTAAGATTTTAATGTTACTTTGTTACAAAACCCATACATCTACACAGTGTTTGTGAGCACATGTAGTACAAAATACTACTACAATACTATGTTTACCTGCTCACACATCCCTCCTGTTGAGACCTGGGATAACCCCTGACTCACAACATCAGCATGTCTAAACAAAGGTTTAGGTAAAACACCTTCCCTCTTGGCTTATCTTATAGCCCAAACATTTAACTGTTTCCTGGGACAGTTTGGTCTTACTCGCCTTGTGACCCTGCACCGCCAGAAACCTCAACAACACAACAGAATCCATCATGCAGTCTGCCTCTGTTCTAGAACACAGCAAAATATCAACAACATACAACAAGATTAAACTTTTGCATGGAGGATCAAATTTCTCTAAGTCTGCAGCGTCTCTGTGGAGAAGATAGTTGGGCTTTCTGTGTAACCTTGTGACAGTCTAGTGAATGTGTACCTTTCTCTCTGAAAAGTCAATGCAAACAGTAATCAGTGTCTTGGTTTTCTCTCTGATAAATGTACTGCCTTCACAGCGCCCGCAACACCACAAGTAGGTTTTCCCCACTCTCAACTTATCATTATAAAAGACCTTGTCCCCAACAATTACCCCTCTGGTTCCTGCCTTCATTTTTGAAAAACCATTCTTCAAATCATTCATTGGGACCTGGCATGTATCTGAAACACATGGTTACATGCATTTCATGTTTCATTTCATTCTTTGGCTTGGAAATCCAACTGATTTCCTTGAACTCTCAATTTTGTCAGTGCAAACAGTTGTTTTGTTACAGCTGTAGGATGTTTTGTGGTCAAATCAAGCGTGTAGTAATAAGAGGGATCTGTTTCTGACGTAGCTACAAACAGTTCTACCTCCCTAGCAGATTTATCCGACAATGTTGTGAGACCAAAATGCGAGCTTTACAACTAAGTTTCTCCGTCTTTCAAAATTAATTTTTCAAATCAAATTTTCAACTGTCAACTGGCCTGTTGCTGTCTTTGCTCCCACAGTTTTGTGTGATATTGAACATTTCCTGTCAGATCTTCAGCTTTGATGACAGCTCTGCTCCAGAGTCGCACAGAGACCAGTTAAAGACAACACAGCTATTGGTTTCTGTTCTGTTCAACACGACAGCATCACTTCTTCAACATTAAACTCTAGTTTCTTCCTCGTCCTCAGACTCACCCTCACTGTTACCTCCCTGTTCAGTGTGCGTGTGTGTTTTGTCTGACCTGCTTTCTGCAGTCAGCAATTCACCGGTTTGTCATGTGGATTCACCCTTTGGGTGAAAAGTCTGTTGCTAACGTCCTCCCCTGCCTCTCCTCCGACCACGGTATTGTTGAGCCTTGTTGGGACGAACTCCAGCCCGATGTTCGTTTGATCCACAGATGAAACATCCATCTTCTCTCTGAGCTCCTCTCCCTCCTCTCCATCCTCCTTGCTCTCCTCTGAAGAATGCATCACACACATCATCACCATACATCTCATCATGACTAACATCTGTAAAACACACACCAGCCTTTTGATGGTTTCTTCTTCAGCCCATTCCTCTCAGCATGAACTGCTCAGTCCGTCACCTTCTGCAGATTGTCAGTTTCTCAGCCGACAGGATGTTTTCTAACATGATGACTGAGAACAGGTCTGAGTCTGCTGAAGAACTCATGTTCCAGTTGTTCAGAGTGAGCTCCATCACCCATAGGGTCTGCAGGTGTAATGCTGAGTGTAGGTCACCCTCTGCAGCTTCAACAACATCTCCCTGTGTCCATGCTCTGTGTACATACACTGTTTTATTACGACCTGGTGAATTTGGCATTTTAATCATTGGACATTGTTCAACAGAAGCAGTAACAGGAGGACTGTATACTTTACCGCTCCTAGTGACTCCAGTCGTCCTGGCAGCGTCTGTCTTTGCTGCTGTGCTGGACGTTATTGGAGTTTCCACGGGAGGAGGCAGATACTGAGGTGGGAGAGTGGGGCAGAGTGGTGTGGGGGCAGGAGAGGCGGAGGCTGCAGGAGGACTCTGTGGCTCTGGTTGAGACTCGTAGGCAGGCAGAGGATCTTCATCATGCTGATTCATCAGGCTGGTTCTTGGGGTTTTGAGGACTCCCTGGTCTTGTCGTTTGTCTCCTGTAACAGATCTCATTGTCTTCGTCAGTCAAGTATACTTTTATCTCTTTACTCTCCCTGTTCTTCTCCTCAGCTTCATCTCTTCCCTGTCTTACTTTTTCTCTTTGCTTTTTTTTCTTCCTGAACGTTATCACCTGCCAACTTATTACAATTGCTTACACCTTATTTCCCTGAAAACTTGAACTCACTTTTCCAATCTATCAGAACTTTACATGTGTTTTTATCAAAATCATGCATGTCTTGCTCATCCGGATTTGAGCTCTTAACCTCTGAATTTGCCATTTTGGTAGCTACCTCTGACTCTTAATGCACCCTGGTCAGACCTAGGATTTCCCTTTGCCTCAGCAAAGCAGGGACTCGAACCCTCCAGCAAAACTTCAACACAATACGGTTTGCTCTCCGCACAGCAGAGCAAAAAACCCTCTGGCACAGTCAGCTCAGCAGGGACGAAGCCCTCCTGCAACAGTCAACTTAGTAGGAATAGGACTCACTAGCTCACCAACTGACTCTGTGTGTGGGGAAATTCAGATCTGACCCAAGTCTCTTGGTGGCTCGGGTTCGTAGGAGGTCGTCACTGTCCCTCTCCTCCAGATGAGCAACCCTACCTCCCTACAGCCAAAATCTCCTGGTTAATCTGGAGACAGCAGAGGATTTCTTTAATGCGGCGAGCCCTCGGTCACTCGTCCGGGAGAGAAAGAACAGCTGTAGACCTCCTGGCTGGCTCACCAAACTGTCAGAAACATTTGAAACAACAAACAGCAGTGAGACAAGAGCAATAAGGTTAAGAGCATTGAATTTGGACTTGCTGCTCTTACAACAAGGGAACAAACAGAACCAGAGCACAGAGTTGTTCAAAGACCTTCTCTGGTCACAGCCTTTATACACTTCAGTTACACAAGCACCACATGTCAGATACACATGCATCAGGTAACAGATGTCATCCTGTCTTTATTGTTATAATTCAGTGTCTCTGCCTGTTCAGTCTAACCATAAAGCTTCTGCATCTCTGGTGACACAGGAAGTCCACCATCTGAGCCTTGGTGAAGGGATTCTTCTGTTTCGTCTTTGGGACCCGTCCGTTGGCGCCTGCACTGTCAGTCCTTGATTAACAATCACACTCGTTAAGTCATAAAGGTGTAAGACAAGGATTAAGAAAAAGGATTGACTGCGAACACTCACGGAAACTCATATATTTTAAGGGATCAACTTGAACACTAGGAATTTCTAAGACCAGCCAAGAGTACATACATTTCTTTAATCAGAGGAGGGAATATAAATGTTCTAACACTCTTGTTCTTGCCTGATTCCAAAGCTCAGTATTTCTTTGAATTTGTTACGATTCGTTTTCTAGAATTATTTTGCTACTTTGAGAACTTTTGACTTCCTTTTCTCAAGAGTGATTTTCCATTTGTGTATTTTTCCTCATCCAAGACTTTTTGTTGTTAGAGATTTTTTCCCCTCGAAAGAGTGATTTTCAGTTTGTTACTTTGCTCAATAAACTTGTCTATTTTCAAAATTCTCGCCTGAGAGCATCTGGGTTCTGGTGGAAGTGTTGTCAGGACATGGTGTTCATGTACCACTCCCTCTCTCAGTACCGTCCCTGTTTACCTTCTCTCCGTAAAATCCGCTGACCTGCCTCCCTCAGCTTTCTAAAACATAATATAACATAGAAGTTACGTGGAACAATCCCATCATGCAGTGCAGTATATTGCACGTAACCTTGGTATGATGTGGACCAAAACAAAGCGTGTTCAGTCATGTCCAAGAGCAGAGGAACCAGATTACTGATTACTGGATCACTGTGTAGATCAGAGTCCTGCCTCTTACTGTGAGTACATATTGTGTGCTGTAACTTTATGAATCAATCATATTAAATAAGGAAAATCAATAATATTTGGCTCCAG
>WARS01004036.1:0-13221 GCA_008933995.1 Datnioides undecimradiatus
AATATTTGGCTCCAGGTTTATTTTTGTTTCTTTTCTTTTGTTTTCTGAGTTAGTTTATTTATTCTTTCTGTTAAACTTTCATTGTTTGTTCTCGTCTTGTTTCATACAGTCGTGTTAGACATCGGTTTATTTAAAAAGTCACATTTTTAAAATCATCGTTGTAAAGGTGAATAATTAAAGGTCAGGGAGATGGTTTTATGAATATGAATCTAATTTGTTGGCTTTGACTTTTAAACAGAAACTAAATGTCGAAGCGCTTTCTTCCATCAGAATAAAAACAGGTTTGGGCTCAAAGTTTCATCACACAACTGAAAATGTTTTGAGTCACAGCTGATTTTCACTGTTAAACACTTTTAAAATGTGAATGTTTGAACTGTGAACTCAGTTGGTGAGGTCAGGGATTGTCTGAGGTTTTATTATGTGCTCAGGTCCTGGAATATACACACATACATAGATATACAGACATTACAAACAAAAGAAAAACAAGCATGGTAAACAACAACAGAGCTAAACACTAACACCACAATCAGCAGGTTTAGCGCGTTAGCGTGCTAACATTAGCAGACTGGCAGTAAACAGAGACCTGCAGGTACTGAATCAGTAACATTACTGTCTGTCACACTGAGGCAAAGTCAAAGAGCTTCACAGAACAAAGACATTAAAGTTAAAACAAAAGAGCAAAAGTTCAGATCAGAGCTTAACGAGACGCAAAGAGTAAAAGTCTCATTCATGAGAAAAGTTCAGCCACAGAAACAGAGTAAAACCATGGTGCTGTGTTTGGATTCAATAAACCTTTAATATCAAAATGATCCTTTAACCAGTCTATACCAACGGCGTAGACTCTCCAGGCTCTGCAGACTGTCCAGGCTCTCCAGGCTCTGCACACTGTCCAGACCCTGCAGACTGTCCAGGCTCTCCAGGCTCTGCAGACTGTCCAGACCCTGCAGACTGTCCAGACCCTGCAGACTGTCCAGGCTCTCCAGGCTCTGCAGACTGTCCAGACCCTGCAGACTGTCCAGGCTCTGCAGACTGTCCAGATCCTGCAGAATGTCCAGACCCTGCAGACTCTCCAGACCCTGCAGACTCTCCAGACCCTGCAGGTTGTCCAGAGTTCATTTCCCTAATTACGTCTTCAGCAGCATCCAAACATCTTTCCCACTCCTTATTTTCCACATACGTGTCCACTTTCTCTCTCAGCTCTGCTGTCACAGCTTCTCTCAGTCTCTTCCTCGCCAGGTTTTCACCTACTTCCAAAATAACGTCATTCAGAAGAAAAAACTGTTGTGAGTCTTTGCAGCGACAGTAGTTTGAACAGTTACAACAGCTTTTTAAACAGTTACAACAGCAGTCTGAAAAGTTACACCAGCAGTCAGTACAGCTGACACTGCAGCACCTCCTCCATGGTATTAGTGACATGACGGCAGCGACCACTGTGATACAGAGGAGAAGCGGCAGACCAATGAACTGAAACAACGTCAGAGAACAGCTTCAGTCATCATTTCTACTGAAATACACAAAGGTTCTGTACCTGGGATGTTATCAACTAGCACTAGCAGCTAGCATGTCGATAAGCAGGATGAACATGTTTCATTAACTTTAATTCATTCACAGTTTGAGGAACAGACTGAAACTGAAGAATAAATGAGCAGAGAGTGCAAATTACTAGCAGTGTTGTGATTGGCTAAAAGGGGCACAGGTACACCTGCTACAGGTGACAACAAACACAAGCATCACTGATAAAAACAAAGAGACAAACTCAGGCCACTGGGCTCCGGCAATGATTGTGTCAGGTGCTGTAAGCTATCATTATACCCAGAGCCGTTTCTGCCATATGCCGACTCTGCACGTTCAGCCTCATCTGAGGAGAATTACAATGAGCTGTCTTTATCTGCAGCTGTCTCGTGTTTATTATATCCTCTATATGCTGAAAAACAAAAGTAGGATATCAGTAAAATAAGCTGCAGTGATGTGGCCACAGTCTTTGTGGCACTGTCGCGCAGTGAGTGACTGCGGGCCGCTCACAGGTACGATGGGAATAATTGATAACTGCCCATCATTCCCGTTAATGAGGATATTAAACAAACAGCGCTGTGGCATCAAAAGAAATGATCCCAGTTGGGCAGAAAACACAAGAAGAAGACGGAGGAAGAAAATCGGTCAGAGAATAAAGGAAAGCAGGTATTCATGATGTGCAGTGGATGGAGGTGGTGTAACCGTGTTTTTAGCAAGTTTGTTATTTGTCCTGCTAGCTAGCTCAGCTAGCCTCGGGTAAATGCTAGTTAGCTGGCTAGGACTCATATGCTCATAAGCCCAGGTTTAGTGTTGGCTTCAGGAAACGTGAACGGACTGTGCTGCCATGGGACTGACTGACTGACTGAGGTGACACCAGACCTGTCAGGTTATAGCAGGGAGAGAGGGGTGTTGTTGTTGCTGTTGTCACTGTTGTTGTTGTTGTTGTTGTGCAGATGTCTGCTATGTTATCGTCCAGTGGAAGTTGTCTCTCAGATATTTGCCACTTTACATTACTTCAGGATTACTTATGATCAGTTTATTAAGTTCAGTGTGTTTTGTTGGCCTCTGATCAGAAGTGTGCTACTGCTTTATAAATAACACTGATGATTTTTAAGCGACTAATAAATAACAACAATGTGTAAATAAATGCAGAAACCTCTTAGAAGTGACAGTACATGTTTGTACATGCTTCAAAGGGACACTGTACATTATAAAGTTTAATATAAAACAGATGATGAACTTCTGTGTTAGTGCAGCATCTCTGCAGTTATAAAACAGAGCTGGAAACAGCTCAGGAAAAGGAAAGAGCTCTGACTGCTTTACAGGAAGTAAAACAACTGAAATCCATCATCGCTGAATCTGTGATATTGTTCCTGAAAAGCGTCTCAACTGAAAGGTCAGCAACCCACAGTTACAGAGGAGGATGTAACCGTGACAACAGAGTTGCAGATGAACACTCACCCTGGACTGGTTGAGCCACTTGGCCATGATCATTTGCTCCTCAGTCGTCAGGCTCCTCTGGTCTTTGCAGGCTAACTGCGGTGCCTCAGTGTGATCAGCCAGACAGCAAACGTACCAGCTTCCATCGATGAATACTGACACAACCCAGAGCGAGCTGACGAAGACCGCTTTGACAAATCGATACACCAAAACACAGCAGAGGGTGGTCTTACAGCGGGTGCTGCAGGTGAACTTCAGGGCCCTCTGGAAGCTCATGTCCATCCACAGAGTCAGGATGATTATGAGGAACGTTGGCAGAGTCATGTACAAACAGCAGTCCATCTTCTGCACTTTGCAGGTGCAAGCCATGTCCTTGTTGAGCAAGACATGGTAGGTGAAGATGACAATGATGGTGGCGTAGATGCCAGCTGTCTTAGAGACGTGGTTACCAAAGTGATTCAGTGCTACCTTGAAGCTCTCCATGTCTCCAGTGTCTGTCTCTCGTCTGTCTCTCTTTCTCTTTCTGTGTGAACGTGGTGTTTGTGAACCACTCCCTCTCTCAGTCTCCTCCCTGTTTACCTACTCACCTTACAGTCAGCTGACCTGCCTCCCTCATTTCTCTATAACATAACATCCGGCCTCCTTCACATCTGCAGCCGAATCATTTCTGATATGATCAAATGAGCAGCTCATTTTAACTCCCTCATGCTAAAAACGTCTGAATCCCGAAACCAAACTGGCCACAATTAAAGAAAATGGAGAGACACCAGGTGTTAGAGTGTGTGTGCTGCAGACGCAGCTACAGCTAAACACTGAAACAACATGGCGACTGAGACCACACGGCCTCAGGAGTGTTTGTGGTGTTGCTGCAACATCTCTGAACCTGACAAAGCTCCTGTGTCAGCAGTTTCAACAACCCTGCTGCTTCCCAGCTCCTGGGACCGCTAGCTGCACCGCTAACAGAGCTAACACCAGCTACAGTTAGCAGCTACTTTAGCAGCAGTTGAAGCTCCACCAGAGACTGTAGAGGACAGAGAGCTGGAGGTGGAGCAGCTGGAGGACGTCAGAGGAGAACCAGGACTGAACAGTGAATTCATCAAAGTCAGAGCTTCCCAAACCTCTGTCCGTCTTCACAGCGTCACCTCTTAAACCACTGAAACACCAACTGCTAATGCTTTGTCTCCGAGGAGCACAGTCCCTCAAATGTCAGAGCTCCTCCAGACGTTTGATTGTTTCTCTCTTTAGCTCATCGTGGCTCAGAGCAAACCTTCGTCATGGGTTTGAAAGCTGATTCAGTCTGAACGAAGCAGGGAAGTGCTTCGAACGCCATCAGTCACAATTTGAAGCAAGCTCTGGCACAGTGCTTCAGGAAAATACCCTGTCAAATTTGAAGTGTGGTCCGGAGCCTTGGTATCAGAGGGAACATCACTACGTGTGTCAAAGGATGGACTTTGTTCACACCGGTAATGGATTCTTGCATAATGGGTGAAGATTGTTGATATGATGCGAAGTAAAAGCGCGTTCAATGAAGAAGCAAAGCCTGAAGTTGTTTGTTTCATCAGACGCACCACAGTCATGCAGCAGCAAGTGCATTGATTAGCTGTAGCCTGTCGATGCAGCCCCTCAGTGGCTTTAAGTTTTAGGCCTAGCCGCTTCATTCAAAGCTGAAAAACTTTGCTGCAAGAGTGGATGGGACCCTGGAAACCAGACATCTAAACAATGGACATTGTACTTACCTGAGCCCACCTGTTGGCATACTGCCAGAGGACACTAACGCAGCTAACGCTGTTAGCATCCAGTACTCACCATTGGAGCCAGGCCACGCCAGCGCGAGGACACAGGAGCCGATCTTCAGACGCCGACGGCACAGGAGTCAGTCACAGTCATGTTTATGTGCACAATTGTTCGCTGCAACGTAAAATGGGCGTAAATCCAATTTACATTGGTGGTCAAAACGGGTGGTCAGTTAATTTCATCAGCTTGTGCGTGTGGGGAAAATCAGCATGGATGTGTGCGATGAGTTGTAACATTAACTGCTAAGGCTTTTGCTGAGAAGGTTGCAAAGCACTAGGAAAGGTAAGCTAAATAAGACGCGTACGCTTAGAGAAAAAAATGCTTCTGCAAAACAGAGATAAAGTAAAGGTACAATGTGCTCTGGATGATCGATGTGTGTGATGAAGCTAAAGCTGTTCATGGTTCTTTGGTGGGTATTTTACCTGATGATGAAAAGGAAAAACACAACATATGGTTCAAAGCAGAAATGATATGAAATGATGAGTTTACTTCTAATGTGAAAAAATGGGTATCAGGTCCTGAACAAACATTAAAGGGTGATGATGATGATAATCACGGTGATGATGATGATGATGATGGTGGTGTGAATCCAGAGGACAGTGTTTCAAATGTGGCCAGCAGACACTTTACAGGAAATGCACGGAGGAACAAGAGCAACAGCTTAAAACATTAAGAATAAGATTAAGAAACCTTGATTGTCCCACAATGGGGAAATTGCATTGTTGCAACAGCAAAGGTAAGAGCAGCAATAGAACAATGTAGCAATAAACAAATGTAAATATAAAAGTATCACAACAGACCAGACTTTACACAAGTTGAAGTGGCAATAGCACAGATGATTGAAATATTGCACAGCTGAACGAGAGTGGAGGTGGGTTGTAGGGTTGTAATTGTACTGGAAAATAAAGATATTGCACATTGGAGTGTCAGAAGAAGACTGCACATGTCAGGAGTGGTTACTGTACAGTCTGACAGCAGCAGGAAGGAAACACCTTCGATCTCTCCTTCACACATAGAGCAGTCTGTCGCTGAAGCTGCTCTCCAGAGCTGACAGGGCGTCCTGCAGGGGGTGGGACTCATTGTCCAGCAGAAATGACAGTTTTGCTGGGACCCTCCTGTCACCCACCTCCTGCACTGAGTCCAGAGGGCAGCGCAGGACAGAGCTGGACTTCCTGATGACCTTGTCCAGCTTCCTCCTCTCCCTTTCCGTGATGCTGCTGCTCCAGCAGACCACACCATACAAGGTGGCAGATGCCACCACCGAGTCATAGAAGGTCTTCAGGAGTGCCCCTTTCACTCCAAAAGACCGCAGTCTCCTCAGAAGGAAGAGCCTGCTCTGACCCTTCCTGTACAGTTTGTACAAGAAGGGCTTGAGCTGGAGGCTAAGCTAGTCTCCAGCTGGAGGCTTAGCAGTGTTGCAGGCCTCAGACACCTGAAGTGGTTCTAAATCATCATCAAATGCAATGAATTCCTACTTGGAAGCAAAACAAGGCATCAGCATCTTCCAATCTCAACCCAATGGCAAAGGAGTACATACCTGTAAATCAGACCAAAGGACAGCTAAAGGAATGGTCGCTGCCAACATATGATCCAATAACAACTGCTCCGCTATCACAGGAAGCTAGTCAGCAGTGCTCAGCTGCACAAAGGGAGTACATGGATTCAAAAATGCAAAATATATATCCCACAACACAGTTGGACGCAGCTGCACAACCTCTGGAACGCACACTTTCAAACGCTCAGCCAGTGGATGAAAGGCAGTTTGGAAATATCTGTGCCATAATGGAAAGGCAGAATGAAATGACATCAGCTCTACATCAGAGTCTGATGTTGTTGCCAGCAAGAGATTGTCCTGTATTTAATGGGGAGCAGGTCAGCAGAGGTGATTGTCTGTACTACCTCGAACAGTTCACCAGAGGGCAGCCACGGGAACTGGTCCGGAGTTGCCAGCACATGGCTCCGGAGTATGGTTACTCACAGGCAAACCAGCTACTCCAAGAACACTTTGGTAATGAGTACAAGATCGCTGCTGCATACACTGAAAAGGTCTTGACCCGGCCTGCAGTAAAAGCAGAGGATGTAAATGCATTACTCTCTTTTTCTGCGTGATGCTGTAACGTGATGGAGAAGCTGCAGTCATGTCCAAACTCCCATTAAAGCTGAGGGAGCTACGGAGGACTGTTGCACACGACATATTGGAAACATCACTTTTCAAAGACCTGGTGGCGTTCATTGAGAAACATGTCTGAATAATATCTGACCCTCTATTTGGTGACATTCAGGATGTAGCATCTGGATCCTCTAGCTCTAAGGTCAGCAACAGGATGAAGTCGCCACCAGGGGTTTGGCAGACAGGAGTACTTCCCTTTGCTGCAGGAACCAGGAAAGGAGGAATCTCAAGCCTGGAGATATTGTGGTCATGATGGATGCTATAGCCCCGTGAGGTTCGTGGCCACTAGGAAGAGTCTTGGAGGCTTTTCATGACAAGAAGGGACTGTGCGCTCAGCACGTCTGCAGGCAAAGTCCAGTGTTGTTGAACGTCCTGTGACAAAACTTTGTTTACTACATGAGGCTGCAGATTAGTAGATCATCTCAGGTTTCTGTGTACGTGATACAGAAGACTATAATGTGGTAAAATGTTTACATTGTGTCATTCTGGTTATGATATGTAGGAGGCATTTCTCTGTGTGTGTGTGTGTGTGTGTGTGTGTGTGTGTGTGTGTGCGCGCGCACACTGAGCCAGTAGGTGTCCTCATTGTAACAGGTGTAAGGCTCTACAGGTGGGAACGTTCTGTTACAGGTGCTGCAGCTCCGCTCTGCTACAGTTTGGCTCGTGGTAGTGGTGAACCGTGAATCAAAGGATGGACTTTGTTCACACCAGTAATGGATTCTTGCATACTGGGTGAAGATTGTTGATACGGTGAGAAGTAAAAGATCATTCAATGAAGAAACAAAACCAGAAGTCGTTTGTTTCACTAGACGCACGCCCCAGTCGTGCAGCCCCTCAGAGGCTTTAAGTTTTAGCCTTAGCTGCTTCAAATATCTGTCTGTTTCTCTTTCTGTGTGGACGTATCATGGTCAAGTAAAGTCGGCTAGTTTTAGTTATGGTTATTGTTTGCGTTGTCTTGTGCTTCCTGTTTTATTTTGAAATTAATCCTTCCCTCTTGTTTCAGGTGGTTTGCCGTTCCTCTTGTGTTTCCCGATGGTCATGATTGTTTGCACCTGTTTCCTCCCATCCTCATGTGTATTTAAGTCCGCGTCTCCCTTTGTCTTTGTCACGGCTGGGTTACAGGAGAGAGCAGGACCCAAATGCAGACAGGGACAAGGGGCAAAAGATATCAGTTTATTTAAGGGCTTAGGTTTACGAGTAGTCAAGGTAGGCAGGGTCGAAATCCAGGTAAACAGTCCGAACATGACATGAGAAGCAAAAATCCAAAAACCAGAAAACCAGAATTTCAACGTACACACAGGGGAACACAAGGAATCGAGGAATTACCAGTTGTACCACAGCACATGTACCAGTCCAGTCAGCAGGCAGAGTGGGTCTGAGAACATCACCACTGCAGAACCACCACACATCTGGTGGTGTCTGGTGTGAGGAGGATGAAGAGGCATTAGCTCTCCCTCCTGTTGAAGCTGCATCAGTAACATCAACATTAACATTGTCATGGCACCAGGTCGACTGTCCCACAGAATGTCCACCCCTAACCTTTCTCTGAAAACGTGGAATAACCACTGCGACGGATAAAGTGAGGAGCTTCGACATTTTAGTAGGTGAAATAAGCAAATCAACACAGCTCTATGGCTGCAGCAGTTACAGGACCAGTCAGTTAAATCATTAGCACATTAGCATTAGCATGTAAGGCGCTATCAGCTGTAATAATAACTTTATTATTCCAATTTAAATGTTCCTTTTGGATCAGAACCAGTTACACCTACACTCAGAACATAAGGCCTGCCATCTGCAGGTCTGGGATCAGTCAGAGTCAAATCTATTTTACTGCACTCATTTCGTTCACAGGTGGCTGTATGGGACCCTTCATAACTGTTCATTTCAGACCGTGGGCTCCATGCACACATACTTATCTGCACTAGATCATCTGCGCTCGTACTGACGGCTCCAACACTCGAGCACAGAGCAGAACCAAAGACTGCAGGTTCAGGTTCCCTTCTTCAGTCTCAGCACGACTTCAGCGTGACCTGGGACACAACATGGCAGCACAGTTAAGGACACTGAGTGACTGCTCCCAGAACTGTTGTACCGGGCCTATACAGGCCGTCGGCCAGCTCAGGAGTCCTCCCCTTCAGCTTTACCTGTTTACACTGTGTCAGACATCTCCCAGCTGTGTTGCTGCAGTAGTTACGTTTTACCATTACATTTGTTCAATTCAATGAAATCCAGGTGTACATACTCAAATCAAAAATTTGAAAACAAAAATTTTTAAAGTAAGATTTTAATGTTACTTTGTTACAAAACCCATACATCTACACAGTGTTTGTGAGCACATGTAGTACAAAATACTACTACAATACTATGTTTACCTGCTCACACATCCCTCCTGTTGAGACCTGGGATAACCCCTGACTCACAACATCAGCATGTCTAAACAAAGGTTTAGGTAAAACACCTTCCCTCTTGGCTTATCTTATAGCCCAAACATTTAACTGTTTCCTGGGACAGTTTGGTCTTACTCGCCTTGTGACCCTGCACCGCCAGAAACCTCAACAACACAACAGAATCCATCATGCAGTCTGCCTCTGTTCTAGAACACAGCAAAATATCAACAACATACAACAAGATTAAACTTTTGCATGGAGGATCAAATTTCTCTAAGTCTGCAGCGTCTCTGTGGAGAAGATAGTTGGGCTTTCTGTGTAACCTTGTGACAGTCTAGTGAATGTGTACCTTTCTCTCTGAAAAGTCAATGCAAACAGTAATCAGTGTCTTGGTTTTCTCTCTGATAAATGTACTGCCTTCACAGCGCCCGCAACACCACAAGTAGGTTTTCCCCACTCTCAACTTATCATTATAAAAGACCTTGTCCCCAACAATTACCCCTCTGGTTCCTGCCTTCATTTTTGAAAAACCATTCTTCAAATCATTCATTGGGACCTGGCATGTATCTGAAACACATGGTTACATGCATTTCATGTTTCATTTCATTCTTTGGCTTGGAAATCCAACTGATTTCCTTGAACTCTCAATTTTGTCAGTGCAAACAGTTGTTTTGTTACAGCTGTAGGATGTTTTGTGGTCAAATCAAGCGTGTAGTAATAAGAGGGATCTGTTTCTGACGTAGCTACAAACAGTTCTACCTCCCTAGCAGATTTATCCGACAATGTTGTGAGACCAAAATGCGAGCTTTACAACTAAGTTTCTCCGTCTTTCAAAATTAATTTTTCAAATCAAATTTTCAACTGTCAACTGGCCTGTTGCTGTCTTTGCTCCCACAGTTTTGTGTGATATTGAACATTTCCTGTCAGATCTTCAGCTTTGATGACAGCTCTGCTCCAGAGTCGCACAGAGACCAGTTAAAGACAACACAGCTATTGGTTTCTGTTCTGTTCAACACGACAGCATCACTTCTTCAACATTAAACTCTAGTTTCTTCCTCGTCCTCAGACTCACCCTCACTGTTACCTCCCTGTTCAGTGTGCGTGTGTGTTTTGTCTGACCTGCTTTCTGCAGTCAGCAATTCACCGGTTTGTCATGTGGATTCACCCTTTGGGTGAAAAGTCTGTTGCTAACGTCCTCCCCTGCCTCTCCTCCGACCACGGTATTGTTGAGCCTTGTTGGGACGAACTCCAGCCCGATGTTCGTTTGATCCACAGATGAAACATCCATCTTCTCTCTGAGCTCCTCTCCCTCCTCTCCATCCTCCTTGCTCTCCTCTGAAGAATGCATCACACACATCATCACCATACATCTCATCATGACTAACATCTGTAAAACACACACCAGCCTTTTGATGGTTTCTTCTTCAGCCCATTCCTCTCAGCATGAACTGCTCAGTCCGTCACCTTCTGCAGATTGTCAGTTTCTCAGCCGACAGGATGTTTTCTAACATGATGACTGAGAACAGGTCTGAGTCTGCTGAAGAACTCATGTTCCAGTTGTTCAGAGTGAGCTCCATCACCCATAGGGTCTGCAGGTGTAATGCTGAGTGTAGGTCACCCTCTGCAGCTTCAACAACATCTCCCTGTGTCCATGCTCTGTGTACATACACTGTTTTATTACGACCTGGTGAATTTGGCATTTTAATCATTGGACATTGTTCAACAGAAGCAGTAACAGGAGGACTGTATACTTTACCGCTCCTAGTGACTCCAGTCGTCCTGGCAGCGTCTGTCTTTGCTGCTGTGCTGGACGTTATTGGAGTTTCCACGGGAGGAGGCAGATACTGAGGTGGGAGAGTGGGGCAGAGTGGTGTGGGGGCAGGAGAGGCGGAGGCTGCAGGAGGACTCTGTGGCTCTGGTTGAGACTCGTAGGCAGGCAGAGGATCTTCATCATGCTGATTCATCAGGCTGGTTCTTGGGGTTTTGAGGACTCCCTGGTCTTGTCGTTTGTCTCCTGTAACAGATCTCATTGTCTTCGTCAGTCAAGTATACTTTTATCTCTTTACTCTCCCTGTTCTTCTCCTCAGCTTCATCTCTTCCCTGTCTTACTTTTTCTCTTTGCTTTTTTTTCTTCCTGAACGTTATCACCTGCCAACTTATTACAATTGCTTACACCTTATTTCCCTGAAAACTTGAACTCACTTTTCCAATCTATCAGAACTTTACATGTGTTTTTATCAAAATCATGCATGTCTTGCTCATCCGGATTTGAGCTCTTAACCTCTGAATTTGCCATTTTGGTAGCTACCTCTGACTCTTAATGCACCCTGGTCAGACCTAGGATTTCCCTTTGCCTCAGCAAAGCAGGGACTCGAACCCTCCAGCAAAACTTCAACACAATACGGTTTGCTCTCCGCACAGCAGAGCAAAAAACCCTCTGGCACAGTCAGCTCAGCAGGGACGAAGCCCTCCTGCAACAGTCAACTTAGTAGGAATAGGACTCACTAGCTCACCAACTGACTCTGTGTGTGGGGAAATTCAGATCTGACCCAAGTCTCTTGGTGGCTCGGGTTCGTAGGAGGTCGTCACTGTCCCTCTCCTCCAGATGAGCAACCCTACCTCCCTACAGCCAAAATCTCCTGGTTAATCTGGAGACAGCAGAGGATTTCTTTAATGCGGCGAGCCCTCGGTCACTCGTCCGGGAGAGAAAGAACAGCTGTAGACCTCCTGGCTGGCTCACCAAACTGTCAGAAACATTTGAAACAACAAACAGCAGTGAGACAAGAGCAATAAGGTTAAGAGCATTGAATTTGGACTTGCTGCTCTTACAACAAGGGAACAAACAGAACCAGAGCACAGAGTTGTTCAAAGACCTTCTCTGGTCACAGCCTTTATACACTTCAGTTACACAAGCACCACATGTCAGATACACATGCATCAGGTAACAGATGTCATCCTGTCTTTATTGTTATAATTCAGTGTCTCTGCCTGTTCAGTCTAACCATAAAGCTTCTGCATCTCTGGTGACACAGGAAGTCCACCATCTGAGCCTTGGTGAAGGGATTCTTCTGTTTCGTCTTTGGGACCCGTCCGTTGGCGCCTGCACTGTCAGTCCTTGATTAACAATCACACTCGTTAAGTCATAAAGGTGTAAGACAAGGATTAAGAAAAAGGATTGACTGCGAACACTCACGGAAACTCATATATTTTAAGGGATCAACTTGAACACTAGGAATTTCTAAGACCAGCCAAGAGTACATACATTTCTTTAATCAGAGGAGGGAATATAAATGTTCTAACACTCTTGTTCTTGCCTGATTCCAAAGCTCAGTATTTCTTTGAATTTGTTACGATTCGTTTTCTAGAATTATTTTGCTACTTTGAGAACTTTTGACTTCCTTTTCTCAAGAGTGATTTTCCATTTGTGTATTTTTCCTCATCCAAGACTTTTTGTTGTTAGAGATTTTTTCCCCTCGAAAGAGTGATTTTCAGTTTGTTACTTTGCTCAATAAACTTGTCTATTTTCAAAATTCTCGCCTGAGAGCATCTGGGTTCTGGTGGAAGTGTTGTCAGGACATGGTGTTCATGTACCACTCCCTCTCTCAGTACCGTCCCTGTTTACCTTCTCTCCGTAAAATCCGCTGACCTGCCTCCCTCAGCTTTCTAAAACATAATATAACATAGAAGTTACGTGGAACAATCCCATCATGCAGTGCAGTATATTGCACGTAACCTTGGTATGATGTGGACCAAAACAAAGCGTGTTCAGTCATGTCCAAGAGCAGAGGAACCAGATTACTGATTACTGGATCACTGTGTAGATCAGAGTCCTGCCTCTTACTGTGAGTACATATTGTGTGCTGTAACTTTATGAATCAATCATATTAAATAAGGAAAATCAATAATATTTGGCTCCAG